>JAQQAC010010508.1:36916466-37047597 GCA_029783875.1 Phataginus tricuspis
TGTTTGGTGATGTGGGGGAAACACACACATACACACTCTGGAATTGGGTGTAGAACCCTTCTATGAGTTAAAAGGTGGCAGAACTTACTGAATAAACAGATACAATTAAGAAAAACTTAATATGCGAGGATGACTAGAGGTACCACACTGGCTAAAATCCATTCCTAATAGGATCAGCTAATCCACAATAAATGACTGTCCACCAATCCTTTCCTGTTTTCACTGGTGAAAAGGGGTGGAAGGAAGGAGGGGGTCGAAGGGAAGGCAGATAAAAGAAAAGAAAGATACTAGCTCATAAATTAGGGCAGCAAGTGGGAAAAGAGCCAAAAACAGGAAAAAAGGAAATAACAAATTGTGCTGACTTTTCCAGTCTGCTGAATGGTAACTCGAAACACCTTCCATGGGTCTGGGATAAACAAAAGCAATTCCCAGAAGACTTCATTTTCTGAAGTTACAATTTAACATGATTTATGAAACTCTTGTTAGAAATCTGCTTGATTCAAAGGATATTTGTTACATAAAAATATTAGAATCATAGAATTTTTAGAGATGGAGGAAACTTATTAGAGGTCATTTAATCAGGCTTCAGGCTCAGGATTCCCAAATACTTCTCTCCACCTATAGACACTTCAGAAAGATTTCATCTAGAAGGTAAAAAAACAAAGCCCTTCTATCTAGGTGGATAATTAAAATGTACTAGGGTTTCAAAAGAGAAATAAAAACCTGCTAGGCAAATAACTTTTGCCCAAAGATTAAAAAAAAACTGGGGGACAAGCACAGGGTTTAGGTACTCAAAGATTTTTTGGCTACTTTGCCAGTGAGTTTTTTTAAAAAAATACACAGATGATTAATGACAAATTTTAAGCTGTTTATCAAGGAGATCATTTTGGCAATGTTTTACCAATTTGTTTCAGGGTTTAAAAAAAACCACAGCTGTTCCATTTGGTTTAGGGACCAGTAAGACTTAAATCTCTAATTTCCAAAGCTACTGCATATTTGGCTAATTAATTCTAGCATCTGACAAGGAAGAATCATTAGAAAGAACATAAAATTTTTAGTACAATATTATGTTTCTTGAATGGTAAAAACTCCAGCTGCATTTTAATCTCCTAAAGTACTATTTTCGCAAGCATATGAAACAAAGATTTTCTCAAAAATGTCTGGTCTAGACAAAAAGAGACTGTGGTAGCTAGCCTCCAAGAATGCCAGTGGTCCTCAGGTTCCCCTTGTGTGGTCCCTCCCACACCACACATTGTACTAGGTTTGGTCTATGTGCCAGTAGAAGTGAAGGTATGTCACTTCCAAAATTAGATACCAAGATTCCAGTTTCCATTTTGACTGTCCTCTTTCTCTCCTTGCTATCCCTTTCCCTCCCTCTTTCCCTCAATCTCTTTTTCTTTCTTATCACTTGACCTAAATAGCAAGTTAGCTGCCATGTTGTGAAGAGTCCGATGGAGAGGCCTACGTGGTGAGGAACTGAAGCTTCCAGCCAAAAGCAATGTGAGTGAGCCTTCTTGGAAGCAGATTGTCTGTTGGGGGAGCTCATCGAGAGGCATGACCACCAGGTGACCCACGAGCTGGACCCCAGCAACGAGAGACTCCGCATACTCTCCCTTGTCCTTGGACTGTCATTCGGCGTGCCTCCCCCACTCCCAAAAGCTACCCTGACGACACAGCCTTGAGACACTGATGTGGTATTGAGACCATCTGGACACATACATGACTGAACCCAGTTGAGGCCTCCATATAAAGATTCTGCAGGAGGTGTGGAGATCTACCCATCTTGAGGCCACCCAAGACAAGCCTCCTATGTAAGTTCCCTTGCTTATGAAACCTGCCACCTACCAATCTAGAACAGCCTTCCCTTCCTTTGGTGTCTCCTTGCCCTCCACATACAAGACCCAGATTCAGATCACACTGACACTCCTAAGGTACTTTGAAACCAGCATTCTCCAACCCCAGTTAAGTTGTCAGATAACTACAGCCTCAGGAGATACCTGAGCCCTAAGCACCCTGCCAACCAGCTCTCAGAGTCTGGAGTTTCAGAAATGTGTGAGATAATAAATATCTGTTGTTTAAGTCTGCTAAATTTGGGGTAATTTATCACACAGCAGTAAAAAATTTATTTAAGACAAACTTTAGAGGGAGCCAGCTACACAGGACCAAATTGCTGTATTTCCTTTAACTCATGCTATATACTGTGTAAAATTACATAGTTTGGAATACTTAATTTGGCTTAGGCCTAACTGAATATTTCCTATGTCATTTCCCAATCTAGTGGTCGTAAAACATACTCAACGTAAGTTGCCCACAAAGCACTGACAAAAGCAACAATGACAACATTAGCAATTTTCAGTTCATAGTGCCTTTTTTGACACTTAGATTTCAACTTTTTAAAAAGGAAAAACTCCCAAAAGATTCACTACAATGGTATCAGAGAACACTCAGGAAAACTGTAAGCACTTTTTTTAGAGTAACATAACCTTGAAACTGATCCCTGGCGGGTGTTTTGTAGTTACCATGGTAACCGCAGATACCCTCCCTCTTTGACTCTCAGCTTCCACATTCTCTTCATCTTTCTTTCCACTCTCACCCACCCAAAAGCTCAAACACTCTCTTGCCTACTGGCCTGTCTTCTTTTTGGAACATCTAAAATTATGTACACATATAAACCCGTATTCGTATTTTCCTAGGTGACCAAGACAACTGAGGAGCTAAAGGAGCTAAATAAAGCTCATGGTCAAATCTCCAAAGCCAGATATTTATCAGGTATTGGTTAGATCAGTGGTCTATGCCAAGCAAACAGCTGATGGTCAATAAGTATTTTCCCTCCTCCTCCTTACCCACCCCCTTCCACATGATTAGGGGTCTCTGGTACTCAGTTCTCTTTGATTTAGACTTCTCAATATGCATTCACTTAAAAAAAAATCCAAGTGTCTTGCATATCTAACAGCAGGGCTGTATAGAAATAATCAGAGTCAATGAAAAGTGGAGCTCTTGCATATCATCCTGAGACAAGTTACACTGGAAATGTTAGAGGAGTTCACCAAGATCTCTTCCAACACTGTAGTTCTAGGTTGTTTTACAATCTCCAAATTTAGCTTTCAGGAAAGGTCTCCACTGATGTTTCTAACTTCCATAAATTCAATGAGCGGGTAAGAATTTAGTAACTGAATGTAAAAAGGTACTGTGGGACTGGGTACTGTGGTACAACGGATTATTTCAACTCTCTGGTTTAAAGCTTCCCAGAGTCTCAAGCTATCTTCAGCCAAGGCAAGAACCTTGAAGAATTAAGGCAAGAATTTAGAACTTTTCCACTTCTTCCACAGTCTACCAAGACCCACTGAGATCCTATTTAAAGCTCTAATTCTACCTTTATATGTTTAGCTCTCATATTCCATAGCTAATAATTTATACCCCCACTTTTCCACACAAAATCGCGTGAAAGGTTTTACTCCTTGGGCATAGGGAAATCCTGCTGAGATCTCAGATAAGAGTACCCAGTTTCTAATGGGGAATACATGAATAGAAAAGGGAGGGAGGACCCAGATGGGGTCAGAAGAAAGCAGACAAGCTGACAACTAAAACCACACACCAGGGATGTGTATCCCAGCCCTTATCCCCACCACCACAAAGAACACCTCAAACATTCCTTGGTTCCTTTAATCCTAACAAAGAGGATAACTGCCACCACCTTGTCACAGCTGCGGCCTCTGCAACACAGACAGGGTTGAACACCCCGCTCAACATCACACCAATCAAGTTTCAGGACCGGCATCAAACCTCGGTCTTCACACCCTACCCTCCTGTTCTTCCCCGTAAGTCAGGGATACCTTTCCTGGTCACGCCATTCTCAGAACTTCGATATTCTAATTCTGTTGCTCCAGGCTTAACAAATATTGCCTCAACCTGTTTCCAGCTTTGACATTCAGGAGCCTTGTTGCTCTACTTAGAACATGAGTCATTTACAAATCAAAAAGATAAGCCGTCCCCTTTGATAATCTGTGCCCACTATCCAACCCCAAAACTTCATTAAGAGAAATGAGGTTAGGAAACCGGGACAAAACAGAAAATTCACTATTCTACAAGGGCTGAAATCAAGTGACAGATAACTCAAATGAACAACCAGCCAAGTCTCTTCCGTTGGCGGCTCTAAATCAGTCAACCAGACACAAGAACTTCTCAGAAGACTCACCTGAAAGTGCCAACACTTTCAGTATTCTGAAAACTGGCTTAGAAAGGACACTGCTCAAACAAGCAAGCAGTCTGGGCACAGCGATCTCTGCAACTAGTTCTGAACCAGCCCGTGGACAACCTTATATACGTATCAGAGCGCAAGAAGGGAGATGTTGAAGTCTGGTGCAGGTAAACAGTTCAAGTCCACGGTGCCCACGGTGCTTCCTATCAGAAGTCACATTCGGTGCCAGCCCCTACCAGAAAAGAACTAAGGCGGGGCGGGGCCAAGAAGCAACTTCACTCTCATTTGCAACACAGGACCAAAAACAACCAGACCAAATAACTTTTGGAGCACGGCATCAGTTCAGTCCAAGTTCTTCAGGGACTAAGTTTTTGCAACAGCTCTTACCCTGCCCACAGCGTCAACTATGGGACTGAGGAAGTGGACCATCCTCGGGCTAGAGGCCTGAAAGGGCAGGAAGTGGAAGCAGAGGCCATTTGTGGGAAAAGGAAAGAGAAGCAAAAAGGGAGAGGCTAGGGCGCCGCCCCCATTTCCTAAGCCCCAAGCCCGTCGGTGCGGCCCGGAGGCTTTCTCCATAAGACCTAGCGGGGCCGAGAGGGGCCGCTAATCCCGCGTCGCCCTCCCACCGCCTTGAGGCTTAACACCTCCGGCCGCCGGCCACAGCCCAAAGCGGAGAGCGCGGGGGGTAGGAGGGAACCCGGCGCAGGGCGGCGCACCTCACTTCCCAGCGCGCGCCCCACCCTGCCCGGAGGGGTCCTGCCGGACGCCGGTACTCTTACCTGGGACCTTCCCCCGCCGCCGCAGCTGTCCGCACCCCACCCGCAGCTCTTAAGGCCGCCCCGCCCTCTTCTTCGCCTCCTACGGGGGCCGGACCCCAGCCTTCCCGGCTCGCTTCCCCACCCCCTAGCGCGCCCCCGGCGTCGCCTAGACAACCCAGCCTCTCGAGAGCGCGCCCTTCCTTCTGCTCCCACCTCCCTCCTGGAGGCCACGCCCACCTAGGGCATATTAGCCAATTCAAAGCGGAGCTTCCAAGCTTAGGGAGGCTGGGAGGAGGTTCCGCCAATGAGAAGCAGTCTCAGGCTGAAGGGGCGGGCTCCGCGCGCCTGCTCCACCCACCTCCGTTTCCTCCTTTGGGCGGCCGGACACGCCGCACGTGACTTCTGCTGCAATGAAGGCTGGAGCTGGTCAGAGGACTCGGGGTGTGGGTGGGCGGGCCGGTTGCAGGCGCTCCGCTCCCATCGTGGATTAGCTCAGGGCGAGGCCCAAGTAGTGGAGAGTAAAAGGGAAGGACAGGTCTAATGTAGACAAACCAAGGAAAAATGCGATTAGACGCGCGGGTGTGAAGGGTCCAAACGGCTCTCCAGAGGCCAGAGG
Source organism: Phataginus tricuspis (assembly GCA_029783875.1). Classification (NCBI taxonomy): domain Eukaryota; kingdom Metazoa; phylum Chordata; class Mammalia; order Pholidota; family Manidae; genus Phataginus; species Phataginus tricuspis. The sequence goes on from JAQQAC010010508.1 coordinate 36,922,039, forward strand.
CTGGCCAAGTGCTCCTGAGACGGACCTCCCCGCCTGCCGCCACGACTTGCTTGACTAATGACATCCTATTAGAAGTAATGGAGTTACTTGTTCAATGCCTAGAAATAACTTGAACCAGATCCATACAAAGGCCAAAATTCTATCTAAGCCGTAGCCTTGAGGCAGGAAGTGTGGTGGGCAAGCTTAGGACCAACAGGTTTTTCTCCCAAAACCTGCCCCTGTCATCGTCCTCCAAAGCCCAGGAACTTGTAATTTTCTATCTGAATAGGGCTTCACCCCGGGTTGATTTTTCCTAACTAACCACCCCCTCCTAGAACTGAATCCTCTCCCTAAGCCACTACCACTCCCGCCTTTGCAGGATTTGTGACCCCTACACAAACCTTGTGGTTTCACACCGTATCTCAGTTATTCAAATGTCCACCTCTGTATTCTCTAGGGATGGAAACTATCTTATTCAATTTGATATCCACAGCAGCTAGCACCGTGTAATTAATTCTTCCATTACTGATCATTTTACATTATGATACATGCGTACAATGTGAGAGGCTTTGTGCCTTGATTAGATTGCTATGTATAAAGCAACAGATCAGGCCCTCCAACAGCTATTATCAAAAAGCACAGAAACTTTACCTTAGTCTCAAGTAACAGGCTTAACAAAAACATGTAACCAGAAGAATATCTTCTGTATTAGTGTACTCTCTTAAACAGTTTTTACCCTTTTCATACACATTATAAAGACTTCTATTACATGCTAATTATATGACAGAAGCTCTGCTAGATACTGTAAGAGAGAAAGGGTAGGAGGCTTCTCTGAAAGGAAGCTCTAGTATTTATAAACATAGAATGGGAATCAGGCCCAAACCTTTTCCTATGGAGTAACAATTTAGTGCACAGGTTTAGAACAAAAAAGAAACACATGTTCAAAAGGGGCTATACCATATAACTAGCAGTTACTTAATTAAGAAGTTACTTAACTTCCGTGGGCCTCAGTTTCCCCAGCTGCCCAACAGGAGCAGTACATCCACACCATCGGTGTGAAGTTTAAGTGAAATTACATGTGAACCTCTCAGTACAGTGCTAGGGACTTGGTGAGTGCTCAGCAAATGTTAGCTTTAGTTGTGATTGCCACCAGAGGCCAAGATGGACACTCAAGCGTGCTCTAACCAACCTAGGGACAGTGTTTCCTCCCAAGACTATTACCTGAGAATGTGACACCACCACAGTGCAACCAATGCTGTGTGCAGCCTGGTGGAATGGCCCTGCTATAATGATGCATTTTATCAAATGCAAGTTTAGCAGCCTGCCCAAGTAATATGAGTAGTTCTGGGAACAGGATCAGGCATGGACAGATCTTCTCCCCACATACCCAGGACCCACAACAGTCATAGGAGGTTTTCTAACCTTTCCCAGGGTGTATAACTGCCATTCCTTTGTATTAGCAAAGGGATTTCATGGAGGACACATTGGGCTTTTTGAGAAATGCTATACTCTTTCTCTGCCTCCCATCCCCAAGCACCTCCCTTCCCACTTCAGCCCTAGTACTCTGAGGGACTCCACTGGGATCCCACCAGGAGGATCACCTGTTAGCTCCTGGACATGCCAGGCCTTAGATGAGCATGGTAGATTCAGAGGGTAATGGCAGGATCCTTTTGGAGGGGCTGTCACAGAGCACACCAGCCCAGGAACATGTCCCAGCAAGGGAAGAGCACTGGGAGGCCACCAGCCCCAGCTGCTTTGGGATTACTCTTGTCAGATTTCAGGGGATACTCTTGTCTGCTGAGCTTCTCCTGAGGGAACTCTGACTCCTAGTAGAGCCAGAGGCTTGAGCAGCAGGAATACACAATCGCCAGTAGGACCCTGGAAGGTTCCTCTAACCCACTGCAGTTGTAGAAAGAACACTGTAGACACCCCCTCCTTTAAAAGTATTTACTGAGTATTATTATGTGACTCTTTAGTGCTGTTTGACAAATATTACTACTTCTTTCTCCTGGTCCCTGGATAGGATTGAACTTCCTAGCTACCTGTGGTTGGGTGAAGCTATGTGACTAGCCCTAACCAATGACTTGTGAGTGGAAGTGACACATAAATCATTTTGGGGCTGGAGAATTTATTTGCCAATGTGAGACCCCCCCAGAGCTCTCATCTTTACTTTACAGTACAGCTACTGGCAATGTTTGGAATATGGCTGCTCCATCAGCCTGGACCGGAACGCAGCTCCCACTGCCAATCTGTGATGGACATACAGCATGACTGAGAAACAAACCTTGGTGGTTTAAAGGCACTTAACAGTTCCTTTAAACCACAAAACAACTTCCAAACCAACTGCTGAAGTTGTTTGTTACCACCACGTAGCTTAGCCTGCTCTGACTGATATAAGCCTCTACTGTATGCCAAGCTGGGGACACAGGGGTGAACCACTCAGGTAAGAGAACAGATTGGAAACCACTAAACAAGCAACTCGATAATTACAAATTGTGTCATTACAAATTATTTGAGACTGGGGGGCTAGAAAACCTCTCTCTTAGGAGGTGACATTTAATCTAGGACCTGAAGGATGAAAAGGAATCAATTGTGGAAAAAGTTGGAAGTAAGGGGAAGGCGAGAATTTCACGCTGAGGCACAAGCACATGCACACTCCTAAGACAGAACAAAGCATGGTACTCTCGAGAACAGACAGCAGGCCACGAGCAGGGGAATGTGAAGCCCCACAAGGCTGGAGAAGGAGATGCAGCCAGATTATGCAGGGCTCCCAGGTCATGACAGAGAGACTGGAATTCATTCCAAAAGTGATGGGAAGGTACAGAGGAGGTTCAAGCCAGGTTGATAACATGCCACGATTTAGGTTTTAAAAAGACCATGCTGGCTGTTCTGCAGAGAACGTGCTTTAAGGGCCAGATGTGAGAATGGAGATTAGGAGGTGGTTCCAGGAGTCCAAGCAAAGTGGGCCAGAGGCTAAAGGGTAATCTGCCCTAAGATAACAGGAGATTTGGGGAGATTGCAGAGGTAGGGAAGCCAGAGAGCTGAAGACCAAGCCAGGGGGTCCTCCTGCCAAATCCCAGAGAAAGCAGAGGCAAGAATGGAAGTGGGCCCCACAGAGGTGCTTTGGCCCCAGGAGATGGGAGCTCAGAAGTCAGGCAGGAACAGGGGAGGGTGTGGCAAAGACAGAAGACCAATTTTCTAGAACATCAGCCAGCATTAGAGGTTTGCCCCCATTAGCTGGCAGTATTATATAAATAGATGGTATTATTAGAAAGAGTCTGACAAGCTCCAACATCCTGCAGCCATTTGACAGCTGGTGACCACCTTGATTAGAAAAGAAAAGGAGGCACCAATCTTTAGATGAAAAATAAAAGCCATTCTTGCCTACTGACAGTTATGGAAAGAATCTACTGTAAATAGAAGAGCTAGGTGGAGCTCATCTTCTGCACTTGGTTTATCTTTCTCCACCCTTCAGTGCCCAGATCCTCTCTCCACACTTCCTGCCATCTCATACTATTTTCAGAACTTGTCTCACAGGCTAATTCACACTCAGAAATAAATGACTGATGACAGTTCAATGGGCACCCACCCCTTTCTGAGCATTTGTAACATCCAGCTTATCAAAACCGAAAGTCCTAAGCCAGGGGAAGTACTCTGGGGTGGCTGGAGATTTTTACCTCACACTACCGGAACAGAGTGATTTATCCCTTCTCAGGAAAAGGTTCAAACTCCTGAGTTCTCACCCAGAGGTGCCAGATAAGGAGAATACCTTATTGTAATCCTCCAAAGCCTGGGTACAATTCCCCGAGCCTTCCTTTCCTTGCAGCCTTTTGCTGGCAGTTACCAAGAAAAGCCCCTGGTGTTTGCTTATTCCCAAACATATTTAAAATCTTGACTTTGTTGCTCAAGTTAATTATTGCCTCTGTAAAAGACTTACTAGGGAGTTTAAAAAACACTTTTTACTAATGTTTTGTGAGCTTCTTTCCCGATTAGCATCTTTCTCTGTGTGTCTATAGCCCCAGCCAGCCAGCAGGAGCTAACCAGATGTTCCTGGAAATTGCTCTGCTGGAAATGCAGAGGCCCCAGTAATTAGCTAGAGGATGAGCTTTCATCTTCCAAAGGAAATTAATCTACTTGGGAGACACATTAGAAAAAAATTATCCATTTCTATTTTAAATAGCTGAGTTAGCTGGACTTACCTTTCTGCCATCATAGCTTACAAGGAGTTATCACCCAGAAATAAAGTCAAGTCTGTCTGGTCATTGAGTAATAAACCTTCATAATTATCATTCATCCTAACTCCATGTTAGCTCATGTTCTCCCTTCCATTTTCATGGAGACATGTGGCTCCTGCTTCCAAGATATGCATGTAAACAATCACTGCAGAGCTGGTACTGACTTTCAGGTAAGCAGAGAAAAGCCCCTGCAGGGTGACATCCACAGAGGACTCCATTGTGTCATAAAATGAGATTCAAGTGTCTACATTTTGTGCTGAGTGCTCTCCAACATAAATATTACAGTCTCCCGGGAAGCCAGTCCCATCTAAGATCATGGAGACCCTGGTTAGCCCCATCATCTCTCCCAGCTTGTGTGCTCTGACTGTATTGCAAGGTCTTCCCTGCATGCTGCCTCAGCCACATGCCGCCAAGCACCCGGGCCTGGCCTTAGCCACAGAATGCCAACTCAGCCTCCTTGGTGACTGTTGCCCCTTAGACACTGAACCTCTTGAAAGTCCAGTCTCAGCTATCTGCCCTTCCCTGGGGAACCACATGTACACTTGCATCTCACCTTCCAGTGTGTGCTGACGACACCCTGATCCGGGTGCCCGCCCAGGCGTTCTCCCGATCTGCAGATGCAGAGGACCCATGGAGTCAGCCAGCTCTGGGCAGGTAGGCAGACAAAGAAGAGTGAGGAGCTAACGATGCCCGGCACTGTTAGACATTTGCCACTTCTCTCGCATGACTCCTCACAGCAGTCTCACAGCGCTGTTGTTCCCTCACTTTACAGATGAGGACTTCCAGGGCCAGCAGGTCACCGAGGACAGAGACGGAGAGCCCAGGGTCAAACCCAGGCTGGGAGCTCGGCTTTGACTTGCACCACTCTTGGCCTTGTGTGGCCAGAGCATCCTTGCCCTCTAGTGTGGTCCAGGCCTCCCTGAGCCTCCATTCACCTCACCTCCTGCTACTTGAGGCTGATCCTAGTTTCCCAGGGAGGGGGTGGGGATGCATTTCAGAGGTAAAGTCCTCTTTTCTTGGACCCCTCTTTCTCCCCAGCTCCCACGCCCCCATACCCTTGCCCCCACAGGTGGGGATGGGCACCACCACCCAGGGACTGGGGCTGGTCTCCCACCAACCCACATGCGGCCTCTATCATTCTGCCACTCACAAATGCCAAAACCCCTCCCGGTGACTTTTTGTTAGCAACATTTTTAAAAATATAATTTTGTTTTTTAATGGAAAAATCTCATTTCTTCCCCACATCTGTTCCAGAGAGCAGGGCAAGGCCAAAGGGTCAGAAGTCTGAGGAATACAAGGTAGCCATGGGGAACAAGGAACCCCTGAGCCAAGAGACCCCTACTCTGGAAAGAAAGCAAAATTGTGACCTGCAGAGCCACATCCCCAGCCCCTAGTTCTTCTTCCTGAAGCAAGACTACCAAAACATTAAAATGTGCAACTCTGTGGCTGAGGTCAGGAGAGAGTTCCCCTTCCTGCAATACATTTTTATGTAGAGTTTTCATTCTTCACAATGGCCAAGAAGAAACTTGGCAGATAAGAACAAAAATAAAGTAGCAGTGAGGTTAGTGCAGCCTCCAGGCTGGGAAAGCAGCCTCCTTCTGCACATCCGCACGGGAGCCACCCCCCACTGGGAGAGCTCCAGAAGGATGGTGTACTTATCACACTCCTGTGTCGGGAGGATGCACACAAAGCCTCCTTGCACAACCTGTGCAGTTGACCAATCCAGCCTGGACACTCGGGGCAGTAAATCGTAGCTGTAATTTGCTCTCCAGGTGGCTGTGCAGGTGCAGACACGGGGCCTCTGCAGCCCTTGCAGCACATTGGGAAAGCCGACTGGTCAAGGCTGAAATCTTTCTCTGCCCCTCCAGTCTTGCTCCTGCCTGCCCTCACCTCAGCCAGGTAGGAGGGGAAGCCAGCGCTCAGAAAGCCCAAGGAATGTGTTTGGGGCAGGTAAAGCTGTGGGGAGCATCGCAGCTGAGACCAGGATCCAACCTCCCTTCAGCCATCAGGCTGGCACCAGGCCAGGTCCTGGACCATGGACTTTACATCATCTCATCACTCTTCACTGCCACATCTAAGAAGGAGGTGTGGTTTCCTATTTACAGATAGGTCAATCAAGTTGGGAGGCAGACCAAATCTGAAATCAGGTGTGCCTGACCATAAAACCCATGCTCTTTATCCCAGCTTCGACCATTGGCCCACCCAGCTGTAAGTTGTGTGACCTTGGACAAGTCACCTCCCCTCTCTGATTGTCAGTTTTCTCTGCACAACAGTCAGTCTCAAGTCTATCTGAGCACCTGCTATGGGAGGAACTGCGCCAAGTATCAGCTATCAGGGGAGATGCCTCCTGACCCCCAGAATAGCATCTGAAGAAGGTGGAGGCCACACCTTTGGCCAAACTAGCTCAGCTCCTGACTGCTGAGACCCCTTGGTATTCCTAGACCCTCAGTGTTCCTGTTTGTCTCCAGGAACTTCCTTGGAGGAGTGGCTGGTGTCGAAAGGGCAAGCCTAGAGAATCCACAGGTTACCTGATGCTCAGACACAGGAAACCAGAATCTTTGGTTAACCATCAGTCATATTTGATGGCTGCTGGCAGCCATTCACATTTAAATAGAATTCCTGTAATCCCTCCTAGCAGCTGAGATAGTATACATCAAAATGCCTGCTACAGTGGCCCACAGTAAGCCTCAACAAATACTTGTTAATGGATAGGTGGCTAGATGGATTGGTGGATGACTAGATGGGTAGAGGGAGGAGGAATGGTTGGAGAAATTGTGATTAGAAGGCTCAAAGGCAAGAGAATGCTATTCATGAACTGGGGTGCCCTGATAAGGTAGGCATGGGATGGTGGACACAGGAGAGGGTGCTTGGCAGCCAGAGGGCTGTCTGGGGCCTTGGGGGTATGGGCACGAGATGGGGACGGCATACACAGAGAACAGCACACCAAATCTGGAACACAGACCCCAACACGTGACAGTGCTGGTCACTGACTGCAGGCTCTGTACTGCACACAGAGCAATGTCAGGCGCATGGCCCAGCTTAGTAACACCTGATAACTAGGGCCAGTCAGCTCACACTGGGTAGCAGCTCCACCCAAGGCCGCCTCATGTGCCTCAGCATAGCTGTGATGGTCTGGGCCTGGGCCTTCAATGACCGGTGACTGCAGCAGGCCCCCGATCTGAAACACACAGAGTGCCCACCCACCAGCCCCTCTCTGTGGACAGAGCCCTGAGACAAGGGTTGCCACATTAAACACAGATGCAGTTTGGAGACATACTACAAATTATTCATTTTTGACTTGAAATATAGATTTAACTGGGCATCTTCTATTTTTTATTTGCAAAATCTGATAACCCTACCCAAGCCCAGGGATCTCTGGGTGGGCAAATCTCAGTAGCCTACACCCACCATGTCAAAGCCCCCAGCTGCAGGACTCACTGAGAGGGGCGGCCAGAGGGGCAGATCTGAGACCTGGCTCCTGGATAGAGGGACTGTCCCAAAGGCATGCATCCCTGTAGTGAGGACAGCAAGAGGGTCTCAGATGAGATGGTGCATGGCAATGCTCCCCCTCAGGGAGGAGGGAAAAAGAAGGCACCCCTCCAGGCCCAGCTCCTTTGGACCTCACAACCTGCTCTTACCCCATTGCTCCCTGCAGCCTTCTCTTAAGACAGCCCGCCCAGCCTGCACCCATTCTTTCTAATGATGGAGGCCCTCTTAGGGACCAGGGTGACAGTGGTGAATCAGCCATGGCCTCCGGCCTTATCCAGTTCCATCTCCTCCTCTAAGAACCCTTCTCAATGACTTAGGTTTCTGATCTGTCCGTACATTTTCACAACCAAATACATGGCTCCTCATATTTTCTGGTCTGGTGGATATAAGGGCCCCCAACTGAAATCGTAATACGCTACCAGACAGAATGTTACAACCTAGCACAATGCAGCAGAACCAACTCGTGCCCAGAACAGAAAGATGATTTAAACCCTGGCCTGCTATATCCTAGCTGGGGGGCCTTTGGCAAGATGTAACATGTCTGTAAGCCTCAGTTTCTATGTCTGCAGAGAAGCTAAGGAGAGAGCTATCTTATGGAGGTTTGTGGGGGCATTAAATAATACAATGTAAAGGGCTTGGTGCCAATCTGGCCTGTAGGAGCCCCATGGCCCACATCCATTTCCTTTGTTTTGTTTTAATTTTTTATTATTCTCCTTAAACACGGTAAAATACACATAAAATTCTCCATCGCAACCATCTTTAAATGTACAGTTCAATGGCATTAAGTACACCACTTAGATGTGCTGTGCAACTACCACCACCCATCTCCAGAACACTTTTCATCTTGCAAAACTGAAACCATCCCCATTAAACAACTCCCCACTTCCCCTCCCCCAGCCTCTGGCCACCACCAAGCCACCTTCTGTCTCTGTGAATCTGACTACTCCAGGTGCCTTGTATAAGTGGGACCATACAGCTTTTGTCCTTCTGTGACTGGCTTATTTCACTTAGCACAATGTCCTCAAGGCTCATGCATGTTGTAGCAGGGTCAGAATTTCCTTCCTTTTTAAGGCTGAATAATGTTTCATTATATGTATGTACCACACATGTATCCAATCATCTGTTAGTGGACACTTGGGTTGCTTCTACCTTTTGGCTATTATGAATAAGGCTGCTATGAACATGGGTGTGCAAACATCTCTTTGAGACCCTGCTTACAATTCTTTGGTGTATATACCCATAAATGAGATTGCTGGATTGGATGGTATTTCTATTTTTTACTTTTTGAGGAACCTCCATACGCTTTTACATTCCCATTGCACAAAGGTTCCAATTTCTCCACATTCTCACCAACACTTATTTTCTGGTTTGTGATAGTAGCTACCCTAAAGGGTGTGAGGTGGCCACTGCTTCTGATTTTGAACTCTGCTCTCAGCAAGCTCTCCATAGATGTTCGTCATGTGAAGTGGATTCTCTCCTGAGCTTTCTCCACTAGTCCTTTGGCATCTTGGGAGACAAACAGGGGCTATTTATCTCCCTGTGGGGGACCTCTGACCTTGTGGCTCTCAGGGATTAAACACAGCTAGGGCCACCTCAGTCCACCCTCAGTGCAGACACACAATGCAAGGTCGTCTGCAACAGGCAATCACAGCCGGCGTGGCTTTCTCTGCTGGTGCATCACAGCTGACATGCCCTGTCCTGTGGCTGCTGATTCCCTTGCAGCTTTCGGCACTGACTCTCCTGTTCCCAGGTCCCAGTAGAGAGGTGTTCCTTCTTCCCCTGGAGCCCAGCTCTCACTGCCCTACCCAGAGGCCAAGTAGGTGGCAGCCCAACATCCCACTATGAGGGTACCATCTCCAAAAGTCCCCAGCACTCACAGGGGATGCCTGGAAGCCCACCTTTCACTGACTCAGCAGCAGGTACAAGAGGAGGCATGACCAGGGAGGCTGGGATGTGAGAATGGTAAGCTCTGCTGGAGGGAAGGCCTAGTGATCTAGAACCAGACAGGGGATGGTAGGCCTATGTATGGCCTGCCGTTCCCTTCACTGGGGGGGATGCTTTAACATGGCTTTGGAGCCACAGAGACCTGGGTTCAAAGTGCAGCTCCATCGATATATGCTGTGTGATCTCGGGCAAGTTCCTTCACCTCTCTGAACTTCTATCACAAGAGGATGAATCAGAGTCACCCTGCAGCTCTTCAGGGCAGTCTAGGGGATCACACCCACCTGACTGTCACTACTTAATGTAGAAACTCCTTCCATCCCCACCACCAGCTGCTGAAATTCCACACGCATTTAGGCCATGGGTTGGAGGAACAAAACATGAGATTAAAGGATAACAGCCTTCTGTTTTCTGACATGAGCTGGCTTGTTCTTAAGGGAAAAACAATCCCCTCCGCAGCACCACCTCAACCCCATCCTTTGTGTTTGGGCTTCTAGGGAAACAACGGGTCTGAGAGTGGTTTCCTTCCAGGATCTCCCTCCCTCCAGAAATTCCCTGATGGCTGCCAAGCCCAGTGATAAGAAAAGCAAGCAATTTCCAGAAAAAGACAAGCATATTCCAGAGACATGGAGCAGAGGCAATGCCTGCGCTGGGCCCCTCTGCATGCCCAGTCCTAGGCTACACTCCCTTAGCTTGTGACCTCCTGGTACGGATCAGGAAGAATGAGACATGGGACAGAGAAGGCTTGATGAGGTTGCGATGGTCCTCCACTGCTTGTCCCTCCACCCCCACCCCCAAATCCACAGTGGGGCGGGTTGGGGTGGGTGGAGAGACACATAATGGGCACTCACTACACCCACGGAACCTGGGGATGCAGGTTCCAGCATTCAATAAGCAGTCACTTAACCATTATTTATTAACCACAAACCAGCTGCAGGGCATTGTGCTGGGCATTAGGGTATAAGAGTGAGCAAAGTAGACCCTCTGGGGTGCAGGGATGGGAGCCCAGAGGAGGGCAAGGCCATCTTTGCCCACCCTCCCTCCCTGCCCCCATCTTTGCCCCCCCTCCCTCCCTGCCCCCATCTTCCACCCCCAAGGGGCTGGTATTCAAAGCCTCTGCATGCTCTGCTCACCTTCAACTCAGGGAGCAGTCAAACCTGGAAAACCCACCTAACAGAAGAGCAAAGTCCGTCCATAAAGGAGAAAACACCCAGCAAAGAGACAAACAAGGTGTTCAGCACAGAGTTTGTTTACAGGCAAGAACTCAAGGAAGTAGGAACACACAGGAAGGACCCATCCAGCTTCCTTACCCAGGCCAAGTTCAAAACAACTCCACAGGGCAAATCCACATTTTCCACCTTTTATTCCAAGAAGGGCGATGTGAGGCTGCAGAGGGCAGGGAGGCCTGGTCCAGGGTCTCCGACTAGGCCTGAGTCAGGGCCAGCTGCCCACAGCCTCTGCTGGGGTCGGCACTTCCTCCACCTCTCGCTCTCCTGGGTCTGCCTCGCCCAACCTCCCACACATGATCAAATCAGCATTGTCCCCTCAGCACCTTCAGTAACTCCCCACCTCTCAATAATGCCTAGGCCCTGGGCTGGCTGTAGGGCCCAGGCCACTGGCCTCCACCCTGAATGCTCCCTCCTCAGAACTATGGGCCTATCAGACTGGCCGTGCTGCCCCCCCACCTCACTCCTACCCCCTGTGCTCTCCACTGCCTCTACTCATCCTCACACCAGCCAAGCAGTGGGGCTTTCCTGCCAACCCCTGCCTCACCAGGGAGGCAAGGTACCCCTCCTCCTCTGGGCTCCTTCCACCCTGAATCTTACATCTACACCCCTGTACCTGGCATAGAGCAGGAAAGACAGTGGCATTTGCTGAGTACCTACTGTGTACTGACCACTTTTCATGAAGTCATCTCAAACAACGTTCACAACAAATCCACAACATGGTATTGTCTCATTTTACAGGTAAAGAAACAGGCCTCAGAAAAAGAGAGGATTTCAGAGGACTTCAGACCAAAGTCATCATAGCCGAGTGCAATAGGCAGCCAGATGTGTCCTAGAGAGGTGGAGCTTGAATTGGGCTTGGAAAATGAAGAGGATTCTGGCCAACACACAGGAGGATGGGAGAGAGGAGGAGGAGGGCATTCTGGCAGGGGCACTGAAAGAACAAGGCCCAGAGGTGGGGAAGCCCAAGAAGTGATTGGCAAGGCTAGATCATTTACCAGTAGAACTGGGGATACATACTTAGAAAAATCCATCATGAGCAGAAAGCCTGGAATGACAGGAAGAACCCCAGGCCCACCATGGAAACAAGCAGGTTTCTGAGCAGAGGTAGGCAGTGTTTTTAGAGGGGAAACCCTTGTTGACAACCTCCATGTCGAAAGCCCTTCCCAGGAGCTTGAGGGGCCAGTGTGAGAGACCCTGGAATTTCAGCCTCCAGAAATGGCTCTGGGGGACAAATCCACTGTCACTCCCTTCCATGACTTCCTTGGGGAAGTGTGTGTGTGTGTGTGTGTGTGTGTATTTATACCCATGTGCACACAAGCACATGCCAGGGCAAACCAAAGGTGGGGCCTGTTTGCCTCTTATTCTGAGACCCTGAGGTCTGCACACAGCTCTGGCACCCTATAAGCTTGGCTCCCTGACTGGCTGCAGGAAAAGCACCCAGAGCTCGACCAGTTGGCACCATTGAATATGGAGAACTACGCAGAAGTCATCAGGGAAACAGGGCTGTTCACCCAGATGAAAGGCACCTGTCTCTCACTGGTCACCAAACCCACCAAAAGAAAATGAGCCTAATGGGCAGAGGAAGACTCCAGACGATATCAATTTGGGGGCACCCCAACTCCTGCTCATTGTACTTGTTCTGGAGTGATCAGAGGGAAAATATGACTTATGCTCTGTCTCCAGATCTGGTTGCAGGTTAGCCCCAGGGCTCCTGTGTACCGCAGTCTCTGAGTCTGTTAGGAGGCCAGGCAGAAAGCTCACCACTGCCTCTGTCCCCCAAGCCTTTTCCAGGAGCCTGGCTCTAACCCTGACTAATACCTCAGCCCTCAAATTGCCATGTGATACAGCAACCTTGGAACTGCCTGTGGGCTGAATGGAAGCTTGAAAGTGTACAAGAAAAGCCAGTCTGAGGGAACTTATACAGAAGACACAGCTGCCCGGGGAGCCCCCTGCCTCAGACACACCCCCACTGCACCTGGGACAAAGGACACAGCTGAGGGAGGGAACAGCACGGAAGGGCCTGTCCCACTCAGCGGCAGCCACCCTGAGCTGAGTCATAGCACACAACCCGGCTCTTCTGTCTTCCAAGTGACTGAAGGCTTGGCCAAACCACTGGTCAGACAGATATCCCCCCAAGCCACACATTAATTGGTTTTTGGATTCTACAACCCGAACTGCTGAGCTGGATATCCTGGGTATTCCACAAGGGCTTAGATGTAGAGGTCATGACCCAAAGCAGGAGCCATCAGACACCTGGGCTGTGCCTGTCTGTACAACAGCCTGGGAAAGCAGCTGGGGGCTGCACCCAAAGTGCCTGGGCTGGCAGGCTTCCCAGCTCAGGGAGAGCCGCGAGACAAGCACTCGGCTAGCCGCCCTGGTGGCTGCGAATGAGTGGGTGTGTTCCGGGTTGTCTGCCCAGAAGGGCAGCTGCACCTGGGCTGGGAGAGCCCAAGGCTGCTTGGGGTGGCCCAACCTAGCCTGGTCCCAACAGCACCTTGTCCTATGGGGCTCTGTCTGGCAGAATCAGGCAAAGGAGGGCAAAGCTGCCTGCTGTCCCTCCTTCTCCATCTCTCCATCTTACCATCTCTAATCTTCCTCAGGAGGAAGGAGTTGATTGGGATTTTAGTTATGTATTCATACATCATGCTTAGAACATAGCAGGCACTCAGTGAATGCTGCTTTCTCCTCAGTTGGTGGTGGAAGGCAGCATACTGATGGCTCAAAGCTGGACTAAGAAGTCAGACCATCTGTGCACCCCAGCTTCACTGCCTTCTAGCTATCTGAGCTTGAGGAAGGCACTAATTACACTGAGACTTGGGGTCCTCATGTGCAAACATGTGGAGAATAATAATACCTACTTCTAAGCCTGCAATGCCTGGCTCACAGTATATGCTATGTAAGTGTTTTATATTATTTACCTGAGGAGAGGAATCAGTTGTGTCCTAATAAGGGGTTGAGACAATATAAAAGGTCGAATCCAGTCTTAGGGAGTGGGAACACAGGCACTCTGGGTCTTTACCCTGACCACTGCCTCTGCCCTCTCATGTTCCATCCAGAGATGGGGTCCTGGCTTGAAGAAGTAAGAGACAAGCCTGTGTCAGCAACACTCCTACCACCCTTGTAGACTGCTGCAGAAAGTGCCTCTGTGGCACAGTGGTGGTTTTTAGCACAGACACAAACAGTATGCAACTTTTCCCACCAAAGAGGTAATTAAATCATATTCCTTCTCCAAAGCTCCATACAAGGCACTGGTCTTGACAGAGGCTAGAATGCAGATTCCAGAAGAACTCATTCTAATCCCAGGCGGAAAGGAGTCAGATGGGTGAGCAAGCATCGCAGTTGGCAGCCAGCACTCCCAAATTCTGATGAAGGAATCAGATAATGGGCAAAGATTCAGGATGGCAAGAACAGCTACCTTTCTGAACAGGAGACCCGCACACCAGTGCTGCTCTGGCGCTTCCCAGCCTGCACTCAGCAGCCCTGCAGGGAAGGTTCCAGCACCACCCCATTTTATAGGAAGAGAAGAGAGAGAGGCAATGCCCACACTGCTTGCCCAAGACCTTGCAGCCAGTAAACAGCAAAGATGGGAGCCAGACAAGGGCTACACTGCATAAAAATCCAGGCTTCAAGTCACAAACCCTTGAGAATCCACCCCCAAGGGCACTAGGTCAGGAAGCAGCCTTGCCAGTAGACAGAGGGCAGCACAAGAAAATCAAGGCCACAAGAGTACCAAGGACCTGGAAGAAGAGCCTAAAATGATGCCCTCTGCCAGCTCTGCTGAAGGCATTTCTTTGTAGGGAGAAGGAAATGAAGCCTGATGCCAAAACCTGCTGTGTGTGCCTTGCAGTCAAATTTCAGACATGTGCACAGGGAGCCAGACCCAACCTGGGTCTGCTGCCCCTGTTCTCTCCCCACATCTCTTCTGGTCTTCATGTTGCAGTGGAGATGAAGGAAATAAAACAACTGGTGATTTCATCCTTTTCTAAATGGAAAGATTAGGATAATATAGCAGCTATTGCAGAACCTTGCTCATGGGAAGTATGCAAAATCTGCAGGCTGGGTTTGTGCTTTCCACATCAGAACTCCATGTGAACTTCAAAGCTCTGACCAAGGTCACAAGAAAAGGAGTAAAACCAGTGGTTCATCTACCTGTCAGCCCAGCCACTGGCCTCACCCAACTCACTATTCCTGGTGGCTGTGATCTGCGATGGGTGAGCAGGTCGTCTCAGTAAACACATGTTCTGGGGGTCGGGGAGAGTCCCCTCCCAGCACCTTTTCAAAATTTTGCTCCCTGGCACTGCCTAAATGAGTACACCCGAAAGGTGGCTCTTGCCCACTCACCTCTTTTCACGCAAGAGCAAGACACATTTTTTTAATGGTTAGAAATTGGTTATTTAGGAAATACTTTTTTAAAAAAACAACTTCTAACCATCTGTTTGGCAGAAGCCCTCCAGGTGTTTTCCCAGGTGTATTCCAAGCTGAGAGGTAGTATGGGCAACAATCCTACTCATTCTCTCACTGTGGTGGGGTGCCAGGACCCCTGGGGTCAAAGCCTGCCTTGTGACCTTGGTCATGGGCCTGGCCTGAGTCTTCTCCCTGTAACAGGGGCAAACAGCCTCCATACACCATGCTAAATAAATGGCAGCTCTTCTGATGGTATCACCCACTGTCATCACTGTTCTGTTTGACATGACAAGCATTTTCTTGCCCACTCCCAGCTTCCAAAGCCCCTTTTAGCCCAAAAGGGAAAAAGTAGGCCCTCTATTTACTTGTTCCTGGATGTTTTTGTTAACGAAAAAGAATCTTAGGTGTCCTTGTACCTCTGCTCCCACACACCCTAGCACCACCCTCCCATATGATCTATTACGCTCCCTTTTGCTGATACATCTGTTGTGGTGCTAATGGCTGTAAACCATCTTTGCTGAGTTTTTTTTAATCACCCACTTGGAAACTGGACACTAAAACCTCTTTCTTCAATACACCTGATCTGTAAAAGCACCTGGGGTTCAACAAATTACCTGTCTTCATGGGGGAAATATAGCGACACTGGACTTGGATTAGGAATGCATTACATGAGCAGTAACTCACCACCTGAAAGGCTCCCCAGATGAAGCCGGGAAGTTTATAGCTGTTCAAGCAATTTGGAAAGAAGCTCCACAACAGTGAATAATTTTTATGTTATGAGAGAAGAATCTAAGACCAGCAGGAACTCGGTAGAACTTCCTTTTCTTTCTGGGGTAAGAAGCTGCCACACGAGAAGGAAGGGACTGCTTGGTCTGGGTTTGAATCCTACAATGTATCTCCAGCCTCAAAGATACAGTTCCCGTTTATACGCAGCTGATTCATGATGAGAAAGCATCCCATGTCCCAGAGGTTAGCTTTTTCCTCTCCTCACAGCCTCTACAACAGGGGACTGGACAGGTGCTCAGGATTTATTTTATTTATTTCTAGACTTCGTGGTCCTGGCTTACGGTTTCATTGCATGAGTCAGCACTAGAGGAACCCCCCTGTCTCTGATGAAGGCAGGAGATGAGCAATGGGCCAGACATCCTGATGTCAGACCCGCCATGGCGGCACGGAAACATCCTGTATGGGCTAAAAGGCCTCTCAGAGGCCACATGGCTGCTTGTTCTGAAACCTGGCTGCATCCTGGAATCCTCTGGGGAACTTTTAAAAAGTTTGGATTCCAGAACTCACCCCTCAAGGCCTGAGATTTAGAAAGTCTGGGTTGCGGCCCAGAAATCAGGTTGAGGCCTGTGTTTAGCCAGCAGCCTGTGTTTGGACCTGCATTTGGAGACCCCTGACCCACCTCCACCCAGGGTGGAGCAGTTGATTGGGCGCCAGGATTATTTGCCGTAGTTGTAGGATTTAAGTTCTCTTCAGTTACACCCCACCTGATTTTAACAGATTGGAGGGCAGCCCCACTTCCCTGCCGAGCAGTCTTTCCAGCAGCAGCACTGGGTGAGAGAGGGTAGGGGACTGTGTGCATATGTTGGAAGCCTGCTAAGTGCACTAGGCCCTGTGTCTCTATTATCTCACTTCCATCCTGTGGAAATTATCTCCATTTTATTGATGAGAAAATCTAGCATCAGAGAGCCTGAGTCATTTGGTCAAGGTCACAGAGCTGGTTAACTGACAGAGCTAGGATTTGACTCCAGCTGGCCCCTTCTTTGGCTCACCTGGAATACAGCAGGGGCCTCTCAGCACAGGTCTAGTTTAGGCAAGCCTTCTCCCCTGAAGACCCAGCTGGCCCAATATTCACACTACAGTTTATTTATAGCACTTCTTTTTTTTTCTAGGTTTTAGTTGACTTTTAATTTATTTCAGCCCAATGACCTATGGTTTGCCCTCTGGCTCTTTCCAGTTGTTCCGTGTTTCATGTTTGTGCCCTCTGACTGCACAGCAGAGACATGTCTTTGGGGACAGAGGCCACAGGGCCTAGCACATGCCAGGTCCTAGTAGACAGTCTGGCTACAAAAGCTGAGTGATGAGTGAAAGACTTGGAGCATGAGTGTGGGCCCTGGCTCTCTGTTCTACCTCCCCATGAAGGGCATCTGCCCAAACACACAAACCCATGACTGCCCCTGAGGCAGCAATGGGTCTAGGGATTTGAGGAACAGGAAGAAGTGGGTGTGGCTGCAGGAACCCAGCAAGCAGTGAGATGAAGCCAGAGAGAGGAGCTGAGGCCAGCCAAGCGGGGCCTTGAAGGGTATGGCAAGGCATTTAGAATTTGTCCTAAGAAACCAAAAGCCACTGAAGATTTGACACAGGGAAGAGGCTACAATCCTATAGCCTCTGTGTCTCCATGTTGTTTCCTGCTGACTGTTTCCTGTGCTGGGAAACTGAGAGCCCCTAAAAGGCAAGAGCCACTTACTGGTCACCAGGAGACCCCAGGCCCAGCTCTGAAGGACATGCAGAGGCATTTAATTTATTATTAAATTTTGTTTGTTTATTATTGTTGGCAGTTTTGCACCAGTCAACAAAAGAATGAATGAAAGGTAGCCCTGAGTGAAATTAGTATTAAAATTTTACAATTGTCTTTCTGTCCCTGTAAACACATCATTCATCTGCATTACACTACCTCAGGACTCACACAAATCAAGATGGGAGCAGGACCGAAGATTGCCTTTGTACAATAAAAAAATCTTCTGAGTAAATTAACAGAGCAAACAGTGGGAAAGAAAGAATGGGGGGAAAAGCTTAAATTAGACATGCAAACTGCTTAAAAGACCTTAGTAGTGCCGATTTCAATGTAACAATTGATACTCGAATTGCCTACCATTTGTTTAACAATATTCCACAATTCAGGAAGCTTCCCACCCACACCCACAAAATAGTTTGGATTAATATTTGGCTCTATTTGGATGCTTCAAATTAAATTATCCCAGTGCTCAGTGCATCAATTCATAACATTTGGGGGTTATTGTGATCAACCCCAAATAAACCACTGATCCCAGACATGCACATACACCCGTGTCAAAACCAGTCCTGGTTTTAGTTGACTTCTAATTTTATGCAGCCATCTATACTGAATAAACTTTTGCGTTCTTCCTCTTTACCTTGTTAATGTTAATTCTTCACCTTTGTAGAGTTTTCTAGACCAAAAGCACTTAACAAGCTGCCATCAGTAGAGGGAGATTCACATTCCAACTTATGGCACCAATTCTGTTTCTGCAAAGATGACACAGAAAAAAGAACATGAAAACCAATCTCTAAAAAATTAGGCTTCATGTATTTAAGGTTCCTTAGAATATTCATTCTTTCAACATGGCAATTTGATTTCTGGAAATTACCCTGAAGAAATCATCTGAATTAGAAAAGCTGTGTAAGGAAGACCACAGTGCCCTTTGGCTCCAAAAAGAACAGAAATAACACCCTTGTGGGGGAGAAGCACCATTTTGGACACCCTGTGATGTACTGTGTGGTCATTTAAAAGACGCTCACTCTTGTTTATTGTAGTAATCTGAGAAATGTTCTATTTCTGGTCTTTCATCATATTTAAGGCAGCACTGATTATAAGACATGCCACTATTTCATGTGCCACTTATTAACCAGGATGAGTTAATAAGTTTTCTAAGAACAGCTTAGGCATCTGAGTAAGGTGGGTGATAAACAGCCGTCAGGAAGAAATTGTGTCTCAGCCTGGGCCCTGGGTGCAAGGAGAGGAGAAAATCACCCCTGCGGATGTGAACAAGCCCATGCTCCCACAGACTGGTGCCTCCAGGTGCATTACAGTACTGGCCTGCAACGCCACAAGCAAATGTTGTGACTGAATTTGACTTAAATTTAATCTAAAGTCCTCCCAGGTTGGCAGGGCCCCAAGGTGATTGTCAGAAGCAAGTAACCCTCTGGAAGAGATGACTATCAACACAGGCTGAAGCACCATCAGTGGTGTGTACAAGATCCAAAGGGGTTAAAATGTGAAAGCAAGTGAGTCTTAGAATTAATGTTAAGCAAAAAATCAAAATAAAATGGTATGTGGACAATGACATGTCTTTGCAGAGACAGACAAGTGGAAGGGAATAAACTAAAATGTTAACAGTGATTTTCTATAGATGGTAAGACTAGAGCTTTTTATTTTTCTTTAAACGACTGCATTTTCCAGATTTTCTTAAAGTGAGCATGCCTTTAGTGGCCATATAGGAAGCAGGAGAAATGAAACAGGATGATGTAAATAGGGAGGGGTATGACTTTAGGGGGATGGTCAGGGAGGGCAGCTTGGAGGAGGTGACACTGGAAATGAGCAGGGGCCAGCACAGGAAAAGCTCTAGAAACTCATTACCACTGCACCCCATCAGGACAGGGCCCCGGTCACAGGGCAGATGCTTGACGCACATTTGTTAAATGATTACATGAATTAAGAAACAGCTGCTAAGTCTCAAAGGGTCCCAACTTAAGTCTGGCTCTTCAGTGGGGCCTTGCTCAGTAGATTGGGCTGATGAACAGGGCCAGAATACTAGCTGGACCAATTGCAGGGCTCAGTAGAAAGCCTGCAGCTGCCAGTTTAGCAGAGAATCATGGTTGGGGTGTTGGGTGTCAGTTTCACCAACTGTGAAATGACTTTAGAGCCTCTGCCACCACAGCCCCTTCAGAAGACACTTCAGGGCCAGCTCCAGGAGGCCCTCCGGATTGCCAGCACCACCTCCCTGCAAGTCTGAGACCTCTTGGCTTTGGGCAAGCTACTTTGTCTCACAAAGCTGACCTTGCTCCACTTCTCAGAGCAGGAAAAGATGCCCCATCAGCACAGACCTTCCTGCCTCCCTGTGCTTTCCCGGAAACATTTGCTACAGATAGGCCTGTGCTAGAAATTGCGGATGCAGAGATGAAAGATGGGTCCCACCCTCGCAATAGTCCCAGTGCACCTGGGACAGCCAGATGGGCAGTCACGCCACCCTGGGTGTGAGCCCTGGGACAGCAGGGAGGCCAGGCTAGAGAAAGACCACTCAATCCACTGTCAGCACAGTAACAGCAGCTGCCAGGGGGCAAGATAGTTGAGCATAATCTGGGTTTTTGTACATTGTTTCTTTTTATCCTCACCATTTTGTGAGGTTATCTCCATTCCACAGATGGAGCCCCAGGCTGGGTTACCTGCCAAGGTCCCAGAGCTTGGAGGCAGCCTGTCAGGATTCGCCCCTTGATCTGGGGGAGTCTAGAGTCCCTGACCCCGGGCACACTATCACACTGAGGGGTATGTGGGTGTGTGTGGCTGAAGGGGAGGCAAGGGGAGTGAGGAGGAGGTGAGAGCCTGCTGTGTGCAGGGACTGGGGCCAAGTGGCAATGATAGTGAGTGCTGAGGTGACAGTCAGGTGGCTGTGGCCTCCCGGTGAGGAAGCTGATGTGAGCAATCTGCAAAGAGGTCTGAAAGGGAAAATGTTGCTGGGATTTCTGCACAGGTCATCCCCCTGCCCCAAGCCAACTGCTCAGAGGACATTGAGCAGGGAGATCTGTCTCTGGTGTCAGGGGACGGTGGCCGAATCCTGACTCATGACCAGGTTCCAGCCGCTCAGGGGAACCGGCCCAGGGGAACCTACCCGGGAATCACCAAGTGCGACTGGGAGCACAGCACTGCCACCCTGCTCTGTATTGGGAAAGCGCTGTGGCAAGGGTTCCTTTTGGAAACCCCGGCTCTCCCAGAGCAGTGGCCCCTCATGGGGCAGGCTATCTCCTTTTTGCTGTATGAAGAGCCAAGCTGGTACAGAGCAGAATTTCTAAAGCTGGCACAGCATTCCCACCTGTCCCCTAGTTACTCAATCAAACAATAATTGAGGTCCTGTTGTGAAGGACTTTTCAGATGGAATAAGGTTGCTAATAGGCTGACCTTAAAATAGAGAGATTATCCTGGATTATCTGGCTGGGCCCAATGTAATCACATGAGCTCTTAAAAACAGGAAAGGCAGAAGAGATGCAGCAGAAGCGTCAGTCAGAGAAATTCGAAAACATAAGAACTCGACTCACAGATGGTGACTTTGAAGGGAGCCACAAGCCAGGAAAGGCAGGTGGCCAAGACCCTTGGCCAACAGCTAGCAAGGAAATGGAAACCTCAGTCCTTCACCATGAAAATGAATTAACCAACAAGCTAAATGAACTTGGAAGCAGATTCACCACTAAGTTCCATTGAGGAATACAACCCCGTGGACACCTTGATTTTGGCCTTGTGAGACTCAAGCAGAGATCTGCTGAACCACCCTATGCCCAGACTTCTGATTTACAGAAATTGAGATAACTGGCATTACTTTGGTTTGCTAAGTTTGTGGCAATTTGTTACAGTAGCAATTGGAAACTAACAACTAATACATGACCTATCTACAGACCGATCATTCTGGCTGGGGAGTGGATGCTGACAGTGAGAGGGCTGGGTCCAGCAGTTGGTTCCACACAGCTCAGAGGAGGGAGAAATGGAGGGAACCACTGGATCTGGGACAGAAGCGTTGCAGTCACGAGTACAGCCAAATTAATTCACTCAGCCAATGTTTCTCTAGTACTTGCTATGATGAAAGTGCTGGCTGGGTATCCAGAACTCAAATCTCATGGGGAGAAAGATGGTCAAACCGTGACTCAACCCTGTGAAATGAGTCCTGTGATAGAAACAAAGCCCCTAATGCTGTGGGAAGTTAGAGAAGGGTCACTAGTCCACCAGGGGTCAAGGTTTCCCAGGACCTGAAGTGTTGTCTTGGGTCTTGGTGGTCCAGGGAGGAAAGAGGCTAGGTGGAGGTGGGCTGCCCGAGGGAACAGCAGGGCCTTGGAACACAGAGATCATGCATGGCCCATCCCAGGGAAGGACAGCAGATTAGCAGATCACAGGAAAGGTACTTGGCCAGCAGGTGGGCCAGGGCAAGCTCAGGAGGGCCTCCCAGTTCAGAAGGGGAGTTGGGAGGGAGGATGCTAAGCAGGCATGGGGACACATCTCAGTGCACCCAGACATGGAACAGACAGGCCTGTGTTGGTGGACTAGAGCACCCATATCCCCACACACCCTCTCTAAATGAATGAATTTATGCTTTGGCTTGTGTACCAGCCTCATAGCTACAGCACCTAGCTAATAGTCCATGCTAGCTTTAAAAGTAAGTATAAAAGCAAGGGCAGGTCCCTGAGAAACTGACCACATCAAGGAAAACAGTGAAGGAATGGTGTCCAATACACAGAAGTAGGGGTACAGACTTGGGGGCCCGGCAAAGCCAGGTGAGGGGACAACAGACAGCAACCTTCTACCTGCAGCTTTGGCAGAAACGTGGCTTCAGGCTCTGACCTCTCTCCGGAGTGGGGCAGCAGGGGTACCCACACCAGGACAGACCACCTCAAGAGCCTCCTTCCCAGCTGAAGAGAACCATGCACTTGTCTTCAATGAGGAGCTCTAGAGATGGGAATATACTCTCCGAACTCCAGTCTTTGCCACAAAGCTGGCAGCAGAGGCCTGAGGTCATCGGCTACAGGGAGGAGTGGGGGGAGGGGGTGGCAGGGAGGATTCCTGACTATCCCAACAGTCCAGGGGACCTGACTCTGCCACCGCCTCCCTGCAGAGCTGCCGGCAGGCTGCTCCTGTCCCCAGGTTTTCCTTTCCCCCATGTAGTAATATTTATAGCTCACATTTCTTTAAATGCAAAGTAATTTCCATGTGTTGATTTATCTAATCCTCAAAATAATCCATGTTTATTAACCCATTTTATAGTTCGACTGGTACAGGGTTTTGAATTAAACTAGCTCACAAATCCCTCTTGAAACAGTAAAAGAAAAAACTAATAACAAAACAGAGAGCAACTCTGGATGGAAGGAAAAAGTTGATGGAGAAAGGCTAGAACCCCACTTAGCTAACATTATCCCTACAATGACTCCTAAAATGTTCTTCAGAAACAAGGGGCCCAGAAGACACATCTATGATATCAGGGGTTAGGGCTGAACACTGAGGCCTGGTAAGGCCCACTCAGCTGGCAGTACCTCCCCCAGGACTACCCAACTGCCCCGGCTGAGGTGGGAGTTAGCAAAGTTGCAAGGAGATCTCTGAGGGCTGGTACTATCCACCCTACACCAAGCTCCGGGAATGTCCTGGTAACGCTGACCTGGAAAAGCCAACTCCTGGGTCTGGAACACGGCCCCCACTTCTCTCTCAGGAAGTTTTCCTTGATATCCCATGGAGACTGACACCATATGTGTTCCTCTGATGGCCTCCTCCCTCACAGCCCAGTACTTGAGTGTGGGCATTCCAAAGCTGCTGCAGGGGGCTAGGCTGCAGGGGACGGTTGGAGACTGAGAGGCAGGAAGGACAAGAAGCCAGAGCTCTGCTGAGCACAGGAAGACTGGAAAATGAGGGAGAAGTCTTCCAGGGTCTGCCCAGCTGGCGAAAGAGGGTGGGGGCGAGCTCCAAATCACAGACCTGCTGCAGCTCTGTTAGCCCCTGGAGCCCACTCACGTCAGGCCCCAACTTAATAGCCCAGGAAACTGAGGCCGAGACAGAAGTAACGAATCTGGCTAGGTTTCTCACCCAATTTCTGGACTTCTGGCCCTTTTCCCAACATCGTTCTGTGAAAATCAGAATTAGGCAGAGCCAAGTAAATCAAAATGAGGATTTCGGACTTAAAGTCAAGAGCCCTGAATCTGAGTCTCCATTCTCCTCCTAACCTGCTCGGGTTACCTAAGCCGAGAAGCACCTGCTTCCTGGATCCAATTTCATCGCCTGCTCCGCAGGGCACTGGAGTTCTGCGAGGTCTAACACCCTCCCCAGTACCTGCGCTCCACTTCTGGGGGAAAAGGCGAAGGTGTAAGACCACCGCTGCCGCTTCGGCACTCGGTCTGGGCCATTTCCCAGGCAGCCTGAGAACCATCCGCGGCCCCGCCGGGTGGAGTCCAGCCCTGGAAGCTATTGGTTCCAGGTCAAGTCCCGCTACCCTACCGAAGGCATTCACGCCCTCTCCCCTCGGTATTGGGACCCACCCACCGCCTCACTGGAGCGCGCGCGCAGACACACACGTCTTCACACGTGCACACCCGCCCTGCGCACTAGTAGCTACCTGCACCCACTCCCTGCTCACAAACTCCCACATCCGGCCACCACCGCTTTCGCTCGTGCCAAGGCCATTTCCGGATCCACGCTCCCGGAGCCGGAGCCTCACGGTGGGTGCCCGCGCCCCGAAGCCGGTTGCAGGGGAGGACAGGGAACGCGGCCCGGCCCGGCCCCGCCCCTGGGCTGGCCGGGAGGATGTGAGCTCACGCCCGCCTCCGAGCTCCAGGCGCCGCCTGGAAGCGTCCGCCGGAAGCCACGGCCCGCTCGCTACCGACTGGCCGCCGGAGTTGGTAGCTCTTCAGGACCAGGGCCCGAGCCGCTCGTCCGCCCGCCCCGCTACTACGCGCAGTAGCTGCTTTCCAAGTGGGTAGGGACTGGAGGCGAGCGGCGGCGGGGCCGAGGAAGTGCCCGGCTCCGAGACGCCACGCCGCCTGGGCCGCTGGGAGAGCGCGGGCGCGCGCGTCGCGCCCCACCGCGCTTCCGGCCTGGCCACGTGACCCCGCGTGCACGTGTTCCGGCGTCTTGGCGCCGCGGGTCTAACCTCTTCCCCACGGCCTCGGCCGCTTCCCAGCTGGAGCCGCCGCAGGCCTGGCCCGGGAGCGGCGGAGACTCGGCGTCCGCTAAGAGGGACTGAGACGCCGCTTCGCCATGAACCCTAGAGGCCTGTTCCAGGACTTCAACCCCAGTAAGTTCCTCATCTATGCCTGCCTGCTGCTCTTCGCCGTGTTGCTGCCCCTCCGCCTGGACGGCGTCATCCACTGGAGCTACTGGGCGGTCTTCGCTCCCATATGGCTGTGGAAGCTCCTGGTCATCGCGGGCGCCTCGGTGGGCGCCGGCGTTTGGGCCCGCAACCCTCGCTATCGCGCCGAGGGGGAGGCCTGCGTGGAGTTCAAAGCCATGTTGATCGCGGTGGGCATCCACCTGCTGCTGCTCATGTTCGAAGTCCTGGTCTGCGACAGGGTGGAGAGGGGGACCCACTTCTGGCTGCTGGTGTTCATGCCGCTCTTCTTCGTGTCCCCGGTGTCCGTGGCCGCCTGCGTCTGGGGCTTCCGACACGATAGGTCTCTCGAGCTGGAGATCCTGTGTTCTGTCAACATCCTGCAGTTCATCTTCATCGCCCTGAGGCTGGACAGGATTATCCGCTGGCCGTGGCTGGTGGTGTTTGTGCCCCTCTGGATCCTCATGTCGTTCCTCTGCTTGGTTGTCCTCTATTACATCGTCTGGTCGCTCCTGTGCCTGCGGGCCTTGGATGTGGCTGCAGAACAGCGGAGAACACACGTGGCCATGGCCGTCAGCTGGATAGCGATTGTGGTGCCCCTGCTCACTTTTGAGGTTCTACTGGTTCACAGATTGGATGGCCACAATACATTCTCTTACATCTCCATATTTGCCCCCCTTTGGCTTTCATTGCTAACTTTAATGGCTACAACATTTAGGCGAAAAGGGGGCAATCATTGGTGGTTTGGTATTCGCAGGGATTTCTGTCAGTTTGTGCTGGAAATTTTCCCATTTTTAAGGGAATATGGGAACATTTCATATGATCTACATCATGAAGATAGTGAAGATGCCGACGAAACATCCATTCCAGATGCTCCTAAAATCGCTCCAATTTTTGGAAAAAAGGCCAGGGTAGTTATAACCCAGAGCCCTGGAAAATATGTTCCCCCACCTCCCAAGTTAAATATTGATATGCCAGATTAAGTTCTTTTTCTAGATAGCAGCATCAATGGAATAGAAACCATTCACACACACAAAATCCACCTTACTTTTGCCTCCTTGTTCATCCATCCCAGACCTAGAATTGAAAACAGGCTCCAGACACCATCTTTTCATGCTTTGTTGAGACTGATGCCTATCAGTGACTCATCAGGATGTACTACAGATACAGGAGGTTATTTGACTTTCTGGCTGTGTTTGTAAGTGGTGTGTGTACATGTGTGAGAGAACTTTCTGGTTGGGTGCATAAAGAGCTTGGGAGCAGTAAGTTGAACTGCTTTGGTACGTCATTAAATGGAATAGCCAATGCAGCTGGGTATTTTTATGTGGTACTATGCCTATCAAAGGTATTGTTGAAAAAATTATTTTTATACACTGCTAGTCTAAAATTGTATGTATTTCAGATTGTGCTGTTGTGACATAATAGCAATGTAAACAGTTCTCTTTCCCACCACTTGTTTATAAACCTCATAGTTATTGTTTTTAGTGTTCCTACTGTTTAAACAGTTATCTCTTTGGGCTTTGCTGATACTGGCCTTTAATATCCTAATAGGTGAATTTTTCTAATGCAGTGAATCCATACATATATGATATTTATATGAATATTTTAGCAATGTAATATATTATGTTGAATTCTAGTTCTGTGCAGCACAGTGTATTATGTTAAAGTATTTTTTAAGTTTATATTTGAAGATAAGTGTTTATTGCAGATATTCTTAAAGATTGCTTAAAACATTAATATTTACCCAGTGTGGGATCTTATCACAGTACTAGTCATGAGTATAGGGATTGAAAATCCCATGGATCTTAATGTTGAGGTTTTAGGTGACTTAGCCTGTACAGTTTTAAGGCCTCTCTTAGTAGAGAGTAGAGCCACCATCCTGTGGGAACAGGTGAAATGCTCCATTGTAGTACCAGGCCGTAAAGTGACACTTATTTAGTACCTTGAGTTTTCCAAATAGGTAGTAACATCTCTTCAGGAAGAACCACAATAAGCAATGAGTGATTTGTGCATATTTGAAAATCTTAGAATATTAGTGGTCCACAATATAAAGTATTACTTGTCATTGGAAAACTGGAGAGAGTGGTCTTAATCAAAAACAACTAATAGGATCAGGTATTATTTTAAGGTCCACACTTTTTGATCTATCAGCAACAGGGAAATAATAGTTTAGGTAATTTTTAAAATAACTGCAATGTTTCTTTAGGTACTGGTAGTACACCACAGTATCAGAAGGGCATATACACATACATGTGATCCTGGGAAAACCCTGATCCTGGGAGAGTGATGTTCTTCTGAGAACAAATAAATACTTTGAAAAGAAGGTTAAAATAAAAAGGTATAGAGATATTACTACTGGGGAGAAGGCTGGAAGGAATCCATTTTTTTATACTTTATTAAGGTATCATTGATATACAATCTTCTGAAGGTTTCACGTGAGCAATGTGGTTACTACATTCACCCATATTATTGAGTCCCCCCCACACACACCCCTTTGCAGTCACTGTCTGTCAGCGTAGTAAGATGCTATAGAGTCATTACTTGCCTTTTCTGTGCTATACTGTCTTCCCTATGACTCCCCTACATTATGTATGCTAATCATAATGCCCCTTAATCCCCTTCTCCCTCCCACCTCACCCATCTTCCCCACCACCTTCCCTTTGGTAATCGCTAGTTCCTGCTTGGTGTCTGTGAGTCAGCTATATTTCGTTCCTTTGGTTTTGCTTTGTTATACTCCACAAATGAGTGAAATCATTTGGCACTTGTCTTTCTCCTGGCTTATTTCACTGAGGAGAATACCCTCTAGGTCCATCCGTGTTGTTGCAAATGGTAGGATTTGTTTTCTTCTTATGGCTGACTAATATTCCATTGTGTATATGTACCACATCTTCTTTATCCATTCATCTATTGATGTACACTTAGGTTGCTTCCATATCTTGGCTATTGTAAATAGTACTGCAGTGAACATAGGGTACGTATGTCATTTTGAATCTGGGATCTTGTTTTCTTCAGGTAAATTACTAGGAGTGAAATGTAGATACCACATTGTTTTTTCATGTGAAACCTTCATAAGAGTGTATATCGATAATATGTTAATAAAAAAAATATTACTAGGAGTGGAATTCCGGGTATTTCTACTTTTAGTTTTTTGAGGAACCTCCATATTGCTTTGCACAGTGGGTGAACTAATTTACATTCCCACCAGCAGTGTAGAAGGGCTCCCCTTTCTCCACATCCTTACCAGCATTTGTTCCTTGTCTTTTCAATGGTGGCAATCCTAACTGGTGTGAGGTGGTATCGCATTGTGGTTTTAATTAGCATTTCTCTGATGATTAGCAATGTGGATCTTTTCATGTGCCTGTTGGCCATCTGAATTTCTTCTTTGGAGAAGTGTCTGTTCAGATCCTCCACCCATTTTTTAATGGGGTTATTTGCTTTTTGGGTGTTGAGGCATGTGAGTTCTTTATATATTTTGGATGTTAACCCCTTGTCAGAAATGTCATTTACAAGTATATTCTCCCATACTGTAGGATGCCTTTTTGTTCTATTGATGGTCTCCTTTGCTGTACAGAAGCTTTTTAGTTTGATGCAGTCCATTTTGTTCATTTTTGCTTTTGTTTCCCTAGCCAAAGGAGGTGTGTTCAAGAAAAAGTTGCCCATCTTTATATTCAAGAAATTTTTGCTTGTGTTTTCTTCTAAGAGTTTTATGATTTCATGACTTACATTCAGGTCTTTGATCCATTTTGAGTTTACTTTTGTGTATGGAGTTAGACAATAATCCAATTTCATTCTCTTACATGTAGCAGTCCCATTTTGCTGACACCAGTTGTTGAAGAGGCTGTCATTTCCCCATTGTATATCCAAGGCTCCTTTATCATGTATTAATTGACCATATATGCTTGGATTTATATCTAGGCTATCTATTCTGTTCCATTGATCTATGGGTCTGTTCTTATACCAGTACCAATTTGTTTTGATTACTGTAGCTTTGTAGGAGAGCTTGAAGTTGGGGGCATAACCCCCCCAGCTTTATTTTTCCTTCTCAGGATTGCTTTCACTATTTGGGGTCTTCTGTGGTTTCATATGAATTTTAGAACTATTTGCTCTAGTTCATTGAAGAATGCTGTTGGTATTTTGATAGGGATTGCATTGAATCTGTAAATTGCTTTAGGCAGGATGGCCATTTTGACAATATTAATTCTTCCTATCCATGAGCACGGGATGTATTTTCATTTATTGGTATCTTTAATTTCTCTCATGAGTGTCTTGTAGTTTTCAGGGTATAGGTCTTTCACCTCCTTGGTTAGGTTTATTCCTAGGTATTTTATTCTTTTTGATAGAATTGTAAATGGAATTTTTTCCTGATTTCTGTTTCTGCTAGTTCATCGTTAGTATATAGGACTGCAACAGATTTTGCTGACACCAGTTGTTGAAGAGACTGTCATTTCCCCATTGTATATTCATAGCTCCTTTATCTCTCTAGGTTATCCAGGCTAATTTTGTATCCTGCAACTTTGCTGAATTCAGTTATTAGTTCTAGTAGTTTTGGAGTGGATTATTTACGGTTTGTTATGTATGATATCATGTCATTTGCAAACAGTGACACTTTAACTTCTTCTTTACCAACCTGGATGCCTTTTATTTCCTTGTGTTGTCTGATGCCATGGCTAGGACCTCTAGTACTGTGTTGAATAAAAGTGGGGAGAGTGGGCATCCTTGTCTTGTTCCTGATCTTAAAGGAAAAGCTTTCAACTTTTTGCTGTTAAGTATGATGTTGGCTGTGGGTTTGTCATATCTGACCTTTACTGTGTTGAGGTACTTGCCCTCTATACTCATTTTGTTGAGAGTTTATCATGAATGGATGTTGAATTTTGTCAAATGCTTTTTCAGCATCTATGGAGATGATCATGTGGTTTTTGTCCTTTTTGTTGATGTGGTGGATGATGTGGATGGATTTTCGAATGTTGTACCATCCTTGCATCCCACTTGATCATGATGGAATAATCCCACTTGATCATGATGGATGATCTTTTTGATGTATTTTTGAATTTGGTTTGCTAATATTTTGTTGAGTATATTTGCTTCTATGTTATCAGAGATATTGGTCTGTAATTTTCTTTTTTTGTGGTGTCTGCCTGGTTTTGGTATTAGAGTGATGCTGGCCTCATAGAATGAGTTTGGAAGTGTTCTCTCTTCTACTCTTTGGAAAACTAAGGAGGATGGGTATGAGGTCTTCACTAAATGTTTGATAAAATTTAGCAGTGAAGCCATCTGGTGTAGGAATTTTGTTCTTAGGTAGTTTTTTGATTACCAATTCAATTTCATTGCTGGTAATTGATTTGTTCAGATTTTTTGTTTCTTCCTGGGGCAGCCTTGGGAGGTTGTATTTTTCTAGAAAGTTGTCCATTTCTCCTAGGTTATCCAGTTTGTTAGCATATAATTTTTCATAGTGTTATCTAATAATTCTTTGTATTTCTGTGGTGTCATAGTGATTTTTCCTTTCTCATTTCTGATTCTGTCTATGTGACTAGACTCTCTTTCTTGATAAGTCTGTCTAGGGGTTTATCTATTTTGTTTATTTTCTCAAAGAACCAGCTCTTGCTTTCATTGATTATTTCTATTGTTTTATTCTTCTCAATTTTATTTATTTCTGCTTTAATCTTTATTATTTCCCTCCTTCTGCTGACTTTGGGCCTCATTTGTTCTTCCTTTTCTAGTTTCATTAATGGTGATCTTAAACTGTTCATATAGGATTGTTCTTTCCTGAGGTAAACCTGTATTGCAATATACTTCCCTCTTAGCACAGCCTTCACTGTGTCCCACAGATTTCGCGGTGTTGAGTTATTGTTGTCATTTGTCTCCATATATTACTTGATCTCTGTTTTTATTTGGTCATTGATCCATTGATTATTTAGGAGTATGTTGTTAAGCCTCCATGTGTTTGCGAGCTTTTTTGTTTTCTTTGCGAAATTTTTTTTTTTATTAAGGCATTATTGATATACACTCTTGTGAAGGTTTCACATGAAAAAACAATGTGGTTACTACATTTACCAATATTATCAAGTCCCCACCCATATCCCAGTGCAGTCACTGTCCATCAGTGTAGTAAGATGCCACTGATCCACCACCTGCCCTCTCTGTGCATAATTTATTTCTATTTTCATACCTTTGTGGTCTGAGAAGCTGGTTGGTACAATTTCAATCTTTTTAAATTTACTGAGGCTCTTTTTGTGGCCTAGTATATGATCTATTCTTGAAAATGTTCCGTGTGCACTTGAGAAGAATGTGTATCCTGCTGCTTTTGGGTGGAGAGTTCTGTAGATATCTGTTAGGTCCATCTTTTCTAATGTGTTGTTCATTGCCTCTGTCTCCTTACTTATTTTCTGTCTGGTTGATCTGTCCTTTGGAGTGAGTTGAGTGCTAAAGTTTCCTAGAATGAATATATTGCATTCTATTTCCCCTTTGAATTCTGTTAGTATTTGTTTCACATATGAAGGTGCTCCTGTGTTGGGTGCATAGATATTTATAATGGTTAGATCCTCTTGTTGGACTGACCCCTTTATCATTATGTAATGTCCTTCTTTGTCTTTTGTTACTTTCTTTGTTTTGAAGTCTATTTTGTCTGGTACAAGTACTGCAACTCCTTTTTTCTCCATATTATTTGCATGAAATATCTTTTTCCATCCCTTTACTTTCAGTCTGTATATGTCTCTGGGTTTGAAGTGAGTCTCTTGTAGCCAGCATATAGATGGGTCTTGTTGGTTTTTTTTGTTTTTTTTTTTAATTATTATTTTTTTTACAATTTATTTTATTTTAGTATCATTAACCTACAATTACATGAGCAATATTGTGATGATTAAACTACCCCCTTCATCAGGTCCCCCCCACCAACCCTATTACAGTCACTGTCCATCAGCGTAGTGAGATGAGAATCACTACTTGTCTTCTCTGAGCTGTGCAGTCCCCCCCCCGTGCCCCCCCACCCTATGTCTGCCAATCGTAATGCCCTTTTTACCCTCTTATCCCTCCCTTCCTGCCCTTCTTCCCCAGTCCCTTTCCCTTTGGTAACTATTAGTCCGTTCTTGGGTTCTGTGAGTCTGCTGCTGTTTTGTTGGGTCTTGTTTTTTTATCCATTCTGTAATTCTGTCTTTTGAGTGGTGCATTCAGTCCATTTAGTTTTAGGGTGATTATCGATAGATATATACTTACTGCCATTGCAGGCTTTAGATTTGTGGCTACCAAAGGTTGAAGGGCAGCTTCTTTACTATCTAACAGTCTAACTTAACTCGCTTAGTATACTTGTTTCAAACACAATATAAAGGTTCTTTTTTTTCTCCCTTCTTTTTCTTCCTCCTTGACTGTTTATTTGTTAGGTGTCATATTCTGTATTCTTTATTTATCCCTTGACTGACTATGTTGGTAGCTGATTGACTTTTGCCTGTGCTTATTAACTACTTCCTTTACTGTGGTTTTATTTTCTCTGCGGACAGCTATTTAGCCTTAGGAGTACTTCCATCTATAGTAGTCTCTACAAAATACACTGTAGAGACTGTGGGAGGCAGATTGCCTCAACTTTTGTTCATGTAGAAATTGTTTAATCCCTGCTTCAAATTTAAATGATAATCTTGCCAGGTACAGTATTCTTGGTTCAAGGCCCTTCTGTTTCATTGCATTAAATACAGCATGCTGCTGTCTTCTGGCCCATAAGGTTTCTGCTGAGAAGTCTTGACAATTGCCTGATGGGTTTTCCTTTGTGTGTGAACTTTTTTCTCTCTCTGGCTGCTTTTAATACTCTGTCCTTGTCCTTGATCTTTGCCATTTTAATTATTATGTACCTCTTCATGTTGTCTTCCTTGGGTCCCTGTCTTGGGAGATCTGTGCACTTCCATGGCCTAAGAGACTTTCCTTCCCCAGATTGGGGAAGTTTTCAGCAATTATTTCCTCAAAGACACTCTCTATCCCTTTTTTCTCTCTATTATTCTTCTGATACACCTATCATGTGAATATTGTTCCATTTGGATTGGTCACATAGTGCTCTTATTTTTTCATTCCTAGAGATCCTTTTTTCTCTCTGTGCCTCAGCTTCTTTGTATTCCTGTTCTCTAATTTATATTTAATTTACCATCTCCTATACCTTGTCTAATCTGCTTTTAAATCCTTCCATTGTATGTTTCACTTCAGATACTGTATTTTTCAAAGTTTCTGTCTCTTTCTTGAAGTCCTCCCTGAGATCTTGAATATTTTTCTTTACCTCTGTGAGCATGTTTATGGTTTTTATTTTGAAATCTTTATCAAGACGATTGGTATTTTCAGTTTCACTTAACCCTCTTTCTGATGTTTGAGGGATTTTGTTTTGTATCAGGTTCTTTTGCCGTTCATATTTCTAATGATTGCTATGGAATAACAACTTTGTGTAGCTGGCACCCTCTAGTGCCAGAAGCTCTACTCTCTGGAGCTGCCTAGCACCTGGAGCCATGGCAGGGGTCACAGGCGAGCAGCACCGGTGCCTGCCAGGAGGGAAAACCTCTTTCCTGCTTCCTGGCTACAATGCCTGCCTCCACTGCCAGGGCCCATGAGCCTAGCACGCAGGGAGGAGCTTCTGCATTATGCCCCTTTAGCTGCTGTAGGCGGGGCCACCCTCCAGCTGGCCTGGCATGATGGCGGGGGCAGCAGGTTTGCAAACCGGTGTTGGTCAGGAGGAAGGAGCGGCAGGCTGAGTATCACAGTGAGGGCCCTCAGTGTGCATTGTCTGCCAGGGGGATGGATTGCCTGAAGCTCCTGAAAGTTCCCAACTTGCTGGGCTGACTGTGCCAGGACAATTTTGTCCACCTGTCATTTCTCCTGAGCAGCCAGTTCTCTGTAATCCTTGCCCCATTAGCAACCCTCTTGCTACTGGGAAGTCTTTCAAAGTGCCCACCTTTCTTTTGTCCCGGAGCAGCTGGTTGTGGGTACCTGTTCTCCACAAGTGGCTGGAATCTCAGTCTTTCTGAGTATTCTGCCTGCCTGCTTTTCAACCCCACTAATCTCCAGAGCACCATGTAATGTGGGTTCATGCTCTTGGAGCAGATCTCCAGGGCTGGTGTTCAGAGTTCTTGGCTTCTACTCCCTCCCTGCTCCATTTCTCTTCCTCCCGCCTGTGATCTAGGGTGGGAGAAAGTCTTGGGTCTCACCGGATCATGGCTTTGCTACTTTACCCTTTTCTTTGAGGTCTTCTCTTTTCCCCAGATGTAGGCAGTCTGTCACTGTCTTCTTGTCACTCTTTCAGACTTATTTGTATTTGCTGTATTTTCGTATTATATGTGGTTTGAGGAGGAGGTTTCTGCCTTTTCATGCTGCCTTCTTTTCTTCTCTGGAATCTGTTTTTATTATTAGCAACTTGGTAAAAGTGATCCCAGTCAGGCTCCATATGAATTAGTAAATAATTTACCTAGCAAAGGGGCATGCTAGGAACAAATGCTAGCCCTTGGAACCTAGTGTCTGAAAGCCTGAGGATGCCACAGTACAGTTTAGCTGAGATGGGGCAGAGCTCACATACATACACACACACACACACATATACACACAATGTACATGTTTCCACTAGCCACTCAAATATGGGAAGCAGCTCTGAGCAGCAGTGGATGTAAAATTTCATAAGGATTTATTCATTCATTTTCTCAAAAAATATGTATTGACCTACTCTGAGCCAGACCTGGGGCTCGACAGTGAGGATACAGTAGAGAGCCATTCAAATGTGGCCCCACCCCACAGGCACAAAGTATAAAATTAAAAGCGACAGTAAGAAGATAGCATTTTACCTGTGGGAGGGAACAAGCAGGGTGTGCAAAATACATGAAGGATGGCCTCAGAGTGACCTTCACCTACAACTTCATGCCCACCCTTGCTTTCAGGAGCCCCACGCTCCTGATTGCCCCTTCCACCTCCAGATACAACGCAGACAACATTGACTGGCACATCAGTAAGATTTAAGAGTAGGTTTGGGGGCAACAGTGGGTTCACCAGCCCCTCCTGGCCATAGTTTCAGGCTTGGACCTTCTTGGCACCTGGTGGGATTCCTGCTGCCATTGGGGTTCCTCCCCACACCCAATCCGTCTTATCCCCTCTACTCCTCCAAAGCCTAGTGCTGGAGTGCCTCTGTGTGGAAGTGATAACAAGCCTCCTCACCCACGGGGGCCAGTGGGTGTCAGGTTCATTTCCACCTCAAAAACTTCATATTCACAGGCTGTGGAAAGTTAGTCTGTAAAAGTCAGACTGAGCTGTACCTGAGGATTTACCTAAATGCCATGCAACTCTGACTCTCCACAATATTTAGCATGTATCAAATTGTGTAACTAGTTTCTCCTGTTGATGATATATTTGTTAACTTTTGCTGCAAAACTAACTCAAAACCCTCCATCGCTGGTAATTGCGAATTCCCCCTTTCAGGCTTACAAGTTGGCAGGCCATGGGTCTGATCCAGGTCTTCACACACGTCCCTACTCTATTCTTGATCCCAGGTGAAGGTGTAGCATTCCCTGGGGTATGTCCTATCATGGCAGAAGCACACAAGGCCAAGCCAAACCCTGCAAGCACAATATAGTCCCTGCTCATGGGTGACGTATGTCAAATATACTCATTCTGTTGGCCAAAGCAGAAGGCCAAGCCCGACCTCAGTGGGCCAGTACATCCGCCAGGGACAATGACAGTCTCCAGAGTTTTTGCAAGATAGTTCTAAAGATCAACAAAGAATCAAAATTTGTGGTAGATCATGAATGATTTTTCCCTTCTGCTTTACAAACATTCTGTTATTTTAAAAAGGTAGCTGTTTAATGTTACAATAATAATTAGCAGGGAGTCTATTTGAGGAGGCAGGGGACTTGAAGCAAGATGAGGAAGACCCTGTGTTTAGGCCCTTCTGTAAACCATGGCCCTGGAGGCTCCAAACAGAACAGTTTTCTGGCAGTGCTGTGCTCGGAGGGCTTCTTGTGGGGGCTCTACAGGATGCTCGGGAAAGGTCAGAACAGCACAGGGAGATGACCCGGAGGAGGCACTGGACTGAGGAAGAAGCAGAGTCTAGACAGGCCTCAGAAGCACCCTAGATAAGGTGGGAGGCAGCCTTTTTGTTCCATCCAGCCTTCTCCTTCCAGGACTGTGGATGGCCAACAAGAGAGAGAAGACTAACTCAGTACAGAAAACTGTCAGAGCAGACAGTGGCTCAGACTGACAGCAAGCCTGGCATCTCGCACAGCAAGCACATAGGGATCAAGGGTAGTTGTGTGGAGAAAGCCAGGCAAGGTCGTAGCTCAGGGACCATTTGGTGAGGATGCTACAGCCGGTGCCCCACCGTTGATTGACCACATGACACTGCCACCAGAAAAGTAAATGCCACCAGTGTCACCCTCACTGCTGCCAGTAATTCCTCAGCTGTGTCTGCCATTAACTCAAGATGACAGAACCAAGAGAAAGGATATGACTGCGTACACCTTTGTATGCATACCCTTGGTGTGTGTTCATTCTGCCTCATGCAGAACAGAAGAAGCAGGGAGAATAAAGTCCTTCCGCTTTGATAGGAGGCAGGTTCTGTCCGAACTCACTCAGGAAAGGATTTGCCCAAAAAGGAAGGGTGCACAGATGCTGGGTAACCAGAGATAGTGACAGAGGTCCGCTACTTCCAGTCCCTTTGCCGTCTGATGCGCCCTTTCCCATTGCTCATCCTTCAAAAGCAGTGCCCCCATCTAGCATATGCGTCACCACTGTGCATTGCCCCAAAGAGGAGGGTGGCCCAGGCTGTGTTCTCAGTGGCTGGTGGCCCCGTGTGTAGAAGGACTGGCTTTTGGGAATGGTCTCAGACTGATGGACAAGTCTTTGAACCTCCCACACTCTTTGAACTGCAATTGGTTAAAGCCTGGAAGGGCCAGGTCAAAGTGCCAGAGTGGCTTTGAGGGGGCAATGAGACAGTGGCTCATCCCTGCTTCATTCATTGCTTCATCCAGCAATTAATCTAGGTATTTAGAGGTGTCTCTTGCCTCTAGCTCTGTCCTGGTTCTCTCCACACATTGTAGAATGTGTGGCTTAAAGGTAACTAGTACAACCTGCCTTCA
Organism: Phataginus tricuspis; assembly: GCA_029783875.1. NCBI lineage: Eukaryota > Metazoa > Chordata > Mammalia > Pholidota > Manidae > Phataginus > Phataginus tricuspis. Next base: position 36,959,205 of record JAQQAC010010508.1, read on the forward strand.
AAGTATAGTCCGAGGACCCCCTGGGGACCACGTGGTCTTCCCTTCCCACTACACCTCTGGGTGAGGGAAGCCAATTCTCTTCATATTCTGCAGCAAAGACAACCCACTGCAACAGATGGAATGCAGACACACAGGGAATCCAGCTGCCTTCTCTCCTGCCAGACATTAAAGTTCTGCAAAAGACAACAATGCCACTCTTCTACTCACCAGATTGTTTTTTTGTTGCTCTAGAAAACATGGTTATTTTTCCATTTAAAAAGTTAACATGTAATGTATTTATTGTTTTTAAATGAATTAATATTTTTTAAAGTTATTGGCTTTAATTTCTACCATGGTAAATGTGGATATAAGTCATACAAACCCAGGTCCTTGGGGTCCTCAATAATTTCTTTTTTTTTATTTTTATTTTTTGCCTTTCACTGAACTTCTTATTAAAGGAAATTTTTCAAACACATACAAAATAGAATGAATAGTATAATGAACCTGATGTACCTATTATCCAGCATAAACAATGATCAAGCCAGTCGTGTTTCATCTATATTCCCAGCCACTCTTTCCAACTTTTCAGATTATTTGGAAGGAAATCCCTCATATAGTGCATGTATTTCATCTGCAACTATTTCACTAAGTACCTCTACAAAATAAAGACTTTTTACAAAAACAGTTACCACATATCATTATCACATCTATAAAATTTAAGTTTTTCTTTAAATTGTCAAATATGTCTTTAGATTTCGCACTTCAATTATTCTATAATTTTTTTTAAGAACACAGTTCGAATCAGAACCCAAATAAAGTCAGTAACATTGTGTTTGATTCATATGCCTCTTAGAGTTATTTTCCTGCCATATCTTCTGCCTTGTAAGTTTCCCCTCCATCCTTTTTTTCTTGCAATACTTGGTTGTTTTTGTTGAAAAGCTTGGGTCTTTTGTCTGTAGAATTTTCCACAGTCTGGATTATGTCAATCTCTATGGTATCACTTTAACAATGTTCCTTTTTCCCTGTATTTCCTTAAATTAGTAGTTACATTGTAGGCTTGATCAGATTCAAGTTCACTTCTCATCTTCCTCCTCCTCCTCCTCCTTCCTCTTGTTCTGATGCCTTGTGGCAAGACTGTTTGATGTAGGTGATTCTTTCTTCCATCAGAGACACACAATGTCTGATGGTCTCTCTTTCTGTGATAAGTAGCAGCCACAGATGATCAATGCCTGGACACTTGAACTCATTAGGGATGCAAAATGGTGATATTTCAGTTCTGTGACTCCTTTGATTATCAGCTGGGATATTTCACAAGATTTAATGTCAGTGACTCAATTTTTGAGTGTTAAAGGGGTCCTGTGATCAAAACTTTGAGAACTGTATTATGCCTTATAGGTGGGGCGAAAGGGAGGAAAGAAAACTAAAATTGAGTGGAAGTTACTCAAATCCGTATGACACAGCAGGGAAGGGAAAATAATAGCAGTGCCCTTTCTGCAACAGCTCACAGGATGGTTTCTCTCCTCCGCAACTCTCCACATTCCCCGCCTGCCCCTTGATTAGCTGGGTTACTTCACCCAGTGGGGTAGCTCACACCTTCGTTCCTGGGGGATCTGATCCCTCTGCTGGTGCCGCTGGCATCTCATTTTACCTAGAACTAAGAGGAGCTCAGAAGAGCTCCTGGACTCTGGCCATTTTGTGGGAGCAACACTGTTTGCTCTTCATAGTCCTTTAAAAGGGCTGGGCTGTTGTCCTGGGGGCAGTTGGGATGGGGGTGTTGATCCTGGCCACCAAGAGGAAATGGGGGTGGACAGGCACTCTCCAGAGCACACAGGCCACCTTCTCTCTGCGTTTTCAGGATGTCCTGCTTGTTAAACAGCTCACGGAAGGGCAATGGAGGAGAAGTGGGGTTTTGAAAGCTTTTCCTCCCCAGCAGCTTGGAGCTCTCTGACCTCCCGTCCCTACCCCTGCCCCTCCCGTGCTGCCCTCCACACCCCATGTTCCCAGGCCTCCGCCAGCAGCCGCTCCTCGGGACCTCAGGCTTCCTCCCTGGATATGAGTGGCGCTGTGACGCAGGATCTTGGGCCACAGTGGTCGCCCCGGCGCACCCCTGCTGGCCCCTCACGGCCCTGGCGCAGGGCCTGCCATCCTGGACCGGGGCCTGCCTTTTTCCTCCCCACACTCTACCCTCCTCTGGACTGAGTGACTCTCTGAGAGTTGAAACATGTCTAGCTGTACATGGCTGAAGTCCCACATTCCGGCCATGGAGAGAGGGAGGAAAGCTCAGTCAGGATGCTTAGACAATAACTAATAGTGACTTCAACAATACAGAACGTCACAAGACGTCCAGAGGTGAATGACCAGTGAATAGCCTCCCCTGTTCAACAATTCATCAAAGAAAGCAGGTCTTCCATCTTTCTGCCTTGCCACTGTCATCCTAAGTGTGGCAGGATCGTCCCCCTGGGTCACCAAACAACAGCTTGCAGGGGTCACAGAGGTGATGGTCCACAGAGAGGAGCAGTCATTCCCCTTAATGTCTCTTTTTACCAGGGGGGAAAATCCTTCCAGACTGTTCCTTCATCCCACTTGGTCAAGATTGGAACATGGAGGGAAGTGCTAGCGAGGGAAGTGCCAGCAAGGCGAATGCAGCCCTGTGAGGGTGAGGACCTGCCAGGACTTCCATCCTGCTGGGGGTGGAGTATGGCGTCCCTAAGCCACCAAGGTAAACTGGGGAAAAGCAGAGGACTGGGCCAGCACACTGCCTTCAGGGGACTGCATGTCCCTCTACATTCCGTTGGGAGAAACCCGGAGGTGGGATAGGTGGAAGGACAGGGAGAGAAATAGGTATCAGGTCATGATCAACTGCATGAGCTGAATGGTACATTTTAATATCCAGAAGGCCATGGAAATACTGCCAATGGATTTAAGCAGTTTTAAAAGATGATTCCACCATAGCAAAAAGTTGGAAAGAACCTAAATGCCCAAGAATCAGGGATTACTTAAATACATTATACATACAAAGGCTGGAATGTTATGCCTTCTCTTAAAAAGATGTTTTGATGTTTTATGAAGAATTTTCAGAGTCCAGGAAAATTCAGTATTAGGCTAAATTGGAGGTGGCAGGGAGGAAATGCAAGATAAAAATAACATGAATTGTTTTTATATTCAATGTATTTTATATTAATAGGGAAAGCCTGGAGGGCAATAGCACAAACTGGTATGGGAGGGTTATCTTTCTTTCTATTTTTCTGTATTAAAATAGTGAGCATGTCTAACTTTATATTCAAAAAGGGGAGTAATTTTGAATGATGGTGGGAGGTAGAAGGGACAGAGGGTAGGCAGAATAAGGAACGTGGGCAGGATGACTTTGAGATGTGACCACGTGGTGAGGAGGGAGGACAGCTCAGAAGCACTTCCTGGGGGGAAAGAAAGGGGTCTTCTGGCGGGCCCCCCCCCCCGTGTAGGGTAGAGGGAAGCAGCGGCAGCCCCCGCCGAGACCCCCAGACCCTGGTCCCTGTCTCAAGCTTCCCCTTCCGCTCTGGGCAGGCACCCCTTCCTCTGACAGGAAGGTGCCTGAGTCATCAGTCCTGGACTTGAGGCAGCCCCCTGGCACCGCCTGTGTTCTGTAGCTGAGAGAGGCTCTTCCCCCCACCCATCAATTCCTGCACCCCAAGCCCCACCCCAAAGCCCATCAGGGTTTGTTTAGGCTCTGGAGGAAGTGGCCGATGGTTATCAGCGCTCTCCCAGTGTCAGCAAGGTGGAGGTGGAGGGTGGGGAAGGTCCGACTCTCCAGTGCCTCCATTCACTTTGGAAATCACACTGGCATAGCTGTCAGATCTCCACCATTGGAGAGCCAAACACAAAGCACAAACGGGCAGGAGGAAAGAGCTCTGGGCAGGGGCAGGAGGCCTGGGCTTAAACCCTCATGGAATGCAATCCACAGCCCAGCTGCATCTTTTTATGTGCCCTTGTCCATTCTGGCCATGGCTGAGACACCTGCATGACCCTCCTCCCCCTGACAGACAGCAAGGAACTGCTGGACCCATAGGGAGAGTCAGTGCCCCTCCTTAGCAGGAAGCAGCTACAGAAGAGCGAACAACACCCATTTTCCCTTGAAAGATTTCAAGGGTCCACATTCCTGGAGGGGGAATGTTATAGTAGGTGGATAGCCAGACATGAGCAGGGGGAGGGTTGGGACTTTGGTCGGTGTTTACATTTGGTTAGATGCTTGTTTATATTCTAAACATTCCGTGTCAACTGTTCCCACAGGATATGGGGAGGGATGATATAGAAAACAGACCTGCCAAAACTGGTTCCAACACAGAGGGGAATTTGACCGTGACTTCACTTCAAAGTACATTATATGCTCATTAGCATACAGAAAGTCACATGACAGTTCTGAGGAAGACCATCTAAAGACAAAAAGAGGGCTTCACCCTAGTTCCCAGAAATCCCCTCCTTATTCTGAGAAAACCCTACCTTACCTGATAAATATCCCACCCCTGCTTAAAATCCAGCTATAAGACCACCTAACTCGACCCCCACCAGGCTGCTCACCTGTGGAGCATGCCTGCATTCCCTCCCCGAGTGTGTGCTTTGCTTTATTAAATTACTACTTTTAAATAAATAAGTAAACAAACCCCTATGGTAGCTGTGTGACCCAGGGCAGGCAACTGACCTCTCTGAGACTTTGGGGGTCAACTTTGTAAGATCCCTATAACTCTGGGAGAAAATCCTGGGACAAAAATACCATTGAAACCAAAATCATTCAAAGGGAGAGGTAAAGTTAAGAAACCGCTTATTTCTTACAAGCAGTCATCCTGTCTTTCTCTTGACAGCCTGCAGCAGAAGAGAACTCCACCCAACCTCTCTGGTCTGGATAAGCCCTACTGACATGGGGATGGACTACTTCTCACCACACCTTAGAAACAACTGTTTATATGCAGATGTAAAGTCAGGCAAGAGATTCTGGAAAACTTCAATTTTACCCACAATCCCAAGGTGGTGGCCACTGTGAGCTTTGGTGGCATGAGACACAGGGAGCAAGCCCAAGCTCAGTGCCCTAGAGTGGGGGCTGGAGTGCCAGGTGAGTATCCCACTGAGCACCCCACCAGCCCTGGAGCATTCCATCCAGCCGCACTGACCCTCAGCCTGCAGCTGCTCTGGCAGCCCAAGACAACCTTGGCCAGAGTACCCCTGCACTGCTCATGGGAACCCTGTGTGGCTGGCTCTGGCCTGGACTGAATCTCACTGGCTTACCTGAGGCCAGAGTGTCATATGGGCTGTGCCTTTGTTCATGTCTACACCCGAGTGAACCTGAAGTCCAGTAGGTGATCAGTAACTCTTGAGTGAGAGAAGGAAACTTCTGGTGTGGGCCCCTGTCTTGCCCCTCCAGGTGACTCACCAGCATACACAGCCTCAAACCATGGTGGCTAGGCCAAGGGACAGAGGCACAGGTGGGAGGTAGTGTATTAGTTTCCTGTGGCAGCCATAACAAATCAGCCCAAACTGGGTGACTTAAATCAGAGATTTATACTCGCTGGAAGTCCAAAGTGTTGATAGGGTCGGGCTTCCTCTGAAAATCTTAAGGAGGAATATATCCTTGCTCCTCTCCTAGCTTCCAGTGGCTTCCAGCAACACTGGGCATGCCTTGGGTTATGTGTGCATCACTATGGGTAAAATTGTAACATTTCCAGAATATCTCACCTGGTTTTAGTGCATATGCATATCAACAGGCGTTGCTCAGGGGTGGAGAGAATTCATCTCCATATCAATGGGTAATTACCTGGGCGACCAAGGGCTTATCTGAACCTGAGAGTTTAGGGGGAGGTCTTGCTTGCTTCTGCCCAGCAGGAAAGAGCCTTGGACTGCAGTTTGTAAGCAATAAATGGGTTTTAAACTTTGTTTCTCCCTTTGACTGATTTTGGTTTCAGAGGTATTTTGTCCCAGGATTTCCTCTCCCCGGAGTTACATCTGGTGGTAGTCAGCAGGATCTCTGAACCCAAAATATGTCAAAATGGGTGCCATCTATGGGAGGGCTGCCCCTAGACATGGTGGGGAGATGCACGGAACCCCCAGCCCTGTGGATGGTGGGGAGGCCCCAGTGGATGCAGTGACAAAGGATGCAGGTTCACTTGCTAATAATCCCTCCAGCTGTAGGGCTTCCAATTTGGGAGCCCCTAGTGGGAAATTGGTCTAGTGTAAAATACCCCTTAGAGGGGTGGGGCCTTCTCAGAATTGGGGAAGGATGGAAACACCAGAAGCCGCAAAATTAGTCCTCTGTGAGCTGGAAGACTGCTTAGAGACTCTAGGGGGCCATGTAGTGGCTGGCATTGTAGGGTTTCTTTTCACCAAGAGAGTGAAAAATGTTATACAGGAGGAAGAGAGGATTATTGAGAGGGTTAGCAAGGAGAGAGAGGGACTTAGGTGGGAGAGAGACACTTCAGCATCGCTTGGAGGAGCTGAGCGATAACCTATGGGATGTCGTGATGGAAGAAATACGGTTACTGAAAAGACATTTCATGCTCCTAGAAGATTCCTTAGCAGCCATGAGGGGGGAAGCAGCAGGAAAAGCCACGTTGCAGGAGGCCGTCGGAGAGGGGGAGGAAAGAGCAGGGCCTTCACTCTCCTTCCACCAGGTTACCTCCGCAGTCCCACCATCTGTCATGGACTTGTAGCCCAGGACTTGGCCATATGGAAGAAACCACAAACGGTATGGTTGTATCATTACATGGACGATATTATGTTCACATCTGATTCTCTTGCCGATTTAGAAGGGGCAGTTCGTAGACTGCTGCAACATCTACAGGAGTAAGGATGGGCTGTGAACAGCACCAAGGTTCAGGGACCTGGTTTGTCTGAAATTCTTGGGGGTTGTCTGGTCAGGTAAAACAAAGTTATTCCTGATGCAGTCATAGACAAGGTCCAAGCTTTCCCCACCCCCACAACCATGACAATATTACAAGTGTTTTGGGGTCTTTTGGGCTATGGAGAGTGTTTATCCTGCACTTGGTACGAATTCTGAAGGCCTTATACTGGTTTGTACGAAAGGACATCAGGTGGGACTGGGATGAGACATGTGCAGCTGCTTTTACAGCTGCTAAACGAGCAGTCAAGGCTGTGCAGGACTAATGGACTAATGGACTCAAGGCTAATGGACTCATCAAGGCCCTGTGAGCTAGATGTTCATGTAACCGAAGATGGTTATGGATGGGGTCTTTGGCAGTGGTTTGAATGGAAACACCAACGTATTAGATTCTAGTAACAACAATGGAAAGCAGAGGTCTGGCACACCTAGAAAAGCAACTGGCTGCTCTGTACCATGCTTTGCTGGCCATGGAGCCCATCACTGGAACACCTCCGACCTAGGTGATAACCACCTATCCCATTGCAGGGTGGGTGTGAGACTGGGCCCAAAGGCCACAGAATAGCGTGGCACAGACCCCTACACTGGCCAAATGGGGCCCATATTTACAGCAGCACAGTGCCCTATTAGCCCCTTAAGTGGAGAACTCCAACTTTTATTGGGGCCAGTGACCTACACCAGTGGAAAGCAGGAAGAACTTGCTTTTGAGCCATTGGTAGCCAAGAGTCCTTATCAGGAGGGAAAAGCCCCTATATGTAAAGATGCTTAGTATACAGATGGCTGCAGTCATGGGCAGATCCCAAAGTGGAGGGCTGTGGCTTTCCATCCTAAGACTGAGACAATATGGATGGAGGATGGAGAGGGGAAGAGCAGCCAATGGGCTGAGTTGTGGGCAGTAAAGCTGGTGAACACCCAGGAGCCCTCCCCTATAGTTGTCTGCACTGACAGCCGGGCCATCTATCAGGGCTTGATCTTGTGGCTACCGATATGGTACCATGCCAACTGGATGGTTGGTCACCATCCCCTTTGGGGGCAAGAGTTGTGGAAAGACCTATGGGCCTCTGGTCAGACTAAGACTATTACTGAATATCATGTGACTGGCCATTTGCGTTTGGCATCCCCTGAGGATGATGAAGCAGACACATTAGCCCAGTCGCACTGTTTAGAAGGAAAGCCTGCCTCTGATGTAGCCCAGTGGTTACATCAGCATTTTGTTACATGTGAGACAAAAGACCATGTGGGCTGTGGCCTGTAGGTGGGACTTGCCATTGACCTTTGAAGAAGTCATTAGAGCCCAGAAGGAGTGCCTTGTGTGCTCTGAGAGGGTCTTACACCAAGTCCCACAGAAACATGGGATAGTTGTAAAGGGGCCGATACCCCTTGGCAGGCGGCAGATAGACTATATTGGGCCTCTGCCCATATCAGAAGGATACCGGTATGCCATTACTTATGTGGACATGGCTACTGTACTACTTGTTGCTTTTCCTGCACATCGTGCAGATCACCAAACCACCAAGAGGGCCCTGGAGCGTCTCTTTGCAGCCTATGGCCAGCCGCAGGTGATTAAGAGCATTCAAGGCACCCACTTTACTGGACATGCATTACAATAATGGGTGCTACAATTAGGAATAAAGTGGAAGTTTCATGTACAATATAACCCTACTAGGGCAGGCATGATAGAGATGTACAATGGTTTGTTGGAATCTGTCCTGAAGTTGGACACCAATAGTTAACAGGGTTGGTCAGCTCGCCTATGGGCAATGCTTCAGCACTTGAGAAGGCATGTAAAGGAGCTTTGAGCCCTGTGGATATGGTAACACACCTTGCTGCCTCTCCTATACAACTGTATGTGCAAACCAAAGAGGAATTATTGAAGCCAGGATATGGCCAGCAGAGCAACACCTGCTGCCAGCCCCAACTGCATTAAACCCTGGAGACACCGTTGAGCGGATGTGGCCCTGACACTTCAACACATGGACCAGCGATGGCTGGCCTTTCTGGCACCTTGGGGTAAAGACCTGAAAGCTGGCCTCATGTGTATTCCTGGAGAAACAGCAGAGTGGCCCCCAAAGGTCACGGTAGTGTACCCCATTCAGGAGGTAAGAGCATCTTATGGGGAAGTTTTGTTTTATCTTTATGGCCAGTGCATGTACCTCCCATAGCCCTATATATTGGCTCATCTGTAACTCCCACAGGGAGGGGGGTGAAAGTCTGGCATACTAGACCAGGATGAGATTCCGTTTCCCCCACTATTTTATCACAGGACCACTCTTGAATGTATCCCACCTGATGGGCAAGATTTGCCTATGCTGGTGTCATTAAAACATGCATCTTATCTCCCTTAAGGTTATTTTTTTCTACAGTCCCTGTGACCTGGGTGTGCTCCCTGGCTGCAGCTGCTGCATGATGATTGCTCTGAACCCTCTTCCTCTTCAGCTACTGCCTGCTGGAGTGGGCGAGCTACAGAATTTACCTGTATAGGACTTTGAACCTAGCAGAATCCTCTGGCTTGAGGATTATTATGATTTTATTGCTGTTGCTGTATGTCATTAGACTGGTCACAATGCTTCAGTTTTCTTGCCTAGGGACCATTGCAGAAGAGGGGGAACAAGTAGATTGTAAGGCGACACTTCTGGAGGGGTTGCATGTGTGTAAAATTGCAATATTTCCAGAATCTCTCTCCTGGCTTTAGTGCATCTGCATATCAACAGGCATTTCCAAGTGGTGGAGAGAAGTAGTCCATCTGATATCAATGAGTAATTACCTGGTCAAGCAAGGACTTATCCAGACTTGAGAGGTTGGGGGTACTATTCACTTCTGCCGCAGCAGGAGAGGACACCAGATGGCTGTTTGTAAGCAATAAACAGGTTTTAAACTTTATTCCTCCCTTTGACTGATTTCGGTTTCAGCTAGGTATTCTGCCTTGGGATTTCCCTCCCCAGATTTATAGTATGTAACCCAGGGTCTCATTTCTTTAAAATTGCTTTTGGTTCATCTCCTCGGAGATTTCCATGGTAACACCCAGTCTCCAGCCACTGCCTCAGTTGCCTTTCTGGGCCCTGAGTTTTCTCACTCTTCCTCTCCTTGCCGTGGCTCCTTTTGCTTCCATGAAGATGGGGATTGTCCTCCAGTGCATCTTCTAGAACTCTCTACTGTTGTTTGTTCTTTGGATGGATTTTCAGGGCTCTTTTGGTTGCAGCTACTTGAAAAGTGATGAGTTTTCACATAATTTCTCCATCTTGCTGGTAAGGCTAGTCATCAGTCCAACTTATCATCATAGCTAGGTTTCTCATCTAGATTTTGGATCTTTAGAAAATTCTCTGTTTTAAGCTCAAGTAAAGAGAGTTTTTGAGCTCTCATTGTTTCCATTGTTTGTGTTTCCTTTTTTTTTTTAAACACGGGTGCCTAGGGTTTCACAGATTCAATCATTTAGGTAAATTTAAAACACAAGGGCAAGGATTAAAGTATGGGAAGGGAAAAGCAGGGTCACTCAAGCCATCTATCATCTATGTCACCCAGGGCTTTCTAAAAGGGGACATTCATGGATGGGGTGGCCTGGCTCTCTCCCTAGTTGTGTAGCTAGCAATATGTTTACTGGAGATGGATGTCTTTGAAACAGGTGTCTTGGCAATCAACAGTTAAACGTCAGACATTTACATTACAATCAAAAAAGCTTAAGCACTTGGCAAGTTAATGTCAAGGGCACAGGAGCCTAAAGACAGACAAACACACTACAAAAACACTATAGGATTGGATTAAAGATGGCGGTGTGAGAGGTGAGACAGAGACCTCCTCCTAAAACCATATATAATACGAACATATAATTAATAAAATAATCCTGAAACACCAACAGGAAAGAAGGCTGCACCAGACTGCACACACTGGGAGAAAAGAGCAGACCTCACAGAATAGGGTAACGTACCAAAGCTGTGACCCAGCGGGACCCACGCCCTTCCCCCATCCCAGCTCACTGGTGGGAGGAAGAGAAGCAGAGCGGGGAGGGGGTGGAGGCCTGAGACTGCTGAACACATAGCCTTGGAGATGTACTCTGGGAGCACGAACCTACATTGCATGGTGCTCTAGTGATTAGTGGAGTTGGAAAGCTAAGACAGGTGGAATACCTTGAGAGATGGAGATTCCAGCTGCTTGTGGAAAACAAAAATTCATATCCAGCTGATCTGGGCAGGCAGTCTGAGAGACTTCCTAACAGCGAGAGGGCTGCTAAAGGGTCAAGGATTGCACAGAGCTTACTGCTCAGGAGAAAGGACAGGTAGACAAAATTGTCCAGGTACACTCTGCCCAACAGGTTGGGAACTTAAATGATTTTCGGGTGCTCCATACCCCTGTTGGCTATGCAGCTCCAAGGCCCCCCACCGTGTTATGCTGACTGCTGTGTCTTTCTCCTGGCTAGCCTGCACCTGGCTCACAAACCGGCAAACCCTGCCCTGGTATCAGGCCAGCCAGAGGGAAGCCCTGCCTATGGCAGCTACAAACACAAAGCATAGAGGCTTACACCTGTGTGTTCAGCCCACTGGTTCTGGCAGTGGAGAGAGGCATAACAGCCAGGAAACAGGAAACAGCTCTTCCCTCAACTCCAGGCACCAGCATCACTTTCCTGCAACCCCCAACATTGCTCCAGGGGCTGACCAGCTCCAGAGAGTAGAGCTTCTGGGCACTAGAGGGCGCCACATACAAATATGAAATGTCAAAGGAACCTGGTTCAAAGCAAAATCTCAACACCAGAGAAAGGACTGAGTGAGACTGAATTAATAAATCTTCCTGAAAGAGATTTCAAAATAGAAGTCATAAACATGCTCATGGAGGTATAGAAAAATATTCAAGAACCCAGGAACAAATTTAGGACCCAATCATTGAAGAACACAGTGGAGGGTATTAAAAGCATATTCGATATGGTGGACGAGACGATAAATGAAATAGAAACTAGGGAAGAGGAAAACAAAGAAGCTGAGGCACAGAGAGTAAAAAGGATCTATAGGAATGAAAGTATACTCAGAGAACTGTGTGACCAATCCAAATGGAACAATATTCGTATTATAGGGGTACCAGAAGAGGAAGAAAGAGAAAAATGGATAGAAAGTGTCATTGAGGAAGTAATTGCTGAAAACTTACCCAATCAGGGGAAGGAGATAGTCTCTCAGGCCATGGAGGTGCACAGATGTCCCAACACAAGGGACCCAAGGAGGAAAACACTAAGACATATAATAATTAAAATGGCAAAGATCAAAGATAAGGACAGACTTTAAAAAGCAGCTAGAGAGGGAAAAAAGATCACATACAAAGAAACCCATCAGGCTATCATCAGATTTCTCAACAGAAACTTTACAGGCCAGAAGGGAGTGGTGTGATATATTTAATGGAATGAAACAGAAGGACCTCACACCAACAATACTTTATCCAGCAAGATTATCATTTAAATTTGAAGGAGGGATTAAACAATTTCCAGATAAGCAAAAACGGAGAGAATTTAGCACTCACAAACCATCTCTATAGTGTATTTTGGAGGGACTGCTATAGATGGAAGTGTTCCTAAGGTTAAATAGCTGTCACCAGACATAATAAAAAGGGATAGACAAAGAGTACAGAACATGATACCTAATATATAAAGATTGGAGGAGGAAAAAAGAACCTTTAGATTGTGTTTGTCATAGCATACTGAATTAAGTTACACTCTTAGATAGTAAGAAATTTACCCTTTAACGTTTGGTAACCACAAATCTAAAGCCTGCAATGCCAATAAGTACATACCTATTGATAATCACCCTAAATGTAAATGGTCTGAAAGCACCAATCAAAAGACATAGTGACTGAATGGATGAAAAAACAAGACACAACTATATGCTGCCTAGAAGAGACTCACTTCAAATCCAAAGACATACACAGAGTAAAAGTGAAGGAATGGAAAAAGATATTTCGTGCAACTAATAGGGAGAAAAAAGCAGGTATTATAGTACTTGTATCAGACAAAATAGACTTCAAAACAAAGAAAGTCACAAGAGACAAAGATGGACATTACATAATGATAAAGGGGTCAATACAACAAGAGGATATAACCATTATAAATATCTATGCACCCAATACAGTAGAGGAGCACCTACATATGTGAAACAATTACTAACAGAATTAAAAGAGAAATAGAATGCAATGCATTAATTCTAGGGGATGTCAACACTCCACTCACTCCAAAAGATAGATCAACCAGACAGAAAATAACTAACAAGACAGAGGCATTGAACAACGCATTAGAACAAATGGACCTAACAGACATCTACAGAACTCTTCACCCAAAAGCAGCAGGATACACATTCTTGTCAGGTGCACATGGAACATTTTCAAGAGTAGATCACATACTAGACCACAAAAAGAGCCTCATTAAATCAAAAAAGATTGAAATTGTACCAACCTGCTTCTCAGACTACAAGGGTATGAAACTAGAAATAAATTACGCAAAGAAAATGAAAAAGCCTACAAACAAATGGAGGCTTACCAACATGCTCCAAAATAACTAATGGATCGGTGACCAAATAAAAACAGTGATCAAGCAATATATGGAAACAAATGGCAACAATAACTCAACACCGCAAAATCTGTGGGACACAGCGAAGGCCATGCTAAGAGGAAAGTATATTGCAATACCGGCCTACATCAGGAAAGAAGAACAATCCCAAACGAACAGTCAAAACTCACAATTAATGAAACTAGAAAAAGAACAAATGAGGCACAAAGTCCGTAGAAGGAGCGACATAATAAAGATTTAGAGTAAAAATAAATAAACTCAAGAAGAATAAAACAATAGAAAGAATCAATGAAAGCAAGGGCTGGTCCTTCAAGAAAATAAATAAAATAGATAAACCCCTAGCCAGGCTTATCAAGAAAAAAAGAGAACCTATACACATAAACAGAATCAGAAATGAGAAAGGAAAAATCACTATGTACACCATAAAAATACAAAGAATTATTAGAGAATACTATAAAAATTATATGCTAACAAACTGGATAACCTGGAAGATATGGACAATGTTCTAGAAAAATACAACCTTCCATGGCTGACCCAGAGAGAAACAGAAAATCTGAACTGGCCAATTACGAGCAATGAAATTGAATTGGTAATCAAAAAACTACCTAAGAACAAAATCCCTGCTCCAGATAGTTTCACCGCTGAATTTTATCAAATATTTAGTGAAGACCTAATACCCATCCTCCTTAAAGTTTTCCAAAAAGTAGAAGACGAAAGAATACTTCTAAACTCGTTCTATGAGGCTAGCATCACTCTAATACAAAAACGAGACAAAGCCACCACAAAAAAAGAAAATTACAGGCCAATATCCCTGATGAACATAGATGCAAAAGTACTCAACAAAATATTAGCAAACCGAATTCAAAATACATCAAAAAGATCATCCATCATGATCAAGTGGGATTATTCCCAGGGATGCAAGGATGATACAACATTCGAAAATGCATCAACATCATCTACTACATCAACAAAAAGAAAGACAAAAACCACATGATCATCTCCATAGATGCTGAAAAAGCATTCGACAAAATTTAACATTCATTCATAATAAAAACTCTCAATAAAATGAGTATAGAGGGCAAGAACCTCAACATAATAAAGGCCATATATGACAAGCCCACAGCCAACATCATACTTACTAGTGAGAAGCTGAAAACCAATCCTTTAAGATCAGGAACAAAACAAGGATGTCCATTCTCTCCAGTTTTATTCAACATGGTTCTGGAGGTCCTCACCACAGCAATCAGACAACACAAAGAAATAAAAGACATCCAGATTGGTAAAGAAGAAGTTAAAGTGTCACTGTTTGCAGATGACGTGATATTGTACATAAAAAACCCTGAAGAATCCACTCCAAAACTAGTAAATCGAATATCTGAATTCAGCAATGTTGCAGGATACAAAGTTAATACACACAAATCGGTTGCATTCCTATACACTACTGATGAACTAACAGAGAAATCAGGAAAACAATTCCATTCACAATTGCATCAAAAAGAATAAAATACCTAGGAATAAACCTAACCAAGGAAGTGAAAGACCTATACTCTGAAAACTACAAGACACTCATGAGAGAAATTAAAGAAGATACCAATAAATGGAAACATATCCCATGCTCAAGGATAGGAAGAATTAATATTGTCAAAATGGCCATCCTGTCTGAAGCAATCTATAGATTCAATGCAATTCCTATCAAAATACCAACAGCATTTTTCAACGAACTAGAGAAAATCATTCTACAATTCATATGGAACCACAAAAGACCCCGAATAGCCAAAGCAATCCTGAGAAGGAAGAATAAAGCTGGGGGGATTATGTTCCCCAACTTCAAGCTTTACTACAAAGCCACAGTACTCAAGACAATTTGGTACTGGCACAAGAACAGACCCATAGACCAATGGAAGAGACTAGAGAGCCCTGATATAAACCCAACCATATATGGTCAATTAATATATGATAAGGGAGCCATGGACATACAATGGGGAAATGACAGCCTCTTCAACAACTGGTGTTGGCAAAACTGGACAGTTACATGCAAGAGAATGAAACTGGATTATTGTTTAACCCCCTTACACAAAAGTAAACTCAAAATGGGTCAAGGACCTGAATGTAAGTCATGAAACCATAAAACTCTTAGAAGACAACATAGGCAAAAAATCTCCTGAATATAAGCACGAGTGACTTCTTCCTGAACGCATCTCCTCGAGCAAGGGAAACAAAAGCATAAATGAACTCATGGGACTACATCAAACTAAAAAGTTTCTGTATGGCAAAGGACACCATTAACAAAACAAAAAAGAATCCTACAATATGGGAGAATATATTTGTAAAAGACATATCCAACAAGGGGTTAACACCCAAAACATATAAAGAACTTACACGCCTCTACACCCAGAAAGCAAATAACCCAATTAAAAAATGGGCAGAGGATATGAAGAGACTATTCTCCAAAGAAGAAATTCAGATGGCCAACAGACACATGAAAAGATGCTCCACATCACTAATCATCAGGGAAATGCAAATTAAAACCACAATGAGATATCACCTCACACCACTAAGGACGGCCAGCATCCAAAAGACTAAGAAGAACAAATGCTGGCGAGGATTCAGAGAAAGGGGAACCCTCCTACACTGCTGGTGGGAATGTAAGCTAGTTCAGCCATTGTGCAAAGCAATACGAAGGTTCCTCAAAAAACTAAAAATACAAATACCATTTGATCCTGGAATCCCATACCTTAGAATTAACCCAAAGAACACAGCTTCTCTGATTCAAAAACACATATGCACCCATGTGTTTATTGCAGCACTTTTTACAATAGCCAAGATACGGAAGCAATGCAAGTGTCCATCAGTAGATGAATGGATAAAGAAGAAGTGGTACGTATACACAATGGAATACTATTCAGCCATGAGAAGGAAACAAATCCTGTGATTTGCAACAACATGGATGGAGCTGGAGGATATTATGCTCAGTGAAATATGCCAGGCGGTGAAAGACAAGTGCCAAATGATTTCCCTCATTTGTGGAGTATAACAATGAAGCAAAACTGAAGGAACAAAATAGTAGCAGACTCAGAGACTCCAAGAAGGAACTAGCAGTTACCAAAGGGGAGGGATGTGGGAGGGCGGGTGGGAAGGTGGGAGAAGGACTGTGGGCTATTTTGTTTAGTACACATGGTGTGATGGATCACAGGGAAAACAGTGTAGCGCAGAGAAGGCAAACAGTGAATCTGTGTCATCTTCCTACACTGATGGACGGTGACTGAATATGGGTATGAGTGGGGACTTGATAATATGGGTAAATGTAGTAACCACATTGTTTTTTCATGTGAAACCTTCGTAAGAGTGTATATCAATAATACCATAATGAAAAAATTATGCACGTGAAAAAAAAAATTCATATGGAACCACAAAAGACCCTGAATAGCCAAAGCAATCCTGAGAAGGAAGAATAAATCTGGGGGGATTATGCCCCCCGACTTCAAGCTCTACTACAAAGGCACAGTAATCCAGAGAATTTGGTACTGGCACAAGAACAGACCCGTAGGCCAATGGAACTGACTAGAGAGCCCTGATATAAACCCATGTATATGTGGTCAATTAATATACGATAAAGGAGCCATTGACATACAATGGGGAAATGACTGCCTCTTCAACAACTGGTGTTGGTAAAACTGTACAGCTACATGCAAGAGAATGAAACTGGATTATTGTTTAACCCCATACACAAAAGTAAACTTGATATGGGTCAAAGATCTGAATGTAAGTAATGAAACCATAAACCTCTTAGAAGATAACATAGGCAAAAATCTCCTGAATATAAACATGAGCAACTTTTTTCTGAATGCATCTCCTTGAGCAAGGGAAACAAAAGCAAAAATGAACACATGGGACTATATCAACTTAAAAGCTTCTATACAGCAAAGGAAACCCTCAACAGAAGGAAAAGGCATCCTACAGCATGGGATAATATATTTGTAAATGACATATCCAACAAGGGGTTAACATCCAAAATATATAAAGAACTCACACGCCTCAATATCCAAAAAGCAAATAATCCAATTAAAAAATGGGCAGAGTATATGAACAGACAATTCTCCAAAGAAGAAATTCAGATGGCCAAAAGGCACATGAAAAAATGCCCCACGTCACTAATTATCAGGGAAATGTAAATAAAAACCACAATGAGATATCACCTCACACCAGCTGGGATGTCCAGTATCAAAAAGACTAAGAACAACAAATGCTGGTGAGGATGTGGAGAAAGGGAAACCCTCCTACACTGCTGGTAGGAATGTAAGCTAATTCAACCATTGTGGAAAGCAATATGGAGGTTCCTCAAAAAACTAAAAATAGAAATACCATTTGACCCAGGATTCCCACTCCTAGGAATTTACTCGAAGAATATAATTTCTCAGATTCAAAAAGACATATGCACCCCTGTTTATTTCAGTAGTATTTACAATAGCTAAGATATGGAAGCTAGCTAAGTGTCCATCAGTAGATGAATGGATAAAGATGTGGTACTTATACACAATGGAATACTACTCAACCATAAGAAAGAAACCAATCCTACCATTTGTAACAACATGGATCGAGCTGGAGGATATTATGCTCAGTGAAATAAGCCAGGTGGAGAAAGACAAGTACCAAACTGAAAGAACAAAACAGCAACAGACTCACAGACTCCAAGTAGTGACTAGTGGTTACCAAAGGGGAGGGGTGGGGGCAGGCAGGTGGGGAGGGAGGGAGAAGGGGGTTCAGGGGTATGATTGGTACATACGGTGTATGGGGGGGATCAGGGAGAAGACAGTGTAGCACAGAGAAGGCAAACAGTGACTCTATGGCATCTTACTACACTGATGGGCAGTGACTGCAATGGGGTGGGGGGGACACGATAACGGGTGAATGTATTAACCACACTGTTTTTTCATGTGAAACCTTCATAAGACTGTATATCAATAATACCTCAATTAAAAATAAAAATAAGCACTATAGACAAATATCCCTTGAGAATTCTGATACAGAAATCCTCAACAAAATATCAACAGACCGAATTCAGCAAAATATTAGAAGGATTATATACCATTGTTAGACAGCAAAGGAGGAGCAGGTGGAGGGCGAATATGCCAGTAAAACACCCACTAAAAGGGACTCAAAGAGTTAAAACCAGATAAAACTGGAGAGCCAGAAAGGACTCACAGTTAATGTTAATTAGTTGAAGCTTCAAAGGCTGGGAGCAACTTGGAATGTCCAGATATTTTCCAGATAAAAGTATTCAAGCACAACCCATTTCTTTATTGGATAATGCCATTGTAAGATTTACTTTAGCCTGCTAAAAGGCCCAGCTTATTCTTTAACTTAAACTGTATGCTGTTTATTCCTCTTCCTCCAGCCCCTAATCAAGTTAACTTTGTAACCAGGGTAGGAGGCCGCCCTCGGAAGTGTAAATAATCCCATTTGCACAAAGAGTGCTGAAGTCCCAAACCAACACAGCCACCTGAATAACCCTATCCTTTTTTTTTAATTAATGATACTTTAATAATAATAAAAAAACTAAGTCATATGCCAGTTGTATCCATACAATCTGGTGCTGGTGAGGTTCGTCCCCACAGCACCACAGGAAGAGAGGGAGAAGTGGACACCCATAGTGAGAGGATGGGATTGAGTCCAGGCATTGGGAAAGATGGTTCTTTTTCATCTCTTCCCCTCAGGCTGCTCTTTTTCCATCTCATTCTCAAAGCATTAAGGGAAAGACAGGAGACAGGCCTTGCTCCTTCCTTACTCCCCAGTCCAATCCTCTATCCCAACAGATAAGCGATTCTTCACTTGTCATCCTCTTTTTGTGTCTTTGTAACTCCTGGGGGAAAATGTGTTCCCAGCCGGGGGCAAATACCTTTGAAGCCGAAATCAGTCAAAGGGAGAAATAAAGTGGGAGAAACCCATTTATTGCTTACAAGCAGTTGTCCACCTCTGCTCACCCATGTCTCTCCTGACCCGGCTGCAAGAAAGGACCCCGTCCAACCTCTCCAGTCCATATATGCCCTAGCTCTCCCTTGTAATCCCCCATTGATATGGAGATGGACTACTCCTCTCCACCCCTTGGAAACACCTATGGATACGGAGATGCACTAAGGCCAGGTGAGAGATTCTGGAAATACTGCAACTTTACACACAGTCTTCCTCAGAGCTGATATTCTCTATGCAAGTTGGGGGATACGATCTTCCTAGCTGGTCTCCCTCCTTCCTGACTCCTTGGTGACTAACTCCAGAGAGCTGAGCCCCAGCACAATGAGACTCAAGGGGCAGGAACTGGGAGAGAGCCGTGTGCGTTAGCCAACATCCCCACAGTGACACTTTAATAAGCCTGTTCTTAAGACAAAACTTCAAGAAGGAATTATAAATCAACTGTATACATCATGCCTTATGCTGACCCTTACCCCCCAAAAAACCTATAAAACCCCAGACTCCAAACCCTTAAACACGCCTCCTCTCTGAGGTTGCCACACTCACCTTTCTTCAAGTGTGTCAGTCTCTCTGTCCTACTTCAGATAAGTTGGGAGGGGCTACTGAGAGCTCTGATTTGGGCCCGCAAGTTCCCTTTGCCTGGGTGACCCAGACCGGTCTGCAGCTGTACGGTCATGCTCCTTACTAGCCTGCCTGAAAATCTCTTTTCTTTGCCTTTGGGAAGTTCTCAGAACATAATCTCACTCTGATGCCCGGGTTCTTGTTCACAAAGCCAAAGAATAAGCTTCATAAACACTCAAGGTAGGAGATCAAGGTACAGGCGTTTATTTAGAAAAAAAGTGAGAGGAAAGAGCTCCCGGCTCACACCAGGAGGGGACAAAAGAGCCCAGAGTGGTGCACTGTCTAGGGGGTTTTATAGGCAAATGAGGATTTTTTGAGAACATGAATAAAAGTCTCAGGGGTGTGGACTTGTACCTCCTGCCCTACCCTCAGGGTGAGCTGGGTAGTTTCTCTGCTTGCTAGGGCTGTTTACAGTGAAGTCACGGGTTATACTGAGATACCCTTCTTTATTTGTGAAACACTCAAGCATTCTAGGCCTAATTGCTCACGGCCTTTTGACTTTTTTTTTGTCTTTCTTCTTCATTCATTTTTATTTATTTTTTTTAAAATTTATTTTGGTATCATTAATCTATAATTAAATGTGCAATATTATGGTTATTAAACTACCCCCTTCATCAGGTCCACCCCACCAACCCCTTTACACTCACTGTCCATCAGCGTAGTGAGAGGCTATAGAATCACTACTTGTCTTCTCTGAGTTGTACAGCCCTCCCCGTGCCCCCCCAACATTACATCTGCTAATCGTAATGCCCCTTTTACCCTCTTATCCCTCCCTTCCCACCCATCTTCCCCAGTCCCTTTCCCTTTGGTAACTGTTAGTCCATTCTTGGGTTCTGTGAGTCTGCTGCTGTTTTGTTCCTTCAGTTTTTTTCTTTGTTCTTATGCTCCACATATGAGTGAAATCACTTGATACTTGTCTTTTTCGGCTTGGCTTATTTCACTGAGCATAATACCCTCTAGCTCCATTTATGTTGTTGCAAATAGTAGGATTTGTTTTATTCTTATGGCTGAATAATATTCCATTGTGTATAGTTACTACATCTTCTTTATCCATTCATCTACTGATGGACACTTAGGTTGCTTCCATTTCTTGGCTATTGTAAATAGTGCTGTGATAAATGTAGGGGTGCATCTGTCTTTTCAAACTGGGATGCTGCATTCTTAGGGTAAATTCCTAGGAGTGGAATTCCTGGGCCAAATGGTATTTATATGTTGAGTTTTTTGAGGAACCTCCATACTGCTTTCCACAATGGTTGAACTAATTTGCATTCCCACCAGCAATGTAGGAGGGTTCCCCTCTCTCCACATCCTCGCCAACATTTGTTGTTGTTTGTGTTTTGGATGTTGGCCATCCTCACTGGTGTGAGGTGATATCTCATTGTGGTTTTAATTTGCATTTCTCTGATGATTAGTGATGTGGAACATCTTTTCATGTGCCTATTGGCCATATGAATTTCTTCAATATATGAAAATCAATTAATGTAATGTATACCACATTAGCAAATGAAAGAAAAAAACCCACATGATCACCTCAATTGATGCAGCATTTGACAAAACTCAATACCTTTCCATGATAAAGACTCAGCAAAGTTGGAATAGAAGGAAAGTGCCTCAACATAATGTCTTCTGCCCATTACTTAATTGGATTATTTGCTTTTTGTTTACTGAGGTGTGTGAATTCTTTATATATTTTGGATGTCAACCCCTTATCAGATATGTCATTTATGAATATAATCTCCCATACTGTAGGATGTCTTTTTGTTCTACTGATGGTGTCCTTTGCTGTACAGAAGCTTTTCAGCTTGATATAGTCCCACTTGTTCATTTTTGCTTTTGTTTCCCTTGCCCGCGGAGATATGTTCATGAACAAGTCACTCATGTTTATGTCCAAGAGATTTTTGCCTATGTTTTTTTTTAAGAGTTTTATGGTTTCATGACTTACATTCAGGTCTTTGATCCACCTTGAGTTTACTTTTGTGTGTGGGGTTAGACAGTAGTCCAGTTTCATTCTCTTACATGTAGCTGTCCAGTTTTGCCAACACCAGCTGCTGAAGAGGCTGTCATCTCCCCATTGTATATCCAAGACTCCTTTATCATATATTAATTGACTGTATATGTTTGGGTTAATGTTTGGATTTTCTATTGTGTTCCACTGGTCTGTGGGTCTGTTTTTGTGCCAATACCAAATTGTCTTGATTACTGTGGCTTTGTAGTAGAACTTGAAGTCAGGGAGCGTAATTCCCCATTTTATTCCTCCTTCTCAGGATTGCTTTGGCTATTAGGGGTCTTTTGTGGTTCCATATGAATTTTAGAATTATTTGTTCCAGTTCATTGAAGAAAGCTGTTGCTATTTTGATAGGGATTGCATTGAATCTGTAGATTGCTTTAGGTAGTATAGCCATTTTGACAATATTTATTCTTCCTAGCCAAGAGCATGGGATGCATTTCCATTTGTTAGTGTCCTCTTTAATTTCTCTTAGGAGTGTCTTGTAGTTTTCAGGGTATAGGTCTTTTACTTCCTTTGTTAGGTTTATTCCTAGGTGTTTTATTCTCTTTGATGCAATTGTGAATGGAATTGTTTTCCTGATTTCTCTTTCTGTTAGCTCATCGTTAGTGCATAGGAAAGCAACAGATTTCTGTGTGTTAATTTTCTATCCTGCAACTTTGCTGAATTCAGATATTCGATTTAGTAGTTTAGGAGTGGAGTCTTTAGGGTTTTTTTTATGTACAATTTCATGTCATCTGCAAATAGTGACAATTTGACTTCTTTACCAATCTGGATGCCTTGTATGTCTTTGTTTTGTCTGATTGCCGTGGCTAGGACCTCCAGTACTATGTTGAATAACAGTGGAGAGAGTGGGCATCCCTGTCTTGTTCCCGATCTTAGATGAAAAACTTTCAGCTTCTCGCTGTTAAGTAAGATTGGCCTTTTGACTTTTAACTGAGCTCATAGAAGATGCCTATATTCTTAGTCTGGTATCTTTTTCCTAGAGAATTAGTGTGACCTTGACTTTGCATAATGCTTAACACAGAGTTTCAAAAGGGACTTCTTTGCCCATTGTTATATTGCTCTGACTGTAAATATCCCGCCCTGCTTTTTCCAGAGGCCCTCACCTTACTCTGACTACATCCATGGTCCCTGTCTCAACTCCATCCAGTGCTCCGTAGCTCCCCCAAATTCTGGGGTGGTAGGTACTTGGTTTACATTGGGTGCATGTGACACTGGCTTTAGGAATTGGCAAGAGATCCTTATGCTGAGCAGCAGTTCAATAAGCTTCCCTTTCCTCCATTTTTCCTTCCTCTCCACTTTATTCAAGTAAACCTGCCTTTATCTACCTTGACTCTTGGAGGGCATTCAAATAAAATTTTTACCCTGCTTCACCACTCTATCTCTGTATGGTTAAAATTGTAACATTTCCAGAATATCTCGCCTGGCTTTAGTACATCTGCATATCAATAGGCGTTCAGAGGTGGAAGGAAGTATGGTTTTAGTACATTTGCATCATTCCTCAGGGGTGGGGAGAAGTTCATCTCCATATCAACAGGTAATTGCCTGGGCAAGGAGGGCTTATCTGTACCTGAGAGGTGAGGGGAGGGCCGGTTTTGCTGCTGCTGGAGCAAGAGAGAGAGATGAGTCAGACTGCAGTTTTGTAAGCAATAAACGGGTTTTAAACTTTATTTCTCCCTTTGACTGATTTAGGTTTTTAGAGGTATTTTGCCCCGGGATTTCCTCTCTCTAGACTTACACTCTGTCCCTCAGTTCTTCTTTGTGGTGGGAACAAGAACAGAGAATAAATTCAACCCCCCTCAACACCATGACCAAGTGGGATTTATTCCTGGAGTGCGAAGATGTTTCAATATATGAAAATCAATTAATGTAATGTATACCACATTAACAAATGAAAGAAAAAACCACATGATCACCTCAACTGATGCAGCATTTGACAAAACTCAATACCTTTCCATGATAAAGACTCAGCAAAGTTGGAATAGAAGGAAAGTGCCTCAACATAATAAAGGCCACATATGTAAAACCCACAGCTAACATCCTACTCCAGTGGTGAAGGACTGGAAGCTTTTAGCCTTGGTTCAGGCTGCTATAACAAAGTATCATAGACTGGAGGGCTTAAACAACAAACTTTTATCTCTCACAGTTCTGGAGGCTGGGGGTCTGAGATGAGGGCTCCAGCATGGGCTCTTGGTGAAGTCTTCTTCCTGGTCATATCCCCACATAGCCTTCCTTGCTGCATGCATGCAGAGAGAAGTTACTGTGTCTCTTCTTATAAACGCATTAATCCCATCATGAGGGCTCCACTCTCAAGATCTCTTATAAACCTATCACCTCCAAAGGCCTACCCTCAAATACCATGATGTTGAGACAGGGACTGTGGGTGTAGTCAGAGTAGGGGGACGGCCTCCGGAAAAAGCAAGGCAGAATATTTGCAGTCAGAGCAATGTAACTACATGCAAGGAAACCCCCTACCAAAACTCTGTGTTAAACATTAAGCTCTAGGGTTGTTCATCAGTAAGATCAGTTAATGTTCCCCAGATAAAGAAGAGTAGCACATGTTTTTATTATGCTAATCATTTGTAAGATTCACTTTAGCATGCTAAAAGGCCCAGGCCTATGTGCTGTCTTTCCTCCTTCAGATCTGATGGGGTGGTTTTGCAAACTGGGAAACTAATTTAGCATGCAGACCCAGCTGTAAACAACATAGTAAAAGGCAGGAAAGATTCTACCTTAAAGATAAGATGGTATATTAACACCCAGGAAGTTTGGGAAGCAGGATTCTTAACTTACTCTTTAGCAAACAGACAATACCTCAGCCCACCTTGCGGGCTGGGCAGGCCGCCTTTTGATATGCCCCTAGACCAGGACGCCAGTATCCCAGAGAGAGATGGGGTGAGAAATTCCTTGCGTTAAGTTAATTATGGGTGTTCAGACACCACTTAGCAGGTCTGCACCCCTAAACCTTTTTTTTTCATGTTCTCGAAAAATCCTCATCTGCCTATAAAACCCCTAGACAACGCAGCACACCGGACTCTCTTGCCCCCTCCTGGCATGAGCCGGGAGCCCTGTCCTATCACTTTATTTCTAAATAAAAGCCTGTACCTTGCTGTCCTACCTTGCCTGTTTGCTAAGCTCATTCTTCGGCTTCGTGAACAAGAACCCCGGCATCAATGTTTTGGATTAGGACTTTAACATGTGAATTTTAGGAACACAAACATTCAGTCCATAGTATGTTTCCTCTAAGATCAGGAAAAAACAAGGATGCCCATTTTTGCCACTTCTATTCAATATTGGAAGTTCAGAGAAATTAGGCAAGAGAAACAAATAAAAGACATCCAAATTGGAAAGGAGAAGCAAAATTATACCTGGATATCCACATGCAAAAGACTGAAGTTGGACCCTTCCTTACAATATATATAAAAATTAACTCAAAATAGATCAAAGACATAAATGTAAGACCTAAAAGTAGAAAACTCTTAGTAGAAAACAGGGGGAAATCTTCATGATATTGGATTTGGCAATTATTTTTTGTATACGACACCAAAAACACAGACAGACAACACAAGAAAAAATATACCAATTTGGACTTCATCCAAATTAAAAAGTTTTGTGCATCAAAGGACATTATCAACAGAGTGAAACATCATCCCACAGAATGAGAGAAATATTTGTTAATCATATATCTGATAAGGGACTAAAATACAGAATATATAAAGGATCCTAAAACTCAACAACCAAAAAAACAAACATTTTAAAGATGGACAAGGAATTTGAATAGACATTTCTACAAAGAATATACACAAATGCCCAATAAGCACATGAAAGGACGCCCAGCCTCACCACCCTCCAGCTGGGAAATGCCCTGTCAGGGTGCAGGTCCCACCATCCTTCCATGATCGTCTTCTGGGTTGTCCCTGTGGCTTCCAAGTGGTGGAAGGGGCCAACAAGAGGCAACGAGGCTTTGGCTGGTGCATGATGGAACTTGCATTTCTGCATTTGCCGATGTCTTTCATCCCCATTTTTTTTTACTGTGATAAAATACACATAATTTAAAATTAGCCATTTTTCAACGTACAATGTTGTGGTATCAAGTACCTTCCCACTGTTGCACTGCCAGCACCACCTTCCATTCACAGGACTCATTTCATCTTCGCCAACTGAAAGTCTGCTCTCATCAGACACTCATGCCCCCTTCTCTTTCCCCAACCCCTGTGGTCCACCATTCTCCTCTCTGTCTCTATGAATTCGACAGCTCTAGGGACCTCATATAAGTGGAATCAGACACTATCCCTTTGTGACTGGCTTATTTCACTTAGCATAATGTCCTCAAGGTTCATCTGTGTTGTAGCCTGGGTCAGAATTTCCTTCATTTTCAAGGCTGTTCATTAAGGAGACAGAACACCATTCATCTGCTGTGGACACTTGGGTAACTTCTGCCTTTTAACTATGGTGAATAACACTGCTGCAAACATGGCTGTGCAAATATCTGTTCAAGTTCCTGCTTTCAGTTCTTTTGGCTGTATACCCAGAAATACAATTGCTGGATCATATGATAGTTTTAAGTTTTTGAAGAACTGCCATACTGTTTTCCATAGCAGCCACACCATTTTACATTCTACCAGGGATGTACAAGGGTTCCCATTTCTCCACATCCTTGTCAACACTTACTGTTTTTTGTAATAGCCATTTGAATTGATGTTAAAGTGGTATTTCATAGTTTTGATTTTCATTTCCTTATTGATTAGTGATACTGAGCCCCACAGAAGATATAGGCAAGAACCCAGAATCCTCACAGGACCGGGTAGAGCAGTGATGACTTGGTACGTCAGTCTTCTGGGTAAAGCAGGGCCAGAAAGTGGGGCAGGGCTGACGGCCTCACTCTTGGAGAGGCTAGGAAAGACCCCTGAAGCATATCTGGATGCAGGGCCTGCACTTGCCCGCCCCCCACCCCCATAACCTTGCCCAAAGGCTGAACAGAGCAGAGGCACCTGCCTTTAAGGCTCAACTTCTTGCCACCTCTGGAGTGGTTTTCAAGGCCACCCACTCCTCACTCCAGGGCTCCTGGGTGGGGCCAGTGAGTGCCATGTGGGTCTCCTCCTGAGGCCCTCCCGAAATCCCCAGCCTAGAGCTGTGTTCTTCAGCTGCCTCCAGGCCCTGGGAGGAGGACGCCTTCTCCGGGAATCGGGCAAGCCCATGCCCTGCTCTGGCCTCGGACTGGGCCTGGCGACTCAGGTGTGAAGGCGGAGTTCTTGGCTCTGGAACGCTGGGGGCCAGCTCTCGGTGGCAGTTGTACTTAGTGTTACCTGTGGTTACAGCACTTCACCTCAACAGGGGCTCAGCCTCCTCGTTGATTATAAGGGGCTATTCCTGAAACGTGGATGCAGGAGCCTGGGCTGTGGGGATTGCTCACTGCCATGCGGTGCCCTCAGAAACGGGCAAAGACCCTCTGGTTAGCCTTTCAAGGTGGGGTACATGCAGCTACTTATGGACTGATTAGATGCCCACCTTGGGTTCCTCTGGCTTTTGAAAGCTCTTGTCAATGCAGCCACCACTTCCTGCACCAGCTGACTGCCACAGTGTCACTGCCTGCCACACCCAGCTCAGGCTGTTGTGACACTTTGTGGTGTGAGAAGATCTGTAAGCATGTCCCAGTCCTCAGAGGAAGAGCCATTTGTCCCAGCTACACCCTGTGTGTGTCCCCTGGCGGGGGTCCCACCGTCTGCTCTCAGGGGTGGCGTCAGCAACCCAGTGGGAGGGGGCCTGGGGGACATACAGGTTCTCTCCAAACTGGTCCCAGCTGGGCCTTGGGTAGACCTGCCAGTGGACATGCTTGACCCACAGCGGAGCCAGTCTCACCTTGCCCTCAGAAAGGTGACCACAGAGCTGTTCTCTCGCCAACCCTACCAAACAGGCTACCGTCTCTGGGCTCCTGCCCACCCTGGCCCGTCTCTGCCACTTCAGATAAGAACATGAGGCCCCCAGGAGCCCGAGAGCACCCAGACCTGTGTCCGGGTCACCCTCAAGCCTCCCTCTGGCCACCGCACACCTCGGGGGAAAGCAGCCTTCCAAGTCCCCCTTTGGATCTGTGGCCAGACAGTGGGAAAGAGGGCACCCTGTGTCCACAGGCTGCCCTCGGCCCTCCGTGAGAGCGGGCCGGAGAGTCAGCCTGGGTAGAAGGCAGAAGGGGAGAGTCTCCACCCTGTCTCAGGAATGGATCTGGTGGGGAAGGCCAGTCAGACTGCAGGCAGCTGCCGGATGATGGCAAGGCAGAGGTCAAAGGCAGGCAGAGAGTTCCGAGGCTAATCAACTAAGGAGCTGGGCCCTTGTTCCAGCCCTACCTGTGATAGACTGCGGCACCTGGGTTCATATCTGACCGTGACGACTACCAGTGGCGTGGCTCAGACATACTGCTTTACAGACACCGTCTGTAGAGAAAACGAAAGTTCCTGTGGCCAGGATTCTCACCTGGCCCTGGTTGGCTTGCTCACTGCACTCATGTGGATAATATGTTGTTGTTGACTCTATACAAAGAGCCCCGCCCAGTGCTCTGGGCTGCTGTATGGCTGCAGGAGAGCAGAGGCTGGAGTGGTGGCAGCGCCGAGGACAGAGACCGAGACAGCTGCGGGGTGGAGGGGCCCAGAGGCAGAGACCGGCTTGCTGCCTGCAGACCCGCTCTGAGATGGATGGGATTCTCGTGACTGACCTGCCACCTTGGGAATAAAGTTGGGTGGAAACCCTTTCACCCCAAGAACGTTCTGTTGTCATTTTTCGGTCTCACCAGATCATGAGTGAACTTGTCTGGAGCTGAAACTGACTGGCAAGACACCCTCCTCCCCAGGCTTTGCTAATAGGTTACTCATTGGTTTCTTAGGGATCCCAGCCCGTGGGGAGGCTGTGACCACAGAGGGCTGACACTTCTGGAGCCAGGTCACAGGAGGGTGAGCCCAGTGCTGCCCTGGGAGAGCTGGGGCAGGAAGGGCAGATCGTGGGTCTGGACGATGCAGGGTTGGCAGGCTTACCCCTGGGGCCTTCTGTGATATACAGATGGGCCACTTTTCATTTTAATAATTGTGTTTATTTGTGGGGAAAATGGAAGTTCCCACGGACAGGATGCTCACCTGACCCTCATCTGCTTGCCCACGGCGCATATGCAGTGATGTGATACTCGGCCTACTGTGGAGGCCAACGCTCACCCGTGCTGGCAATGGCCGTTGT
Source organism: Phataginus tricuspis (assembly GCA_029783875.1). NCBI lineage: Eukaryota > Metazoa > Chordata > Mammalia > Pholidota > Manidae > Phataginus > Phataginus tricuspis. The sequence continues at coordinate 36,988,395 of JAQQAC010010508.1, forward strand.
CACCTGTGTCGCTATAAAGAGCCCCGCCCAGTGCTCTGCGGGGAGGCGCATTGTGGATTGTGGACTTGGCTGATGCTGGCCTGATCCTAGTGCCAGACCTCCGCCCTGAGAACGAAGCTTGGTATAAGACTTTTCAGGCCCAATGTTCCGTTGTTATTTGGTCTCACCGAATCCAGAGTGAACTTGCCTGGAGCTGAAACTGTCCGGCGCTACATTTTACTGCCTATTAGCAAAACTATAACTAGCTCATCACTCTTCGTTTCAGGATAGGCTATGTAAAAGCAAATTGATAAAAAGATAAAGATAAATGCTGAGTAGTACACAGAGGCAGCAAAATTGTGAATGTGGTCTGTGAATGTCCTGCTGTGCCCTGGACTTGCCTGGTGTCGTACTGCAAGTCCCGTGTCCTGGGAACCCTTGCAGTCCCAGGCGGACCAGGGCACCAGGTGACCTGTGTGTGAATGCTGGAGGTTTGGGTTACGCTGAATTCGGGTACTAGAGTCAAACAGACCTGGTTCAACTCCTGGCCCAGCACCCACTGGTGGATGACTTTCTGGCTCTTTATAAAACCAGTTGTGGTGAGGAGTCAATGGGGAACCTAGATTAAGGACCCAGTGGTCCTTAATGCATGGAACATAGTAGGTGCTTAATTGGTTCAGCACTCATTCAACAAATATTTAAGCACCAACTGCATACCAGGCTGTATGCTGGGTGCTCTAGACGCAGCAAAGGACAAGCTTGTATGATCAGGGAAGATAGTTAAGAGTAACTCACAGGGTGGGGACAGTGGAAGTGGGCAGAGAGGGACATCTGGAAAGGGTGCTGTCATCCTGAGCCCTAAACAAGGAGCCTCGAGGCCAGAGGCCTAGGGCCACCAAGGTCCCTGCAGAATGAGGGAAGGCCCAGCCCTGAGGGTAAATGCAGGCCACCCAAAGAAGTGGGTGTAGCAGAGGCATAGACCTAGCCGTGGACGCCATCAAAGGAGCTTAGATTCTGTGTTCAGGGCAGTGCGAAGCCACTGAAGCTTCAATGCAGAGGAGCGTGACCTCATTTCTGGCTACAGCTGAAAAATGGGCTCACCTGATTGAATGCAGGGGGGCCTGCAGATGGATTTTAATATCAACTCATTTAACCTTCACCACAAGGCAGACAGGAGGCTTGCCCTTGTGTACAAGGACAAGGCAGAGGGGCTGATAGGCTCCATTAGGATGTATTTGTATATTACTGCAAGTTGATAAGATACCATATAGAACACTTGGCTTAAGTGTTGTGTTCCTTAGTATTCCAGGCTGAGAACTGTGCATGTTGTCAGGCCTTCATTAAGCAAGCATTTGCTGAGCTTTTATGGCCGGCCAGTGCTGCAGAGGGCTCTGAGGGACACCGCTGGTGCCCAAGTGGGCTGCCTCCTCCTCTCTGCCCTATCCCCTTCCAATGCCTCCTCTGGCTTGACATTACCATACTTAATCCAGAGCAGGGCTTCCAACTTGAGGATTCCTAGGGGATCAATGAACACATAGAATTGTATGCAAAACTACCCACGTGTCCAGATTTGCAAGAGTCCCTAACCTAAAGCTAGATTAAGAACCAGTGGCATTATTGACAATAGCCAAAATAGGGAAACAACCTAAATATCCATCAATGGATGTGTGGATAAAGAAAATGTGGCATTTACATGGAATATTTATGTGTGTGTATTTACTTAAGGTATATACAGTAAAATGCACAAATCTTAGTGTACAGCTGAATTTTGACATGCATACGTGGCTCATGTAGCCACCACCCAGATCATGATATCAAACATTCTTATTTTTTCCCCTTTGCCTATTTCAACCATCCCCCCCACCCTGCCATGGCAACCATATTCTGTTCTCTGTATGAATCTTTGTTTCATATGTTTTTTAAGACTCCGCATATAAGTGAAATCATATGGTATTTGCCTTTTTCATTTGGCCTTATTTCAGCTTAGCGTAATATCCTCTAGGTGTATCCATGTTGTCACAAATGGCAGGATTTCCTTCTTTCTGTGGCTGAATAATATTCTATTGTATAAACATATACAATATACATATACAATGTATACATATATGTGATGGAATATTACTAAGCCACTCAAAAAGAACGAAATCTTGCCATTTGCAACATGGATGGACCTTGAACACCTTATGCTAAGTGAACTAAGTCAGCAGAGAAGGACAAATGCCATATGCTATCACTTATATGTGGAACCTAAAGAAGTCCAACTCACAGAGTAGAATGATTGCCATGCAGGAGGTGAGGGAAACAGAGAGAGGCTGGTAAAACAGTAGACTTTCAGCTGTAAGATTAGGTCTGAGCATCTGCTGTAAAACATATGTGATTCTTTCTTTTACATGTTAAAAAAGCTATTTGTATGGAAAAAAAACCCATGGTAGACCATGTGAGCGCTCCCTGGGTGTTGAGCAGGACTTCCCACGAACACCCATCCCTCTGCTCACCCACTAGATGACACGCAGAGCCCCTGGAGGGGTGGGCCAGGCCAGTGTCCGAGATTGCTCTGAGGCGGGGTACGGGCTGCGGGGAGGGAAGAGGGAAGGGCCCCTTCAGGACTGCTGGGGCCCTGTAAGATGGCAGGGGATGTGGGTCCCTCCAGATTCACCTGTGGCTTTCTTTTTGAAAAGGCATTCCTCGGGACCCCAGAGGCTAGGAACGAATCAGCTGCTCCCATGGGAATTCTCCACGAGGGAGGCAGGGCCTCAGGGTGCAGTGGAGAAAGTAGACGACTGTCTCTGGCACAGCTGACCCAGGATGCCAAGGCGCACAGTGCCAAGCGAAGCCCGCACGGAGAGCAGCAGAGTCCTGTAGACCAGGACGGAGTTCCTGTCCCCGGCGCTGCTACCCAGGGCCGGCGCCCTCGCCCTCTGCTCTGCTCCCTGAGTACACGCCGAGGAGCAGGGGCCCGGTCGTCCCGAGGATTTGTTTCTGCCCCAACAGCCTATTCCCCAGCCTGAGCACAGCCGGGTCAGGCCCTGAGCCACCACGGCACCGCTGAGGCCCTTCTCCGGGGACTTCCTGGTCTCAGCTCCATCCTCAGCCACCCTCTGCCCCTCCTGCTTCTTGGTGCTAATGACAAAAGCCCTCTCCGGGTGGCATGCCGGGTGCCCATTCCCTTTCCTTTGGGGACCCATGGCCCTCTGCGGTCACACAGACCACGAGGTCACGCTGTTCCTGCTGGAGGAGTCAGCCCTTTCTCCCCTTCACCTCCGTCCAAGAAGCTCCTGTATCTTTCATTTTGCTTAAGTCAGAGTGACTATGGGTGCTTATTGCCAAATACCTTTTAGGAGAACCTCCACACGGGCGACTGAGCCCAGGGAGCACATCCTCAAACAGCCTTAGAAAAACTCTGTGGTTTCCAAGGCCCACACTGCCTGTCTTCTAGGCAGGAGAGCAGTGGGGAGGTGAAGATGAGACTTTTCTCAGGCCTTGCCAACATTCTAGGTGCAGGTGGATGGCCCAGCGGGGCAGCACCACTCACTGGGCCTGGAGGTAGCGGGGGGCGGGGGCTGGGGCAGCTCCGGGGCATCCTAGCTGACAGAGGAGCAAGGCAGAGGCTGGTTCAGTGGTTTTCAGGGCCTCACGAGTACTAAGTAGGTAAGCAGGAGGGCTGTGTTCCTACTGACCAACGCTGCCCCTGGGCAGGACCACAGTGCCTTCTGGGACATGCTGGCTGTGACCAATGACATCTACTCCCATTTAGGCCACATATACTAAAGTGAGCACTAAACCGTGGGGCTTCTGTCAGTGCTTCTGTTCACTCCCTTGTGTTCCTATTAACAGTAATTCTGATCTAACAATTCTGTTTTGGAAAGAAAAAGGCCAGAGTGCAGTCATTATACTTCCAAGAAACTAAACTCAAAAACACAAATGTTTCACAAAAGCTTTATTTGTGGCCCCTCTACGGTTCTCACTTCAGTACACAAAACAACTCAGTCTGGGCAGTGCTTCTAATACAAGTCATATAAGAATGGAACACACTGAATGAATAGTGAGCTTGATACAAAAATAAATTAAAAGCTACTGCAAAGCTTTACACGTTCAAAAGTAAACACAAAATAGTTAGTGAAGTCTTCATAACTGTCTATCATATCCAAGTATGAAGATTAAAAGAACAAGGGGTGTGTGCTAAAATACTTCTCTGATAAAGAGAAACCCTGCAAACTGACTGCATTACTGTCTCCAGCTTTATTACTGTGATAAAGAGGCTTATGGATCCTCTCTGGGAACTGGAAATGATCACAACTCCACCAACATGTTAACACAGCAGAGTTAGGCTCAGGGCAAATTTCTAGAAACCAAATTTTCTTATCCTGGGGGCTAATAGGCAGGAAAAGCTTTCAACTTTCTTCTGATCATTCAAGAACCAGAATGTTTAAACCTTTGAGAAAAAGAACAAATGATATAGAAATGTAGTCTTCCATCTGCATAAGATTCCAGGTTTCTAAGCACCTAAAATTAGGCTGAGGCAAGATTAACCAGACACTGGTGAGTCCTCAAGAAGACTCTCAAAGCTGGAGACCCATGCCTGCACCTTGTTCATGTGTGAATGAAGATGCCAGTTCTAGAAATGTCGGGTGCCTCTGAGGGACGGCCAACACAGCAGCATCCATCTGAGTGCCTGACTGAATCCCAGGGAGCCACTCTGCTGACCTACAAAGCTTGAAATCAGGACTCTGCACCTGCTTTTGTACATGGAACTTACTGGAACCCAGCTGGCCATGTGTGCACCACTGACGCTGCTGCTTTTGTACTAGAACAGTGAGTTGAGTTGTAAAGTAAAAACTATCTCTGTTCTTTACAGAAAAGGTTTGCTGATCCCTGCTCTAAAGAAGAACTTTGCTTCTCAAGACCCTTACAAAAAAAAAACCATGAAAGATGTTTTTCTACGTAGTGACTGCCAAGTAATTCTGCTCTAACGAGATTACTGAAGTGACACCTGAGTTTTCATTCTGGGGCCTATGAGAAGACAAGAGGTACCAGCTGTGGCCCAAATGACGAAGCATAAGAGCATGAGCAGGATGAAAGGGACAACCCAAGGCTTTCACCCTTAACCGCCCACAGAACATGCCATTGTGCAAAAGCAAATAAAGGTAAAGACCAAAAGTAAACTGTGAAAAATATTTTTTAAAAGAATATTTCTTACAACAATATAAACATTTTAGGAAAGCTGCTAAAGGCATGTCTAAACCGATCCAGATGAAAGGAGCTAAACTGCCTTCATTTAGCAGTTTCCTGAAGGGCAGGGATGGATGGACAATGAGCTCTTCCTGTGTCTAGAGGTGACACTACTGACAAACAGTAAGAAACATAATCGTATTTCACAAGTTCAGAAGCAGAGTCTAGGGGCAAACGGAAGTCTACCAATCTTATTGTAAGCCACCAGGCCACCCTTACACATTTCCAGGGCTCTAAGTGGACTGAGTCACCTCCTTCCTGCTGCCCTGAGCTGGGTAAGTTGCAGGCGTCCACTGCAGGGCACAGTGCTAAGTGTCCCCAGGGCAGTGCTTGCCCAAACCATCAGAAAGTGGAGCAGCAAAAGCTGAGTCCTGGTGATGCTCAGAGCCCAGCAAGGCGCGGCAAAGGGACAAAAGGAGCCCTCCACTTTCTATGCAGCTGCCTAAAACCCACTCATGGGCACCACTCACAAGTCATGCATCCTGTCATCTTTGAGCACAGGGAGCAACCAGAGTAAACGTGGTACTGGAATCTGGAAAGAAGGTAACCACAGTGAAGTGGAGCCTGAGGCTGAAGTGGCCTTCTGTTATTTTCTGCTGATCTGGGCCTGTTATCTCAGCTATAAATCACCTCCAAGCAGCCTTCCAATGGAAGAATGTTAACAGCTTTCTAGCTGGAGCACTCAAATAAACTATTGTTTTTGCTCTCTTTTCAAACGTGTTCTCAATACTTCTGACTTAATTAAACGTTGCTGCTATTTCTCGAGCTATATTGTGCTATTGTATGGTAATCTCATGTAGATACAGGAAAAACTTTCTGCCCAACTAGCCCTCATTTTGAACAGCCAGCAGGGCTTTATCTCATCCGAGGATCAGAGCTTTACGTAGTTTATCAGATGATTCAGATGTGCAGGTGGATTTTGTTCTCTTGTGATGGGGAGCTATGTCCTGAAGGTCACCAGCCTGGTCCCTCCCTCCCACTTCACTGCAACCAGCCCGCCTTCTGACCCAGTATCATCTCAGATCTCTGCTGGCATCTTTTACTGCCACCCACAAGCTTCTCTCCTCACAGACACAGACTTCCCCTTCCCTCTGGACATGTTCACAGAAGTCCTCAGCACGGCCCTGCCCTCCATTCTAAGATGAGCAGAAGAGAAGTGGTCCAGCGGCTCTAGGGACAGCACGAGCAGCAGATATGTGAGGGAAGTTATACCTGACAGGCATCTAATCCAATACATGAAAGTATTAATTTCTCTGTTTACCACTTCAAGCCAAGACATGAGAAAAAATTTCCTTTCACTTGAGAAATTTGAATTCAAATGAATTTTAAGAAAGTCCTTATCATTATGCTGACTGGTAAGAATACAGGTACCTGAAGACACAAAGGTTATATATAGCATATTTTCAACAACTTAATCCCTAAATTTTAGAAATTAAAACGAAGAGGTGCTGCCCCTAAACTAGATGGGGAATTCAGGCTTTCTGAGCTGTCAGTGCCTTGGCTGCACGTGGTTGGAAGCCCAGGTTCAGCCTTTCAGTTCATGTGGTGGTGTCAGTGCACTGACGACTCCACATCCAGTCCAACATGTCCTGGATCGAACTCTGGTCCTAGGTGTCACTTACAGCTGCAAGAAAATGTGTCTTACAGTTAAGAATTGGCAAGAGCTCCAGCAATGAAATTCACAAGTTTAGCATAACGGCTAAAGGGAGGCAGCCAGCAAGAAGCGCCAACTTTCTTTCCTTCAGCAAAATTTCTTTGTGCAAAAGTGATTTTCAATCTCTCCAGCTCCCTGGGAAACATCACATTATTAAAATTCCTGAGCTTTCCATTCAGACTCTAGTGTGTGTTTGCCTGAACACAATTATGCCCAGGATAGTCCAAGCCATGGAGCTTTAAAGATAATAAACTGGATGTTCTTCTATGCTGAGCAGCATAAATTAACACTCAGTTGCATACATATCATGGGGCAGAAAACTAAAACACATTCCAAGTGGTACAGTTCAACACCAGTCCTTAAAAACAGGAATTAACAACTTTGCCAAAGTGGTTTCCATATCATCCTAATTTCCAACAGCAATTGAGGTTACCTTGTGCATTCTAAAGTTTTAAAGCTAAAAGAGTATTTTTCTATTGTTGGGACTACAGCTGGTTATTTTTATATCTTTCTTTCTATGAGATGAGCATGTACTACTTTAGCATCAAGAAATTTTTGGATAGACCAAAAGTGATGAGGAAATTGTAGAGAACTTCTTAAAATGAACATGAAATTCTTAATGTACTGTGAGATGATAGCTCTCTGTGTTGTGTGTAGTTCCACACAGGGTAGGCGTTCAAGAAACAAAATCCCCCACACCAATTTCCCATTTCTGTCCTGGTATTTTGTGTTCCTCAGCTTACAAGCTCTAAATTTACTCCACTTACATTACCTTTTACGTGGAGCTATGTTAGCCCAGTGCGCAGAAGTGGCTGCGTGCTACTCCCTCCGGACCTGAGTCTGTCAAGGCGCACGCTCTCTGTAGGGCTCAGGAGGAACGGTGGGTGTCTGCAGCTAAGTGCCCCAGGGTCTCTCTAGCCTATGCCTGCCCCTTCCAGGCTGAAGTCACAGAGTGTGTCTGTGATGCAGGAGAGCTTCCTACGGGAAGGGCTGGGGGTAAAAAAAAAGCCGGGCGATCGCTTTCCCTACAGTTCTTCTCAAGATTTATCTTGCCTTGATGTAACTGGGGTATGAAGATAGGCAGTCCAGTAAGAAGTCACAGGATGGGAGACATCTGAAAACCCTCAATACTCGAAACTTCTCTTTAGTATTTTAATTATTGTAAAAAAATAAAAATAAAAAGCTTGCCCTTAATCTACCTGCATAATGTCCTCAGTAATTTCCTAAGCTCCTAATTTCCAGGTAATACATGGAAAAGTGTAATTTCTCTAATAGGCATTCAGATCAAAGACACCCTGATACTGGAGAGAAATCATGATCCAAAGCTGTAGTTATGGAGGGGCTATGAACAGCTACCACCACCGGAAGGGGCCAAGCAATGGAAGGAACCCACAGGGGAAGTAATTCCCTTGTTCCAGGAATTTACAACATTAACACGATTATAAAAAAGACCAGGTACCCTCAATTTGGGCAAATACGCAGTCTAATGAAGTCCCTCCAGCTGGACGGAAAATGTGGCAGTGCTTTCATAGAGCTGAAATCAAATTTAGGTGAAAGTAAAGGGCAAGTTGCTGAATCCAGTACATTCCAGTTAAACCCATTGGCGGACGGACGGACTGCTGGAGGGTGTGGGGCATTCCAGCGACAGGTGGGGAGGACGCTCCCTTAGAGCTCAGTTGTCAGTAAACACTTCTGCTTCAGGATGGCTTCTTCCGCCAAAGCTGGAGCAGAGCTGAAAGGAAGAAAGAACTGGTATTCAGTGAAATCCCCAGGGGGAGGGGCACGTGCGCTTCTCCACCTGGCCACATGGAGCAGTAAAGGCTAAGTTAGAGACCTAAATGACGATACTGTGACACCTAATTTAGCAAGGAGATTTTCCAAAGGAGGGAATTTTCTACATAACTGATGAACATTTCATCTTGAAGAAACCTAAAGATATCGATTTCCTCTATCAAATATGCCAGACAGACACTTAACCATTTCTTAATGGGTCAGAGTGTTCCGAGCATCAAGAACAGTACTATGCTGAGCACGAGGCAGCCTGCCCTGGGAAGACCAAGGCCGTAGGCTGTTCCGTGCGTCCTTATGAAATTCTGCATGCCTGTGTTGTGAATTCCTACACGAGTTAATCGGCTTTGTTAGAGGGCCGTGAAAAATGATAGTATAGTGGCTTTGCATGAGGGCCCAAGAGCCTCTGCTCTAAGGGAAGAGTATGAACTTAGATGCAAGGATGTAACAATGTTTATTTTGGTTTCATAAAAACTTAATGTCAAAATATATAGTACAAAGGACATCCTTTAATATATCAAAAGTACTACCAAGATTTAGAGATGAAACAGCAGCCACTTGTTCCACCCCTCCCGTTTCTACTACGCAGAGACAACACTCAACCATTTCTTTTCCTGGTATTTCCTCTCGCTGTTCTCTATCTCTGGTTCTCAGAGTGTAGCCCCTGGAATTTGTTACAGTCTCAGGCCCTGCACAGACAGGCCACAAGGCTGAGGGCCTGTCGGTCTCCTGTGCTGTGGAACAAGTGCCCAGGTGACTCTGGCGCACAATCAACAGAAGTCCTGCCTAACTTTTCTTCTAAGTGACGTGTTTCTACAGTGACTTCCTACTGTTCACTATAAAGGCTTAATATTCATACAGCCCACTCACCAGCACCACAATCCTTCCTCCTGTCTTTTCAATAGTTATACGAACAGTTCAGTGTTTGTTGTAATTATGTAAACATTTTCACATCTGAGTGCACGTGTATTATATACTTTTTCCCCCACAATTTCTTTTCCCTGAATAACTGCCTCATTTTTGTTGTGACTGCCTGCTCAGTTTTTTTCCATATTTATTTCTAATTTATCTCCAGCCTTGCAGATAGACCCCTAGTTCTCTTTTACCCTCAGACATGTATATAATTTTTCTAAAATTGGGATGGGTCATGTTTTTTATTTTATTGGCAGTATCCTTCCAGAACTCCTCTTCAAATCTGCACGGGATCCTTTCTAGACTTACTGGGCAGCGGCTACCTCGGAACTTCCCTTCATTTTCCTCCTGGAACTCTCCTGTTTCCTGGGTCCCACGTGGTCTTCCTTCTTGAATAATCACAGGTGGATGGAACACATCCTACAGTAAGCAGCTGCCTGTGTGAGACCACATGGCAAGTTTGATTTTAGAGAAACTCTATGTCTACTTAGTCTAATCCCAAACTTTATTGATAGTTTGGGTATCAAAATCTAGGTGAAAATGCTTTTCCTCCAGAATTCTAAAGGCATTGTTCCATTATCTTCTAACTTGTAGTGAAGTCTTCTGCTTTTCTGACTACCAATTATTTGTAAGTACTGTTTTTAACTCCCTCTCTGAAGACACATCCTCTCTTAACTTGGATATTCTGAAATTTCATGATGTTCCTTGGAGGGTGTTGTCTATTTGCATTCTCTGACTCAGTAGGCCCATTTAACCTAAAAACTCAAGTACTTCTGTTCTGGGAGATCTCAATTCCTTCGACAATGTTTTTTCTTTTATTTATTCTGTTCTTCCTTCTGGATCTCTGATGGTTCACACATTGGACTTCCAAGACACTCCTCCAATTGTCTTTTCTCTCACACTTTTAACCTTTTTGTTCTACTTTTTGGAACCCTCAATCTAATCTTCCACACATTCTTTGGATTTATTTTTAACGTGGTTTAATAACTTCTAAGAGTATTTTGTTTTCTGTTCCTTTTTAATATTTTCCAGTTATTCTTTCATGGGTGCAATATTGTCTCTAGTGATGCAAAATGATACTATGTTTTGTGGATTTTGAGATTCACGTTGCCTTTATTTCCTCCTTGTTTCCTTTTCAGTTTACTTGTTTTGGCCTTTCCCCAAATATCTGATAATCTTTGGCTTGCTTCATATTTAAGACACAAGCACTGGAATGCTGTTTGGAAACTGTACATATGGGCAAAACTCATTAACAGGCTTCCAGGCAGTTATTTAGGTAGATTTCCTGGCAATTTCATTAGACAGGCCTTTTCTCTTTGGTTGGTCAGCTTCTCTAAAGAATAACCCTCTTACTTTCTCACCTGAGACATTCACATCTTGGCCAACAGCATACTGGAAGCTGCAAAAAGAAGGAAGGTTGGCTGTCCCGCCCTTCAGTGTATGTGCTTTGAGTTTACCTCTCTGTTTTCAGTTCAGGGCCTGAATCTAAACAGGAACTCCCAAATCCAGAGGCTCACTGGCCTAGCTCCTCTGGAGGGAAACTAGAATCATGCCAGCATGGGTGGGGTGGGGTGGAGGATGCTGTGTCTAAATGGGTATAAATACTCTCAACCAATTCTCATCTTCTCAGCCCCACCTCGCACCCCTACCTTCACAAACAACTGGTACTTCCAATTCCTGAGCCTTTCCAGTGTTCTGCAACGCACTGCTTGCTTTGTATTTTCTCAGTTTCCACACACCCTCCCACCACCACTTTCAGGCTTAGATTTCAATTTTCTCCTCTCTGCTAAGTAGTTTACCACTTATTTAAATGTCATCAATCTGCTTCCAAAACATGTTGAGGTCTCTCAGTTGCTGTAGTCTCTTCTGTTCTTTGTCCTTACGGTCTTATGCATTTAAAATGAAATTTTCATGGAAATGCATCCCATGCTCTTGGCTAGGAAGAATAAATATTGTCAAAATGGCTATACTACCTAAAGCAATCTACAGATTCAACGCAATCCCTATCAAACTACCAACAGCTTTCTTCAATGAACTGGAACAAATAACTCTAAAATTTATATGGAACCAGAAAAGACCCCGAATAGCCAAAGCAATTCTGAGAAGGAGGATTCAAACAGGGGGAACTACGTTCCCTGACTTCAAACTCTACTACAAAGCCACAGTAATCAAGACAATTTGGTACTGGCACAAAAACAGACCCACAGACCAGTGGAACACAATAGAAAATCCAAACATTAACCCAAACATTTACAGCCAATTAATATTTGATAAAGGAGCCTTGGATATACAATGGGGAAATGACAGCCTCTTCAGCAGCTGGTGTTCGAAAAACTGAACAGCTAAATGTAAGAGAATGAAACTGGACTACTGTCTAGCCCCATACACAAAGGTAAACTCAAGGTGGATCAAAGACCTGAATGTAAGTCATGAAACCATAAAACTCAGAAAAAAACATAGGCAAAAATCTCTTGGACATAAACATGAGCGACCTCTTCATGAACATATCTCCCTGGGCAAGGGAAACAAAAGAAAAATGAACAAGTGGGACTATATCAAACTGAAAAGCTTCTGTATAGCAAAGGACACCATCAGTAGAACAAAAAGATATCCTACAGTATGGGAAAATATATTCATAAATGATGTATCTGATAAGGGGTTGACATCCAAAATATATAAAGAACTCACGCACCTTAACAAACAAAAAGCAAATAATCCAATTAAGAAATGGGCAGAGGACATGAATAGACACCTCTCTAAAGAAGAAATTCAGATGGCCAACAGACACATGAAAAGATGCTCCACATCGCTGGTCATCAGAGAAATGCAGATTAAAACCACAATGAGATATCACCTCACACCAGTGAGGATGGCCAACATCCAAAACACAAACAACAACAAATGTTGGCGAGGATGTGGAGAAAAGGGAACCCTCCTACACTGCTGGTGGGAATGCAAATTAGTTCAACCATTGTGGAAAGCAGTATGAACGTTCCTCAAAAAACTCAAAATAGAAATACCATTCGACCCAGGAATCCCACTCCTAGGAATTTACCCTAAGAATGCAGCAGCCCAGTTTCAAAAAGACAGATGCACCCCTATGTTTATTGCAGCACTATTTACAACAGCCAAGAAATGGAAGCAACCTAAGTGTCCATCAGTAGATGAATGGATTAAGAAGATGTGGTACATATACACAATGGAATATTATTCAGCCATAAGAAGAAAACAAATCCTACCATTTGCAACAACATGGATGGAGTTAAAGGGGCCGAAAAAGACAAGTATCAAATGATTTCACTCATATGTAGAGTATAAGAACAAAGAAAAAAACTGAAGGAACAAAACAGCAGCAGACTCACAGAACCCAAGAACGGCCTTATAGTTACCAAAGGGAAAGGGACTGGGGAAGATGGGTGGGAAGGGAGGGATAAGAGGGTAAAAGGGGTATTACGATTAGCAGACGTAAGGTAGCGGGGGCACGGGTAGGGCTGTACAACTCAGAGAAGACAAGTAGTGACTCTATAGCATCTCACTACGCTGATGGACAGTGACTGTAATGGGGTTGGTGGGGGGGACCTGATGAAGGGGGTAGTTTAATCACCATAATATTGCACATGTAATTATAGGTTAATGATACCAAAATAAATAAATAAATAAATAAATAAATAAAATAAAATTTTCACAGATAACATTACAAGTAAATATGAATCTGTAGAGCTGTGACCCAATCATCATTTTAAGAAAACTTACTGATTATAATACACATATACTGAAGTGCATGAATCATGAGTTTACAGCCTGATGACTTTTTGCAAAGTAATAAGCAAACTTTTGTAATCAGCATGCAGATTAAAATTATTCGTGCTCCAAAAGTTCCTGTGGGCTCCCTTCCAATCATTAACCACCTCAAGGGAAGCCATAATAACTGGCCTCTAAGAGTTGTACCTCTTTGTGAACTTTATTTGCTTACCATCATTGGGGTGGGGAGACTCTCTGAGGCTCCCACTAACCCTCACCCTCACCTTAGGTCAGGTGATCCCCACCTCCTGGCAGCCACATTCTCATGTAGGCTCCCTTTGAGCATAGGCAGTATCTGGAATTTGCTTTAACTAACAGAACGTAGCAAAGCTAACAGTATGTCACTTCTGTGATTACATTACACAGCATTGTGACTTCTGGCCTCTAGCAGACTCTACTGCCTTCGTGGTTTGCTAACTTTGATGAAGTAATCAGCAATTACAGTGGAAAGGTCCACATGGCAAGGACTGAGGGGTAACCTCTGGCCAACAGCCAGCTAAAAACTGGGGCCCTTGGGTCTAACAGCTCTTCAGGAACTGAATTCTGCCAACTACCACAACCGGTAACCATTCTCGACTTGAGTCTTCAGATGAGAACCCACCCCTGGCCAACACCCTGATGGTAGCCTTGTGAGACAACAGAAGACTCTGAAGCAGAGGACCCAGAAAAGCCACGTCCACACTCCAGACCCACAAAAAATGAGATTATAAATGTGTGTTGCATTAAGCTGTTCGAGCTGTGGTATAACTATGTTAATGTGATTCATGTGTATTCTACACTGCAACTTCTGTGCATTAATTTTCATTGCTCTACATTTACCTAGTTCAATGCTAATGTGCTTTAGGAAAGTTTTCAGGTCGGACTATTATGAATACTCTGCTATAAACATTTCTTCTACATGTCTTCTGATGGACATATATTTTTATTTCTATTGGGTATGGATATAATAGAACCACTGAGTCTCTGGGTATGTTCAGCTTTAGTAGATACTGCCAAACCAACTTCCAACATAGTTATTCCAATTTAAAGAGCTCCAGTTGCCCCATATCTTCACCAGCACTTGGTACTATGTGTCTTCTTCACTTTAGCCATTCTGATGGTATGTGGTAGTCACCACATGGTGATTTGAATTTGTATTCCTCAATAACTAGTCAAACTGCACAGCCTTGTTGCTTACTGGCTATCTGGGTATCCTCTTGTGAACTGCCTATCCAAGTATTTTGCCTATTTTTCTAGTGAGCTTTTTCTTACTGATTTGCAAGAGCTCCTTATATATTCTGGATGTAAGTTCTTTGTCAGAGAGAGAGAGAAACAGAGAGGGAGGGAGGAAGTACAAATGTTTTCTCTCGCTCTACAGCTTCCCTTTTCTAGCTCTTGAAATCATATCTTTATATGAACAGACGTTTTTTTTTACTATTTTTTTTAATTAAGGTATTACGGATATACACTGTTATGAAGGTTTCACATGAAAAAATAATATGGTTACTACATTTACCCATATAATCAAGTCGCCACCCATACCCCAATGCAGTCACTGTCCATCAGTGTAGTAAAATGCCACAGATTCACTATTTGTCTTCTCTGTGCTACACTGTTTTCCCCGTGATCCCCCACACCATGCGTACTAAACATAATACCCTGAATCCCCTTCTCCCAAACCCCGCCACCCTCCCACACCCCTCCCCACTGGTAATCACTAGTTCCTTCTTGGAGTCTCTGATTCTGCTGCTATTTTGTTCCTTCAGTTTTGCTTCGTTGTTATACTCCACAAATGAGGGACATCATTTGGCACTTGTCTTTCTCTGCCTGGCTTATTTCACTGAGCATATCCTCCAGCTCCATCCATGTTGTTGCAAATGGTAGGATTTGTTTCTTTCTTATGGCTGAATAGTATTCCATTATGTATATGTACCACCTCTTCTTTATCCAGTCATCTATTGATGGACACTTAGGTTGCTTCCATATCTTGGCTATTGTAAAAAATGCTGTGATAAACATAGGGGTGCATATGTCTTTTTGAATCTGAGAAGTTGTATTCTTTGGGTAAATTCCAAGGAGTGGGATTCTTGGGACAAATGGTATTTGTATTTTTAGTTTTCTGAGGAACCTCCATATTGCTTTCCACAATGGTTGAGCTACCTTACATTCCCACCAGCAGTGTAGGACGGTTCCCCTTTCTCTGCATCTTCACCAGCATTTGTTGTTCTTAGTCTTTTGGATGCTGGCCATCCTTAGTGGTGTGAGGTGATATCTCATTGTGGTTTTAATTTGCATTTCCCTGACAATTACTGAAGTGGAGCACCTTCTCATATATCTGTTGGCCATCTGAATCTCTTCTTTGGAGAACTGTCTCTTCATATCTTCTGCCCATTTTTTAATCAGGTTATTTGCTTTTTGGGTGTTGAGGGTTGTAAGTTCTTTATATATATTTTGGATGTTAACCCCTTGTCGGATATGTCATTTACAAATATATTCTCCCACACTGTAGGATGCCTTTTTCCTCTGTAGATGGTGTCTTTTGCCGTACAGAAACTTTTTAGTTTGATGTAGTCCAATGAGTTCATTTTTGCTTTTGTTTCCCTTGCTCGAGGAGATGCATTCAGGAAGAAGTTTTCAATGCTTATATTCAGGAGATTTTTGCCTATGTTGTCTTCTAAGAGTTTTATGGTTTCATGACTTACATTCTGATTCTTGATCCATTTTGAGTTTATTTTTGTGTAAGGTGGTTACACAATAATCCAGTTTTATTCTTTTGCATATAGCTGTCCAGTTGTGTGACCACCACCTTATGAAGAGGCTGTCATTTCCCCATTGTATGTCCATGGCTCCTTTATCATATATTAATTGACCATATATGGTTGGGTTTATATCAGGGCTCTCTAGTCTCTTCCATTGGTCTATGGGTCTGTTCTTGTGCCAGTACCAAATTGTCTTGAGTACTGTGGCTTTGTAGTAAAGCTGGAAGTTGGGGGGCATAATTCCCCCAGCTATATTCTTCCTTCTCAGGATTGGTTTGGCTATCCGGGGTCGTTTGTGGTTCCATATGTATTTTAGAACGATTTTCTCTAGTTCATTGAGGAATGCTGTTGGTATTTTGATAGGAATTGAATTGAATCTGTAGATTGCTTTAGGCAGGATGGCCATTTTGACAATACTAATTCTTCCTATGCATGAGCATGGGATGTGTTTCCATTTATTGGTATCTTCTTTAATTTCTCTCTTGAGTGTCTTGTAGTGTTCAGAGTATAGGACTTTCACTTCCCTGGTTAGGTTTATTCCTAGTTATTTTATTCTTTGTGATGCCACTGTGAATGGAATTGTTTTCCTGATTTCTCTCTCTGCTAGTTAATTGTTAGTGTATAGGAATGCCACAGATTTCTGCATATTAATTTTCATTCTGCAACTTTGATGAATTCAGATATTAGATCTAATAGTTTTGGAGTGGATTCTTTAGGGTTTTTATGTAAAATATCATGTCATCCGCAAACAGGGAGAGTTTCACTTCTTCCTTGCCAATCTGGATGCCTTTAATTCTTTGTGTTGTCTGATTGCTGTGGCTAGGACCTCCAGTACTATGTTGAATAGAAGTGGGGAGAGGGGCATCCTTGTCTTGTTCTTGATCTTGAAGGAAAAGCTTTCAGCTTCTTGCTGTTAAGTATAATGTTGGCTGTGGGTTTGTCATATATGGCCTTTATTATGTTGAGGTACTTGCACTCTATACCCATTTTGTTGAGAGCTTTCATCATGAATGGATGCTGAATTTTGTAAAATGCTTTTACAGCATCTATCGAAATGATCAAGTGGTTTTTGTCCTTCTTTTTGTTGATGTGGTGGATGATGTTGATGGATTTTTGAATGTTGTACCATCCTTGCATCCCTGGAATAAATCCTACTTGATCATGATGGATGATCTTTTTGATGTATTTTTGAATTCGGTTAGCTAATATTTTGTTGAGTATTTTTGCATCTATGTTCATCAAGGATGTTGGTCTGTAATTTTCTTTTTTTGTGGTATTGTTGCCTAGTTTTGATATTAGAGTGATGCTGACCTCATAGAATGAGTTTGGAAGTACTCTCTCTTCTTCTACTCTTTGGAAAACATTAAAGAGGATGGGTATTAGGTCTTCACTAAATGTTTGATAAAATTTAGGAGTGAAGCCATCTGGTCCAGGAGTTTTGTTCTTAGGTAGGTTTTTGATTACCAGTTATTTCGTTGCTAGTCTGTTCAGATTTCCTGTTTCTCTCTGGGTCAGCCTTGGAAGGTTGTATTTTTCTAGAAAGTTGTCCATTTCTTCTAGGTTATCCAGTTTGTTAGCATATAATTTTTCATAGCGTTCTCTCAGAATTCTTTGTATTTCTGTGGTGTCTGTAGTGCTTTTTCCTTTCTCATTTCTGATTCCATCTATGTGAGTGGACCCTCTTTTTTTCTTGATAAGTCTGGCTAGGGGTTTATCTATTTTGTTTATTTTCTCGAAGGACCAGCTCTTGCTTTCATTGATTCTTTCTATGGTTTTATTCTTCTAGATTTTATTTATTTCTGCTCTAATTTTTATTCTGTCTCTCCTTCTACTGACTTTGGGCCTCATTTGTTCTTCTTTTTCTAGTTTCATTAATTGTGAGTTTAGACTGCTCATATGAGATTGTTCTTCTTTCCTGAGGTAGGCCTGTATTGCAATATACTTTCCTCTTAACACAGCCTTCGCTGCATCCCACAGATTTTGCGGTGTTGAATTATTATTGTCATTTGTCTCCAGATATTGCTTGATCTCTTGTTTCTATTTGGTCATTGATCCATTGGTTATTTAGGAGCATGTTGTGAAGTCTCCATGTGTTTGTGGCATTTTTCATTTTCGTCGCATAATTTATTTCTAGTTTCATACCTTTGTGGTCTGAGAAACTGGTTGGTACAATTTTAATCTTCTTGAATTTACCAAGGTTCTTTTTGTGGCCTAGTCAGTATATGATTTATTCTTGAAAATTGTTTCATGTGCACTTGAGAAGAATGTGTATTCTGCTAATTTTGGGTGTAGAGTTCTGTAGATGTCTGTTAGGTCCATCTGTTCTAATGTGTTGTTCAGTGCCTCTGTCTCCTTACTTATTTTCTGTCTGATTGATTTGTCCTTCAGAGTGAGTGGAGTGTTGATTTCTCCTAGAATGAATGCATTGCATTCTATTTCTTCTTTTAATTCTGTTAGTATTTGTTTCACATATGTAGGTGCTCCTGCGTTGGGCACATAGATATTTATAATGGTTATGTCTTCTTGTTGGATTGACCCTTTTATCATTATGTAATGACCTTCTCTGTCTCTTGTGACTTTGTTTTGAAGTCTGTTTTGTCTGATAAAAGTACTGCAACTCCTGCTTTTTCCTCCCTATTAGTTACATGAAATGTCTTTTTCCATCCCTTCACTTTTAGTCTGTGTTGTATGTCTTTGGGTTTAAGGTGAGTCTCTTGTAGGCAGCATATAGATGGGTCTTGTTTTTTTTATCCATTCAGTGACTCTATGTCTTTTGATTGGTGCATTCATACCATTTATATTTAGGGTGATTATAGATAGGTACGTACTTATTGGCATTGCAGCCTTTAGATTCGTGGTTACCAATGGTTCAAGGACAACTTCCTTACTATCTAAGAGTCTAGCTTAACTCACTTCATATGGTATGACAAACAGAATCTAAAGGTTCTTTTTTTCTCCTCCCTTTTCTTACTCCTCCATTCTTTATATATTAGGTATCATATTCTGTACTTTTATCCTTTGATTGACTTTGGGGATAGTTGATTTAATTTTGCAATTGCTTAGTAATTAACTGTTCTACTTTCTTTACTTTGGTTTTATTGCCTCTGGTGACAGCTATTAAAACTTTGGAACACTTCCATCTATAGTAGTCCCTCCAAAATACACTGTAGGGACGGTTTGTGGGAGGTAAATTCTCTCGGCTTTTGCTTATCTGGAAATTGTTTAATCCCTCCTTCAAATTTAAATGATAATCTTGCTGGATAAAGTATTCTTGATTCCAGTCCCTTTTGGTTCATTACATTAAATACATCATGCCACTCCCTTCTGGTCTGTAATGTTTCTGCTGAGAAGTCTGATGATAGCCTGATGGGCTTTCCTTTGTATGTGATCTTATTTCTCTCTCTGGTTGCTTTTAGTAGTCTGTCCTTATCCTTGATCTTCGCGATTTTAATTACTATATGTCTTGGTGGTGTCTTCCTTGGGTCCCTTGTGTTTTGGGAGATCTCTGCATCTCTATGGCCTGAGAGACTATCTCCTTCCCCAGATTGGGGAGGTTTTCAGCTATTACCTCCTCAAAGACACTTTCTATCCCTTTTTCTCTCTCTTCTTTTCTGGTACCCCTAAAAGATAATGTGAATATTGTTCCATTTGCATTGGTTCCACAGTTCTCTCAGTATTCTTTCATTTTTAGAGACCCTTTTTTCTCTCCGTGCCTCAGCTTTTTTTGTATTTCGCTTCTCTAGTTTTTATTTCATTTATCATCTCCTCCACAGTATCCAATCTGCTTTTAATACCCTCCATTGTGCTCTTCAACGATTGGATGTCTGACTGGAATTCATTCCTGAGTTCTTGAGTATCTTTTCGTATCTCCATGAGCATGTTCATGATTTTTATTTTGAAATCCCTTTCTGTAGGAGTCATGAGGTCGATGCCATTTAAATCTTTCTCAGGAGTATATTAATAATTTTACTCTGAACCAGGTTCCTTTGACATTTCATATTTGTATATGGCCCCCTCTAGTGCCCAGAAGCTGTACTCCCTGGAGCTGCTCAGCCCCTGAAGCAATATCAGGGGTTGCAGGGGAGTGGTATTGGTGCCTGGCGGGAGGAAAGAGCTGTTTCCTGCTACCCAGCTGCTATGCCTGTCTCCACTGCCTGAACCAGTGGGCCAAGCACACAGGTATAAGCCTCTATGCTTTGCGTTTGTAGTTGCTGTAGACAGATCTTCCCTCTGGCTGGCCTAACGCCAGGGTAGGGTTTGCCGGTTTGCGAGCCAGGTGGGGCTGGCCGGGAGAATGGTGCAGTAGGCTGTGTATCACAGAGATGGTCCTTGGAGCTGTGTTGCCAGCCAGGAGGCTGGAGCACCTGAAGATCGTCTAAGGAGGAAGATTTCTTTTTCCTCCTTAAATATGAGAGTCTATATGGCAAAGCTCCCAACCTGCTAGGTAGAGTGTCTACCTGTTCTCTCTACTAAGCAGTAAGCTCTGTGCAATCGTTGTCCGTTTAGCAGCCCTCTTGCTAAGGGCTTCCTTGTTAGGAAGTCTCTCAGACTGCCCGCCTTTCTTTTGTCCCAGAGCAGCTGCATATGAATCCCTGTTTTCCACATGCAGCTTGAATCTCAGTCTCTCCAGGAATTCTGCCTGTCTTAGCTTTCCAACCCTGTAATCACGAGAGTATCAATGCAAGCACCATGAAATGTAGGTTTGTGCTCTCAGAGCAGATATCTGGAGTTGGGTATTCAGCAGTCCCAGGCCTCCACTCCGTCCCTGCTCTGTTTCTCTTCCTCCCACCGGTGAGCTGGGGTGGGTGAAGGGCTTGGGTCCCGCCAGGCCACAGCTTTGTATGTTACCCTGTTCTGTGAGGTGTGCTCTTTACTCTAGTGTATGTAGTTTGGCACAGTCCTCTTTCCTGTTGCTTTTTCAGGATTACTTGTATTAAGTATATTTTCATTTTATATGCAGTTTTAGGAGGAAGCCTGTGTCTCACCTCTCATGCTGCCATCTTTAATCTCTCTCTCCCAGTTCTTAATATAATCCAAGTGATCAATTTTTACTGTTTATGATGAAAGCTTCTGACCTTTTTATGACCTTCTAAAAATTAAAAAAAATCTTTTTGTCTATTTCAGTTAGGCCACAAGGATATTCATTCATATTTTCTTCTAAAAGCTTATTTAACGTTTCATACTTAGACCTTTAACCATCTAGAATGGATTTTTTGTGTATTGTATGAAGTTGGTCAAGACTTTTTTCCACATGGATATTTAATTTGTCCAGCTGACTTGCTGAAAGAACATTCTGTCCCCACAGCACTGCACCATCACTTTTTCATAAATCAGGTAACTATATATGTGTGTGTTTTTTTCTGGACTCCATTTTGTTCCACTGATTTATTTGTCCTTTTCTTTTTTAGAGGTAGAATCGACATATAGTAATTTCTGGTGTACTATTTGCCATTTTTGATCTCTTAAATTCTTTTATTACTACTTTGGGAAGGAGTGGAGAAGAGCTTTTCTTTCATCTGTAATTTTTAATTTAGAAGTCCTTAATAACTCACACTTTATTGTGTAAGCTCGATTAGAAACTACTATCACCTGGTCCTCTGCAGGTAATCTCTATTTTTATATTTTTATAGTGGCAATTACTAGAGAGATAAATGTTTAGAACATAACATATTAAATTTGTATCAAGTGCTCTTTGACAACTACATGTGAGTTCCCCAAAGCAAGTACTGTATCTATCTTGTTCATTACTATCTTCAGTGCCAGACACAGTCAATGACTGGTATGTAACAGACATTCAAGAAGTGTTTGATGAGTGAATAATTATATTACATTAGAGACTGTGGAGATAAAAGAACGATTTTAAAATGAACTATAAATTGATCTCAAGTTAATCATCTATAATATTTCCTCTCTAATGAGGAATTTTTTTCTCTAATTAGGAAAGAATCTACTTCAATTGACCCACATTCTTAACACCAGGAGGATAAGAGAGATAGCAGACATAATCTGAAAAAATCTGTGGTGAGAGAGAAGGTAGTTATAAATCTTTGGCAAAATAGGCACAGTTTTGGTCCTAACAAAAGTTGAAGAACTACATGCTGAACAAAAGCTCTTTTAAGTCCAGTTTCTGTGTGTGGCAAGCAGTCTGCTGAAATGAGTTCATAACAGGTTTAAGTAAAAGCTGTGTCAGAGCCCTCACCTACCTAGAACCTCCTGCCTCACCCTTCTGTGTGCCTATTCATGTTATTGATGGACAACATAATACTAAAGTATGAAAGAAAAGACATAAAGCAATTTAAAAACAAATACAGATTTTTAAAGATAAGACTGTTAACATTTCTATGAAGACTTTATTTAGAAAACCATAGAAGGTTTATCTAGAGGGGAGGAAAGATTGCAGCGTGAGAAGTGAGGCAGAAACCTCCTCCCAAAACCAAATAATAAAGCAAGCACAACTAATCCTGAAAGAGCAACCCAAAGCCTGCAACAGACTGCTTAGATCTTGGGAAAAGAGAAGACCTCAGAGAAAAGGGTCAAGTAGCAAAGCCATGATCTGGCAGGGCCCAAGTCCTTCCCCCATCTCAGCTCACCAGCAGGAGGAAGAGAAACTGAGTGGGGAGGGAGTGGAAGCCCAGGACTGTTGAACACCCAGCCCTGGAGATCTGCTCTGGGAGCATGAACCCACATCACATGGTGCTCTGGAGATGGGAGGGGTTGGAAAGTAAAGACAGGAAGAATACTCTGAGAGACAGATTCCAGCTGTTTGTGGAAAACAGGTACCCACAACTGGCCACTCCAGGACAAAAGAAAGGCAGGCACTTTGAAACCCAAAAACGAGAGGGCTGCTAAAGGGGCAAGGATTACAAAGAGCTTGTTGTTTAGGAGAAAGGGCAGGTGGCCAAAATCGTCCCGGCACACTCAGCCCAGCAGGTTGGGAACTTTCAGGAACTTCAGATGCTCCATTCTCTTGGTTGGCAACACAGCCTGGAGGCTCCCCACTGTGATTCCCACAGCTCCTTCCTCCCAGCAGGCACTGGTCCACACACCTGTTGCCCCTGCCATCGCGCCTGGCCAGCCAGAGGGGGGCCCCGCCTATGGCAACAACTGTGGTGTAATGCAGAGGCTCCTCCCTGTGTGCTCGGCCCACTGGACCTGGCAGTGGAGGCAGGCACTGCAGCTGGGAAGCAGGAAAGAGCTCTTTCCTCCCGGCAGGCACCAGTGCCACTTGCCTGCAACCCCCTCCATGGCTACAGGGGCTCGGCAGCTCCAGAGAGTAGTTTCTGGCACTAGAGGGCGCTGCCTACACAAAGTTGTTATATAAGAGGAATCACTAGAAAAATGAAATGGCAAAAAAAATTTTGTACAAACAAAAATTCAGACGCCATAAAGAAAACCATATGTCTACTTCATAATTTTGTAGAAAATTGCTACTGACAAAAAAACCCACTATTCTAAATAAGCAGAAAAGATTTATCCAGTTTCAATTAAATTCAATTAAAGAATTGGCATTCTTGCTTTAAATATAATTATTTTTATGATTTTTTTCCTCCTAACAGATGCTTAAGGGCTGCAATTGAGAAATAATTTCCTCACCTGGTCACAGCATCCACCAAGAATGGTGCTGGGGAAGAGACCATCGAGACTGCTTCTCTATTACCATGCTCCTCCTTGACCGCCAAGGGTGCTCCATTACCTGCGAGTCCATTAGAAAGGACACTGCTCTGCTGAGGGAGACATAACGACATTTCTGGGCCAAGCTGAACACACTTACCCAATGGTCAGCAACCCAGCTGCAAATCATCTTCTCCAATGATTATGGTAATAAGGGAGATGATTTTGTCATGGTTATTTAAGTGGTTGTTTTTTTACCTCAGGTTTTTATTTTTGTCAGCATTCTTAAGAATTTACAAACAGAAAAGTTAAATTGCTAATCTGAAGCCATTAAGTTCAGTTAACAGAACTCTGATAGCCCCAGGTCTTTAAGGAAAAGCAGGAGCCCGGTAACCCCTAGGGGTCACTCTAACAGGGTGGCCAAAAGAACAACTGCGAGTATCACTGACTTACTGGCACAATCCACCGGGGTGTGATCATGGATGCTGAAGAAACCTAAAATAAATTTTATATATGTATTTATTTTTAGGAAAGACTGACTCATTTTCACAGTTATATTCATAATGCTTTCTTTTATTTTGAAACACATTGTGTGTATGGTGGGGGGACAGCTCTTAATGGTCCCCCTTGAGCTGCCACAGACTTCTGAATCCAAGATTCTTTTCTACAACATAGATGCCATATCTAAATGTACTACCCCAAGAATGTTACTGCTACTTTTCAGTTCTTTAACGGGACTTTCCCCCACTCCTAGCACCCAGTTTACCATTTTATTTTCTGAAATTTCAGTTCATTACACATAATCATAGACTTCTTTGCATCCTGAACAATGGATAGTGACTAATCCAAATGAGTAACACAAAGAAAGTACACAGAAAAAAAAATCTGTTTACATACAGGTCATTCTTTAATTATCATACATGCATGTAGAAAACAGCAATAAAAACACCCATATTGCTTCTGACTCATAGGGCCTTTCTAACATTCCTCGTAATGATTAATTTTCCAGTTCTTACTTCTATGTGTAGAACTATAATCTAATAAACTCCTCCTATTTTATGGAAACTCCCACTAGTCCTTGGATGGTGGCCTTAGATTCTGATAAAAAGTTAATACATAAGTAAGTTAGGTAACCCCCAGAAGAATGAAAATACAATGTGTGACTTTTCCACCAATATTAAGAAAATGTACTTTCACCACAGGAAATGAAAGAGAGAGAGAGAGAGAGAGAAAATATGGTGAAAGTAAAGAAAACATGGTTTGGTGGAAATGAGTGCTATAATAAGCATAATTACAGTAAATAACACTCAATCAGAGGGTAGAAACTCTCAAGATTTAAAAACAAGATCCAGCAAAATATTCATTCACAAAAGGTTCATTTAAAACCAACAGATGTAGAAAGGTTGAAAATAAAAGGACAGAAAATTATATATAGGTAATACAAACTTAAAAACTAGGGTGCCAATTTTGTATCAAAAGGGAAATTGAGGGAGAGATGAATGGGCAAAGGAGAAGCTTTAAAGTGCTAAAAGAGCTCAAAAAAGTATGACCACCTATTATGCTCAGTGAAATAAGCCAGGCCGAAAAAGACAAGTACCAAATGATCTCACTCATATGTGGAGTATAAGAACAAAGAAAAAATAAAAAAAAAAATAAAAAAATGAAGGAACAAAACAGCAGCAGACTCACAGAACCCACGAATGGACTAACAGTTACCAAAGGGAAAGGGACTGGGGAGATGGGTGGGAAGGGAGGGATAAGAGGGTAAAAGGGGCATTACGATTGGCAGACATAGGGTGGGGGGGCACGGGGGGTACTGTACAGCTCAGAGAAGACAAGTAGCGATTCTCATCTCACTACGCTGATGGACAGTGACTGTGGTGGGGTTGGTGGGGGGGACCTGGTGATGGGGGGAGTTCAATCATCACGGTATTGCCCATGTAATTGTAGGTTAATGATACTAAAATAAAATAAATTATTAAAAAAAAAAAAAAGTATGACCACCATTAACATAGTTGCATCTCATGGCAGATGTTCAAATAGACAAAACAACAACTGACAGATCTAGCAATAAGTGAGGAATGCATTAATCAATAATTGCAGAGAGATATTAAACACACCTATAAACTGAAAGAATGTGCAACAGAGTCAGCAGATTGACTAAGGAAAGAATTCAGCAAGTTTGCTAGATACAAAATCAACTTATGAATGCAATAACAAAAAATTAAATACCATTCACAGCATCAAAAACTACAAAGTATTAAAGATTTAACCTCATAAAGAATACAGAAGATATAGAAAACATTTGGAAGAATACAGAAGATATAGAAAACATTTGGAGACTTAAATAAAGAGGAGAAATGGAGATATATATCATGTTCATGAAGAGCAAAAGATATTACAAAAATGCCAGTTTTCTCCAAAATAACCTATAAATTCTATTAATGTGCCAGCAGAATTTTTTGGGAAATCTGACAAACTGATTTTAAAATATAATTGTAAGTAAGGATATACTAGATATTAAAATAGATTCCACAGCCAGAGTAATAAAAACACAGTAGTACTAGAGCAATGCAACAGAATAGAAAAATCAGTAACAAACCACCTGGGAAAGGATGGATTATTTAGTAGATAATACTGGGAAAACTGACTCTTAATATGGATAAGTACAAAGTTGCGTTATATCAAAATGACAATATCCCTGCAAAAAATTCAAACTGTTCAAATGGGTTAAAATCTAAACATGAAAGGTAAAATAGAATGATAATAGAAAACAGAAAAGAATACGTTTGTGACCTCAGGAGACGGGGTGGCAGATAATGAAGGATTTTTTTAAAACCTAAACTAAAGGTGAAAAAATGAAGACTGTGTAATTAAAGGGTTTCTGTTCAAGGAAGGATGTAAACCTATATTGCTCACCTACCTCCCTAGTGATGACAGGGGCTGTGTCAATCTCCTTGTTACCTTCCACAAATGATACTGTGATAAAAAAATTTCTCACATGTGTTAATACTACACAGATTAGGAGAAAATATTGTTAATATCCAGCAGTGACATGTAATTAACTTCTGGAATATGCATGAAACTCCTGATATTGATATAGAACCGGGAAATGGGACAAGGGTCATGACATTGTAAAACCTACTTAGTCTGCAAAAAAAGGCCCATCTTATTCTTTAACCTAATCTATATGCTCTTCTTCCTTTTCTTCCAGCCCTTTAATCAATTAAGTAACTTTGTAACCAGAATGAGAGACAGACCCCCAGAGTGTAAATGAATCTACCTGAGTAAAGAATGCCGAGATCCAGTTGAACACAGTCACCTAAATAACCCTATTCTTAACACAAAACTTCAAAGGAATTATGAAACACCTGTATACAACATCATGCCTTATGCCGACCCTACCCAAGGCCCTATAACACCCCAGACCCTAAAAACCTTAAGTGCTCTTCTTCTCTGAGGTTGCTTACACTCCCATCTGAGTATTGTTTTATAAAATAAACTTTCTTGTTACATAAATCTAAGGCACTTGTCTTTGAACTCTTTTCCATGATAAAGACAGGAACTCATGGAAAGTGTTTTTGTAACTTTGTCACTTCATTCAGATTTCTAGTCTTAACAGAATCCTTTTCCCTCTTCTTGTTTTATTTCAGACCAGTAGGGAAGTGTAAATTCTCAACATAATCCCATTCCACCCAGCCCTCTGGGGCTCCCCCAAATCCTAGGGTGGTAGGGATATAAGTCCCACACCATGCAGATCAAGTGGACATTGGATGCCATGGGACCCTGGCTTTAGGAGTTGGCAAGGGATCTGCCCTATGTCGAGCAGGAGTTCAATGACCTTCCCCATCCTCCCTCTTATTCCTTGCTCTCTCCTGCCTGCACAGCTGCTAACATTCACTTGTACTCTTCCTTGCTGGCACTTTTTCGACCTGATGGGAATTCTTTCAGAACTGATAAGAATCAAGAACCCTCTCCCTAGCTTTCACCTAGTGTGCAGAGAGAGACCTCCCCAGATGCAGCTGCCCAGCAACAAAATCACCAGGAAAAAGATAGGAAGCACAATAGAAAAATGGGCAAAAGACAAGAATAGGTGACTCACTCAAGCAGGAAACCTAAATCAGCATTAAAGTAATGGGGGAGATATAACATTTAACTCATGCAAATTGAAACAAGACAAACCCATAAAGATGGAGATAACAGAAAATCAGATCAGGAATAATGTGTGTGAAGTGGGAAACATGAGCAATGGTGGTGGGGCTCTAAACTTCTGGGACCATTCTGGGAGTGATAAGCACCTTACAGTGTCAGTGTTCACACAAGTATGCAACCCAGCAATCCCACCTGTGAGTATATATCCCAAACAGCCCCACAATTCCTTAAAAAAGTATGAATGAAGATGTTTATCGAAATAAATATATGAAAGATGGTCTGGGAGGACATACCTCAAATATAATAGAATGGGTACCTCAGGGTGGAAGTGGGAAGTGGAATATAAAGGGAAATAAAATAAAACAACAAAAGAGAAGCCTTGCATGGACCTAAGGAGATAGCCAGCCATGGACTTAAAGGTGTGAATAACTCAATTTGGGTACCTGGCATTTAAAAAATGGATGCTACCCTACTGATCCAAAGATCAAGGTATCTTCTTGTCACAAATTTATTTTATATATTTACCAATTCCCAAACTGATAGGAACCTTAGTGCTGTCCAGAACTTTCTTCCTAGTCTTAGCAAGAGATATTTCTGCTCTAAGTTCTAGGTTCTGCCTTTGTTCCTCTGGGGGAAGATGGAACTTTATAATTTGGACTCTCCTTTAGAATGGTAACTGTAACCTAGGTAAACATAAAAATACGATAATAAAAACCTTTCCCCCAAGTGTACTTTATTTAAATATCTTTAATTTTTTTTACAACTTTACTGTTTTGACTGATGAAAGGTTTTGCTGAAATTTTTTCAGAAAGCCATAGCCTTCTTAAAACCAGTTTAAAATATAATGAGAAAAAGGGGAAAAAAAGATGGTGGAGCAGGAAGGTAATGCAGAAACCCCATCCCATCACACACCAAGGGAGCAACTACAGCAAATACAACTGACCCTGAAAATTACCTGAGACAGCAGGACAGACCACCTACACCAGGTGAAGAGAAGAGCACACAGAGAAGGCAAAGTGGTACAACTGGTATCAGTTGGGACCCCAGCCCTTCCTCATCCCAGCCCATACACAGGAGGAAGAGGAATGGAGCATGGGGGGGAGACGTTCAGGAACTCTGCAAACCTGGTCCTGGAAATCTGCTCTGGAAACAAGTCAACATTGCATTAGATTCTGGTGATCAATAGGGCTGGACACCAGGGAGAGTCATAGCAGTCTGGGAGGTGGAGACTCCAGCCACTTGTGGAAGACAGACATGCTCCCCCAGTCCCACTGAGACCCAACACAAATGCAGAAGTTTGAAGGATTTTCCAGCAGCAGGGTGCAAGAGGCACAAGAGTTGGACAGAGTTCTTTCCACAGGAGAAAGGACAAGTGGATGAAATGTCCCTAGCCCTCCCTTGGCCCAAAAGTTCAGGAAGCCCTGAATGCTCCATTCCCCTTGCAGGCGGCTCAGGCTCAAGATGCTTCCATGCACACCCGCCTGCTCAGCCAAGCAGTTCAGACTTTGCCTCCCGGCAGACAGAGGAAGGCTCTCCCAGCTTTCTAGGCCCAGTCTCAGCCCAACTAGGCAGACGCCTGTGGGAGTCATCTTCAAGCACTCCTTTCTCCTTGTGAGCAGCCCAACCTGGTGCTGCACACCCCTCTTGATGCTGAACACCCCACCCAACCTGTTAGCCCAGCAGCTCTGCCATCCCCACAACAATCCCCACAGAAGTGCCCCTGCTCTGCCCACAAAGGGCCAGCTAAGGCCAACTGCCTTCCATAGCAGACTAAGATAGACCACTACCAGCAAACAGACAGAAAGGCAGCCCTGCCCATAGCCCACCAACAGCAACTGGGACTCCACTGCCAAGGAGAACCAGGCACTGGAGAGTAAAGAGCCTTCAGCTTCTGAGCATCACGGATGCCTTCTTCATTAAGCCACTGCTTTCTAGACCAGGAAGCATAGCAGATCCATCTAATAAAATGGAAGAAACACATAAACCCTGACAAAATGAGGAGGCAGAGGAAAATGTTCCAAACAAAAGGACAGAAAGAGGGCTAAATGAAACAAAGACAACCAATCTTCTTGATAAAGATTTCAAAGTAACAATCATAAATATGCTCCCATCTGTGGAAAATTATTGAAGATCTCAGGGAGGACTTCAACAAACAGATA
The DNA here is from genome assembly GCA_029783875.1 of Phataginus tricuspis. NCBI lineage: Eukaryota > Metazoa > Chordata > Mammalia > Pholidota > Manidae > Phataginus > Phataginus tricuspis. The sequence continues at coordinate 37,018,418 of JAQQAC010010508.1, forward strand.
CTAGAACTGAAGAAGAGCCACTCAGAGCTGAAGAATAAAATAACCAAAATGAAATATACAATGGAGGGAATGAAAAACAGATTGCTGCAAGTAGAGGAGACAATCAGTGAGATAGAAGTTACAGAGCAGAACACAAAACAGCTGAGAAACACAGAGAGAAAGGATCTCTAGAAACAACAGAATGCTGAGAGAGCTGTGGGACAGCTCCATACAGAGCAATATTCACATGATAGGGGTACCAGAAGGAGAAGAGAGAGACAAAGGGGTAGAAACTCTTTTTGAAGAAATGATAATTGCTGAAAACTTCCCCAGCCTGGGGAAGGAAATAGGCACCCAGGTCCCAGAAGTTCAGAGAGCCCCTAAGAAAAGGAACCTCAGGAAGACAACACCAAGACATATAATAATTAAAATGACAAAGGGTATTGAAAATTGCCAGAGAGAGAAAAAGATTACTTATAAGGAAACCCCCATCAGGCTCTAAGCAGACTTCTCAGCCGAAACTTTACAGGCAAGAAGGGAGTGGCATGAAATATTTAATGTATTGAAACAGAAGGACCTTCAACCAAGAATCCTCTACCCAGCAAGATTATCATTCAAATTTGAAGGAGAGATTAAACATTTCCCAGATAAACAAAGGCTGAAGGAATTTACAACCACTAAACCATCATTACAGGATATGTTAAAGGGACTTCTGTAGATGGAAATGTTCTTAAGCCTAAATAGTTTTCACCTGTGAAAATAAACCTACAGTAAAGGTAGTTTTTTACTTACCAAGAAAATACAAAATTAGAACAAAACAAAAGTAACAAGATCAACTATGCACAAAATCAGTTGAAGGATACACAAAAAAATGCAGATAATGGCATCTAATACATAAAGTGTGGAGAAGGAAGAAGAAGTACTAAAAGAAGGAGCTTTAGGCTGTGTCTGAAAAAGAGCAACCATCAACTTATATAGTTAGGAAGCTATCCTTGAACCTTATGGTAACCACAAACCCAAAGCCTATAAGAGATACACAAAAAATTTAAAAAGAGAAATCCAATCACAGCACTAAAGAAGACCATCAAATAACAAGAGAAAAGTATAAGAGAGGAAGAAAGGAACAGAGAGGAATTACAAAAACATGAAGAAAACAATAAAATGGCAATAAATACATATCTATCAATAATTCCCTTAAAGGCAAATGGACTGAATACACCAATCAAAAGATACAGAGTGGCAGAATGGATAAAGAAACAAGACCCATCGATGTGCTGTCTACAAAAGACTCATTGCAAACCCAAAGACATACAGACTGAAAGAGAAGGGATGGAAAAAATACATTTCATGCAAATAATAGGGAGAAAACAGGAGTAGCAGTACTTATATGAGAAAAAATAGACTTCAAAACAAAGAAAATGACAAAGAAGGACATTACATAATGATAAAGGGGTCAGTCCAACAAGAGAATGTAACCATTATAAATGTCTATGCACCCAATATAGGAGCACATACATATGTAAAACAAATACTAACAGAATTAAAGGGGGAAATAGATTACACCACATTCACTGTAGGAGACTTTAACACACTACTCACGTCAATAGACAGATCAACCAGACAGAAAATAAATAAGGAAACAGAGGCATTGAACAATACATTATATCAGATGTACTTAACTGACTTCTACAGAACACTCCACTCAAAAGCAGCAGGATATGTATTTTTCTCAAGTGCACATGGACTATTCTCCAGAACAGATCACATACTAGGCCACAAAAAGAGCCTCAGTAAATTCAAAAAGACGGAAATTTTATCAAGCATCATCTCAGACCACAGTGGTATAAAATTAGAAATAAATTACACAAAGAAAACAAAAAAGCCTACAAACACATGAAGGCTAAACAATATGCTTCTGAATAATCACTGGGATCAATGACCAAATTAAAACAGCAATCAAGCAATACATGGAGACAAATGAAAATGAAAAAACAACAGTCCAATATTTGTGGGATACCACAAAAGCCATTCTGAGAGAGAAGTACACAGTAATACAGGCCTACTTCAAAAAACAAGAACAGTCTAAACTCACAAACTAGAAAACAAAGAACAAATGAAATCCAAAGTTAGTAGAAGGAGGGACATAATAAAGGTCAGGGAAGAAATAAATAAAATAGAGAACAAAACAATAGAAAAATACAACAAAACCAAGAGCTGGTTCTTTGAGAAAATAAACAGAATACCTAGCCAGAATTATCAAAAAAGAAAGAGAGAGGACACAAATAAACAAAATCAGAAATGATAAAGGAATAGTCACAAGAAATACCACAGAAATACAAAGAATTGTGAGAGAATTCTATGAAAAATTATGTGCCAATAAATTGGACAACCTAGAAGAAATGGATCAATTCCTAGAATAACACAACCTTCCAATACTGACCCAGGAAGAAACAGAAAATCTGAACACACCAATTACCAGCAATGAAATTGAACTGGTAATCAAAAAACTCCCAACAAAATCTACACCCAGATGGCTTCACCACTGAATTCTACCAAACATTTAAAGAAGAGCTAATACTCATCCTTCTTAAAGTATTCCAAAAAGCAGAGGAGGAGGAAATACTTCCAAACGTATTCTATGAGGCCAGCATCACTCTAATACCAAAACAAAACAAAGAAACTACAAAAACAGGAACTTTTAGACAGTATCCCTGAAGAACATAGATGCAAAAATCCCCAACAAAATATCAGCAAACAGAATTCAAAAGTACATTAAAAGGATCATCCATCATGACCAAATAGGATTTATTCAAGAGATGCAAGGATGGCAAAATATTCCTAAGTTAATCTCATCATACACCACATGAACTAAAAGAAGTACAAAAACCACATGATCATCTGCATAGACACTGAAAAAGCATTTGACAAAATTCAACATCCATTCATGATAAAAACTCTCAACAAAATGTGTACAGAAGGTACGTACCTCAACATAATAAAGGCCATGTGTGACAAATCCACAGCTAACATCATACTCAAAGGTGAAAAGCTGAAACATTTCATCTAAGATCAGGAACAAGACAAGGATGTCCATTCTCACCACTTTTATTCAATATAGTACTGGAGGTCCTAGCCATGGCAATCACACAAGAAAAAAAGATAAAAGGCATCCAAATTGGTAAGGAGGAAGTTAAATTGTCACTATTTGCAGATGACATAATATACATAGAAAACCCTAAAGACTCCACCAAAAAAGTATTAGAACTAATAACTGAATTCAGCAAAACTTCAGGATATGAAATTAACACACAGAAACCTGTTATATTCCTACATACTAATAATGAACTAGCAGAAAGAGAAATCAGGAAAGCAATTTCATTTACAACTGCATCAAAAAGAATAAAATACCTAGGAATAAACCTAACCAAGGAGGTTTAAGGCCTGTACTCTGAAACCTACAAAACAATCATGAGAGAAATTGAAGAAGACATAAACAGATGGAAATCTATCCTATGCTTATGGACAGGAAAAAATAATATTTTCAAAATGGCCATCTTGCCCAAAGCAATTTATAGATTCAGTACAATCCCCATCAAAATACCAACAGTATTCTTCAACGAACTAGATCAAATGATCCTAATATTCATACAGAACCACAAAAGACCTCAAAGAACCAAAGCAATCCTGAGAAAAAAGAACAAAGCTGAGGGTATTATTACTGAGTTTAAGCTACACAACAAAGCCACAGTAATCAAAACAGTATGGTACTGCCACCAGAACAGACCCAAAGATCAAAGGAACAGAACAGAGAGCCCAGATATAAACCCACACATATATGGCCCATTAATATACAGTAAACATATACTGTATATTATGCCATGAATGTACAATGGGGAAAAGACAGCCTCTTCAATAACTGGTGTTGGGAAAACGGGACAGCTACATGCAAGAGAATGAAACTGGATTACTGTCAACTCAATACACAAAAGTAAACTGGAAATGGATCAAAGACCTGAATGTAAGACATGAAACCATAAAACTCTTAGAAGAAAAAAAAAACTCTTAGAAGAAAACATAGGCAAAAATCTCTTGAATGTAAGCATGAGCAATTTATTCCTGGGCACATCTCCTTGGGTAAGGGAAACAAAATAAATGAACATTGTGACATCAAACTAAAAAGCTTCTGCATAGAAAAGGACCTCATCAGCAGAACAAAAAGGCAACCCACAGTATGGGAGAATATATTCATAAGTGATTTATCCATAAGGGGTTAACATATGAAATATATAAAGAGCTGTTATGCCCTAACACCAAGAAAGCAAATAACCCAATTAAAAAATGGGTGGAGGACCTAAACAGACATTTCTCCAAAGAAGACATACAGATGGCCAACAGGCACATGCAAAGATTCTCTACATCACTAATTATCAGGGAAATGAGAATCAAAACCACAGTGAGATACCTCACACCAGTTAGAACAGCCAATATCCAAAAGACAAGAAATAACAAGTGTTGTCAAGGATGTGGAGAAATGGACCCTCCTACACTCCTGGTGAGACTGTGAATTGGTGTAGCTGCTGTGGAAAGCAGAATGGAGGTTCCTCAAAAATCTAAACATAGGTATACCATTTGACTCAGCAATTCCACTTCTAAACAAGTCAAAAATCCCTGATTCAAAAAGACATATGAACTTTAGGCCTTGTTGTATCAATCTTAGAAGTTAACTCTTTTGTCTATATAAAGGATTATTATGGCTCATTATTGCCATTATACCTTTTATCTTCTGCCTGCTCACTTTTCCAGACTTGTGGTTGATTCTAATCCTTTGGTAAAGTCTCTTTGTTTATTGAAACTAAGCTGTGGTGCCCAAAAGTGGTTCCCAGACCATATCTGCATTACATGGAACATGACAGAAATGCAACTTCCCAGGCCCCACCCCTCACTACCAAATCAGAAAGTTTGAGGGTGGAGCCTAGCAATCTGTGTTTTAACATATACTCTAGGTGATTCTGACACACACCCAAGTTTGAGAAATAATGATCTAAGCAAACATTCCACATGACAGAAGTACCATTGAACTTCGAAGACTTCAGAATGATATCAAGCTCCTACAGCAATTCCTGTCCTATTACTCATAAGACACTGAATGAGTTATTTGTATACCTTTCACCCCAACTAGATAGTAAATCTCTGGAGGAAGGAGCTGTGTCTTATTTGTATTATGGTCATAGTACTCAACAAAGTATCTTCTGTACTGCAATGATCAATGTGTTCAATGCCAACCTTTCTGTAAATTTCTTTAAAACACTAAATATGTTCTTATTGTCTTAACTCTTTAGAAACTAGTTTATCCCCATGTTTCCCCTCATGTTATTTAATATGGTGTTGAATTACAAATAGGCTTATAATAACATGGTTACGATACAGCGACACACAAACTGGTAGAATTTTAGTACAGAAAGGCAGTGCTAAGTACCTTTCATAAAATATGAACTCTTATTAAATGAAGAGTTGTACTAAATTGCTAAAAATGCAAAAATTGGAATTTTTCAAAACAAATTCTTTTCAATCTTTCTGTTTTAAAGCATATTTACCTGAGGTGTGGCTCTGTGGTCAGTCAGATTCTCAGTCAGAGATAAAAGCAAGGCATCCAATTCATCTGTAGCATCCTATGGAAGATAAAATATATACAGTTGTTAAATGAGCCATTAGCTATCACAGTGATTTTTTTTCCATGTCCCCTCAATTGATAATTCTAACCCAGGCCTAGTTGTATTAACCTTTAACAAACAGGGACATGCAGGAATCAGTTATAGTGACTACCCTTCTGCTTGGAGGAGAGCCCCGACTACAGTCAGAACTTGAATAAGTTAAGGTGTTATGTGAATTCATAAACCTCTTCTTTTTGGTGAGACAAAACCGAAGAAGTGGGTAAGGTTAAGATTGTTCTGGCTCATAGCTTTCCATTAGAGGAGAGGGAAGATTCAGCACAGGAGATAGTAAAGGAGATGCCTGAATTCCAAAGGCATCTTTATCCAGAGGTGTGGGTGCTTCACTGTTTATAAAAGAGCAGATTATGACCTTACCCTCAATAATGTTAATCAACACTTTTTATTTAATTAGTATTTGAAACACCTCATACAAAATGCAGTTCTGTACTGCAGAGACCAGGGAAGATTTGTGGGGGTAGAAAGAATTTAAAAAGAATAAAAGATAAATCTAATCTGGAAATATGAGAAATAAGTATCTAGGACATAGTACACAATAAAAAGATAAGAAAGAGGCCTTTCATTTCTCTCATTCTTTTTTATCCATCTGCCATCAGGCTACAGTGAATCTCCTGTTTCTGCTTCAACATTCAACTTTATTTTAGTCACATACACGAAAAAACTGTTCTCTCTCTTCTCCCATCACCCTCCTCCCATCTCTCTCCTCCTATCCTTCCCCTCCCACCCTACAGCCTGGATACATGCCCCAAAACAGCATGTATAACCTCTACCTCAATGTATTAAAATGCTTTCTCCCAGTGGGCTATAAGCAGTTTGAAAGAAGAGGCCATGTTCCATTCATTTTTGAGTTTTCAAAGCCTAGCATTCTGTCTGGTACACATTATATAAGCAATAAATTTTTGAACTAAATGTCCTTCTCTGTTCAAAAAAATCTCAGATACTTAACAATTTTCAGTGATCAAAGAGGTCAATATATCTTTTTAGATTTTAATTAGTAGAAAGGACACTCCTGATTGAAGGTACTTTTAGGTTGGGTTTTCTTTTTTTTTTTAACCCAAAGTCTGAAAAATACACAGTTAAATATAAACTACACCGTATTTGTGTAGTGGAAACACAGGTGATTTACAGTATTTTTCTTTTTATGAACTATTTGGTAAGTTTCCACAATAAATGTGCTTATGTAATAAAAGAGCAACATGGTAAGTGTTCATTTGAAGGATAATTTTTCATTTAACCTTCAAATTAAAACATTCACTGGGCAATGGACTGGGTTATTATGACTTCTAAACTATTAAGGATGGGGCAAATACATACAGGAAAGACCAGATTGCAATGAACTGATTATATTGCAACACAACAGTAGGTTGCTGTTATTTCAGAAAGTTTATTTCAACCAGTCAATATTTATTTATTGCCTACTATGTGCCATGTACTACATGAGACACTAGGGAAGCGTAGCCAGCATCCAAAAAAACAAAACACAAAGACTATCCAAAAACAAAAATAACAACAAGTAACAAAACTGGGGCAGAACTGCTGAAACACTCTTGTGAAGGATCTGATTATAGGGTCCTCCCTAGAGAACTGAGGTCAAAGCTTTTCTCATAGTCTGAGTTCTTGTGTCAACCGGAAATCAGCAGACATACGTGGTGATATTACAGGACTCAACTCAGCATGGTCTTTGGAGAAATCTTAAAAAGTAAAAGTATTGTTACCTTTAGAGCAGAACCATTTTCTGCAGGTGTGGTACACATCAGAGCAAGAGGATCTGAGAGGGGCATATCGTTTTCATTTAATACAGCACTGCGAAGAGAGAGAAATGCACATCACAGATGAAGTATACAAGCACAGGCCCAGTTTTCAAAGAAAGGGCAGGAAAGAAGAACAAATTATTGAAGGGGAAGAAGAAATTAGTTTGTGAGGAGTTGTGATGGCAGAGTTGACTCACATGCCTTTGTGAAACCCCTCTACCCGCACCACGTTAACAGTCTTCTCATCCAGAGCGCCCCTTTCACAGATGGGTTAAAATGGTTGATTACTATACTTCCCTCCTAAATCTCACTGACAGGATAGAAAAGATTTATCTTGAAAAGAAAGACAGATAAACAAAAAAGATACCAGCAGATTTGTTTTTAAAAGTTGTTATCAAATACATGAATGGGAAAGTTCAGTAGAACAGAAATCGTAGAGTATTTGAGAGCAGAACAGTCATGAAACCATATGGAGAAGCTACCATATAAGCCACACTGACCAGACAGCTCTGTAGCAAAAGGTAGAAATGACATCTAAAGTACTCCAAATTGCACAACACAACTAGCCAGGTGAGAGGATGTCAGACAATCTGTAATCTGTAGGCCTGGTGTTAATGACAAGTACGTCTAACCCCAGATAAGAATAACAAGAATAGGAGCAGTCTCAGATGGCTTCAACACCAGAGTAAAGAGAAAAAAATTCATCCACCAAGGTAACACATCCAGCAAGAAATCCTAGTCTTCTCCAATAGCACCAAAAACGTGCAAGCAATAGGAGCAGTTCTTGTCCAGTCCTACAAGGACTGAGATAAAACTTGAAGCAAATCCTAGATTGGAAAAGTCAGACATAGTGAAGTAGAAGCTAGGACTGCTGCACCCATAGTTCTGAGGCAAATAGAGACAAAAAGACAAAAAATAAGGAACAATTATGAGCAAAAGAGAAGTGAGGAAGATGTCAACTAATGGATATCGGATATTCGAAAAGGTAATGGCTTCCAATTTTCCAGAACTGAAAAAAGACATAGGTCTTCAGTTGAAAGACCACACTGAATACTAACAAGAAAAAAAAAACAACTGATTCTTAGACATACAAAGGTGAAAATGCAGAACCCCAAGAATGAGCAGTAAAACCTAGGTTACCAGAGAGAAAAAATAATTCTGAGCTTCAGAAAAAAGAAACAGTTCTACAGGTAGAAAGTAGAAGAGCACCTGCCAGATGCTGGGGGGCGGGTAAAGGAGGACTGTGGTGAGGGTGCAAATGGCTATGGCATCTCTTTCAGGGGTCATGACATTCTATGGCATTAGGTAGTGGTAACTGGTCCCAAAACTTTGTCAATGTACTAAAAAGCATGGAATTTGTACTTGTGAAGAGTAAATTTTATGATACAGGAATTACAATTCAATAAAAAAAAGAAAAGAAACTTAAATGTACTATAGCAAATTGTGAAGATGTGACAAACCTTAATATTTGGTACACAGACATGTATTATATAATCTCCATTGTTTTCTCCATGCATGAGACATTTCATTTTTAAAAATGGGATATAGGGAATTCTGGGAAAATGGCGGCATGAGTAGGGCAGCGGAATCCTCCCAAAACCATATACATTTGTGAAAATACAACAAATACAACTATTCCTAAAAGAGAGACCAGAAGATACAGTACCACAGCCAGGCTACAGCTACATCTGCAAGAAGTCAGCCTCATTAAGCGGGTAAGATACAAACCTGCGACCCGGCGGAACCCGAGCACTCCCCCACCCCAGTGCACCTGCAGGAGGAAAATAATCAGAGTGGGGAGGGAGTGGAAGCACAGGACTGCTAAATAACCAGCCCTGGTGATCTGCATTGGGAGCGCAGACACACATTGCATAGTGTGTTGGAGATTAGAGAAACGGGCAGGATCCGAGACAGAGACTGCAAGCGGGTCTCCACAGCTGGCTCCCCTGGGACAAAAGAAAAGCGGGCGCTTCTTTAAAAGTCTTAAAGAGACAAGGGCCCAATAGCGGAACAAAATCGTTCCAGCGCACTCAGCCCAGCAGGGTGGGAGTCCTGAGGAATTTCGGGCCCCCTAACGAGCTGCTGGGTAAAGCAGCCCCGCTGAAGTCCCTCATGAAGATAAGCAGCCTGCCATTCATTCCCTCCGCCAGCGCCACAAACGGTCCAGTGGATCTGCCACAGCTGCAGATCAGCAGGAGAGAGGCCCCGCCCACAGCAGCCACACAGAATCTCCTCCCGGCGGGCATGCACCTAACCAGGAAGGGCCGCGGAAGCCAGGGCAAGGGCTGGAAGGCACCAAGTGGTGCAGAACATACCCAGTGTGGCTGAAAACCCCCGCAGAGCTCTAGGCTAGCCTGAGGGTGGCACCACACACCAAAGCTGAGGGAATTATCCCATAGGTTGCGGACAAGGGCAAGGAGAACAACAAGCAGGAAGGGACTTTGTTCTCCCAGCTGACACACAGGGCACCTGCCTGCAACCACTTCTATCGCCATGAAAAGACAGAAGAATATGGTCCAGTCAAGGATCACCCAGACAACCCCAGAGAGAGGGCCTGCTGGGATAGATTTAAACAATCTTCCTGAAAAAGAATTAAGAATAAAAGTCATAACCATGCTTATGGACCTACAGAAAAATATGCAAGAGCTAAGGGAGGAAGTCAGGAGAGACATTAAAGAAATGAAACAATCGATTGACGGACTCGAGAGCAGACTGGACGAGGTGCAAGAGACTGTTAATGGACTAGAAATCAGAGAACAGAAACACAGAGAAGCTGAGACAGAGAGAGATAAAAGGACCTCTAGGAATGAAAGACTATTAAGAGAACTGTGTGACCAATCCAAACGGAACAATAATAACATTATAGGAGTACCAGAGGAAGAAGGGAGAGAAAAAGGGATAGAAAGTGTCTTTGAAGACATAATTGAGGAAAACTTCCCCAAGCTGGGAAAGGAAATAGTTTCTCAGACCATGGAAGCCCACAGATCTCCCAACACAAGGGACCCAAGGAAGACAACACCAAGACATATACTAATTAAAATGGCAAAGATCAAAGACAAAGACAGAGTATTAAAGGAAGCCAGAGAGAGAAAAAAGATCACCTACAAAGGAAAACTCATCAGACTATCATCAGACTTCTCAACAAAAACCTTACAGGCCAGAAGAGAATGGCATGAGATATTTAACGCAATGAAACAGAAGGGCCTTGAACCAAGAATACTGTATCCAACACGATTATCATTTAAATTTGAGGGAGGGATTAAAAAATTCCCAGACAAGCAAAAGTTGAGGGAATTTACTTCCCACAAACCACCTCTACAGGATATCTTAAAGGGATTGCTCTAGATGGAAGCACTTCTAAGGCTAAAAAGATGTCACCAGAGAAAATAAAATCATAGCAAAGAAACCAGACAAACCAAATACTAACTAAAGGCAAAAAACAAAATGAACTATCCACAAAAACAAAGGAAATGTAAAAGACTATAGAATAAAACACCTAGCATATAAAGAATGGAGGAGGAAGAATAAGAAGAGAGAGAAATAAAGAATCATCAGACGGTATTTATAATAGCTTAACAAGAGAGTTAAGTTAGACTGTTAGATAGTAAAGAAGCTACCCTTCAACCTTTGGTAACCACAAATCTAAAGTGGGCAATGGCAACAAGTACATATCTATTGATAATCACCCTAAATGTAAATGGACTGAATGCACCAATCAAAATATACAGAGTAACAGAATGGATAAAAAAGCAAGACCCATCTATATGCTGCTTACAAGAGACTCACCTCAAACCCAAAGATATACACAAACGAAAAGTGAAGGGATGGAAAAAGATATTTCATGCAAACAATAGGGAGAAAAAAGCAGGTGTTGCAGAACTTATATCAGACAAAACAGACGACAAAACAAAGAAGGTAGCAAGAGATAAAGAAGGACATTACATAATGATAAAGGGGTCAGTGCTACAAGAAGATATAACCATTATAAATATATATGCAGCCAACACAGGAGCACAGACATATGTGAAACAAATACTAACAGAATTAAAGGAGGAAATAGAAAGCAATGCATTCATTTTAGGAGACTTCAACACACCACTCACTCCAAAGGACAGATCAACCAGACAGAAAATAAGTAAAGACACTGAGGCACTGAACAACACACTAGAACAGATGGACCTAACAGATAACTAAAGAACTCTACACCCAAAAGCAGGAGGATACATATTCTTCTCAAGTGCACATGGAACATTTTCCAGAATAGACCACATACTAGGCCACAAAAAGAACCTCAGTAAATTCAAAACTATTGAAATTCTACTAACCAACTTCTCAGATCACAAAGGTATAAAACTAGCAATAAATTGTACAAAGAAAACAAAAAGGCTCACAAATACATGCTACTAAATAATCAATAGATCAATGACCAAATTAAAACAGAGATCAAACAATATATGGAGACTAATGACAACAACACAAAGCCACAACTTCTGTGGGATGCAGCAAAGGCAGTTCTAAGAGGAAAGTATATTGCCATCCAGGCCTATTTAAAGAGGGAAGAACAATCCTAAATGAATAGTCTGAAGTCACAATTATGGAAATTTGAAAAAGAACAAATGAGGCCCAAAGTCACTAGAAGGAGGGACATAATAAAGATCAGAGAAGAAATAAATAAAATTGAGAAGAATAAAACAATAGAAAAAAATCAATGAAACCAAGAGCTGGTTCTTTGAGAAAATAAACAAAATAGATAAACCCTTAGCCAGACTTATTAAGAGAAAAAGAGAATCTACACACATAACCAGAATCAGAAATGAGAAAGAAAAAGTCACGACGGAGCCAAAGAAATACAAAGAATCATTACAGAATACTATGAAAATCTATATGCTAACAAGCTGGAAAACCTAGAAGAAATGGATAATTTCTTAGAAAAATACAACCTTCCAAGACTGACCAAACAAGAAACAGAAAAACTAAACAGACCAAATGCCAGCCGCGAAATTGAATCGGTAATCAGAAAACTACCAAAGAACAAAACCCCCGGGCCAGATGGATACACCAGTGAATTTTATCAGACATTTATAAAAGATATAATACCCATTCTCCTTAAAGTTTTCCAAAAAAAAAGAAGAGGAGGGAATACTTCCAAACTCATTCTATGAAGCCAGCATCACTCTAATACCAAAACCAGGCAAAGACCCCACCAAAAAAGAAAATTACAGACCAATATCCCTGATGAACATAGAGGCAAACATACTCAACAAAATATTAGCAAACCGAATTAAAAAATGCATTAAGAGGATAATATACCATGTTTGAGTGAGACTCATTTCAGGGATGCAAGGATGGCACAACATTCGAAAATCCATCACCATCATCCACGATATCAACAAAAAGAAGAACAAAACCACAAGATCATCTCCACAGATGCTGAAAAAGCATTTGACAAAATTCAACAGCCATTAAAACTCTCAACAAAATGGGTATAGACGGCCAGTACCTCAACATAATAAAGGCCATATATGACAAACCCACAGCCAACATCATACTTAACAGTGAGAAGCTGAAAGCTTTTCATCTAAGATCGGGAACAAGACAGGGATGCCCACTCTCCCCACTGTTATTCCACATAGTACTGGAGGTCCTAGACATGGCAATCAGACAAAACAAAGAAATAAAAGGCATCCAGATTTGTAAAGAAGTCAAACTGTCACTATTTGCAGATGACATGATACTGTACATAAAAAACCCTAAAGACTCCACTCCAAAACTACTAGAACTAATATCTGAATTCAGCAAAGTTGCAGGATACAAAATTAATACACAGAAATCTGTTGCTTTCCTGTACACTAACAATGAGCTAACAGAGAAATCAGGAAAACAATTCCATTCACAACTGCATCAAAAAGAATAAAATACCTAGGAATAAACCTAATGAAGGACGTGAAAGACCTATACTCTGAAAACTACAAAACACTCCTAAGAGAAATTAAAGAGGACACTAACAAATGGAAATGCATCCCATGCTCTTGGCTAGGAAGAATAAATATTGTCAAAATGGCTATACTACCTAAAGCAATCTACAGATTCAATGCAATCCCAATCAAAATACCAAGAGCATTCTTCAATGAACTGGAACAAATAGTTCTAAAATTCATATGGAACCACAAAACACCCCAAATAGCCAAAGCAATCCTGATAAGGAAGAATAAAAAAGGGGTAATTATGCTCCTAGACTTCAAGCACTACTACAAAGCCACAGTAATCAAGACATAAGAACAGACCCATAGACAGTGGAACAGAATAGAGAGTCCAGACATTAACCCAAACATATACGGTCAATTAATATATGATAAAGGAGCTATGGCTATACAATGGGGAAATGACAGCCTCTTCAACAGCTGGTGTTGGCAAAATTGGACAGCTACCTGTAAGAAAATGAAACTGGACTACTGTCTAACCCCATACACAAAGTAAACTCAAAATGGATCAAAAACCTGAATGTAAGTCATGAAATCATAAAACTCTTAGAAAAAAACATAGGCAAAAATCTCTTGGACATAAACATGAGCGACTTCTTTATGAACATGTCTCCCCAGGCAAGGGAAACAAAAGCAAAAATGAACAAGTGGGACTATATCAAGTTGAAAAGCTTCTGTACAGCAAAGGACACCATCAGTAGAACAAAAAGACATCCTACAGTATGAGAGAATATATTCATAAATGACATATCCGATAAGGGGCTGACATCCAAAATATATAAAGAACTCACGCACCTCAACAAACAAAAAGCAAATAATCCAATTAAAAAACGGGCAGAGGATATGAAGAGACACTTCTCTAAAGAAGAAATTCAGATGGCCAACAGGCACATGAAAAGATGCTCCACATCGCTAATCATCAGAGAAATGCAAATTAAAACCACAATGAGATATCACCTCACACCAGTGAGGATGGCCAACATCCAAAACACAAACAACAACAAATGTTGGCAAGGATGTGGAGAAAGGGGAACCCTCCTACACTGCTGGTGGGAATGCAAATTAGTTCAACCATTGTGGAAAGCAATATGGAGGTTCCTCATAAAACTCAAAATACAAATACCATTTGACCCAGAAATCCCACTCCTAGGAATTTACTGTAGGAATGCAGCAGCCCAGTTTGAAAAACACATATGCACCCCTATGTTTATTGCAGCACTATTTACAATAGCCAAGAAATGGAAGCACCCTAAGTGTCCATCAGTAGATGAATGGATAAAGATGTGGTACATATACACAATGGAATATTATTCAACCATAAGAAGAAAACAAATCCCAACATTTGCAATAACATGGATGGATCTAGAGGGTATTATGCTCAGTGAAATAAGCCAGGCAGAAAAAGACAAGTATCAAATGATTTCACTCATATGTGGAGTATAAGAACAAAGAACAAAAGTTAAGGAACAAAACAGCAGCAGACTCACAGAACCCAAGAATTGACTAACAGTTAGGAAAGCAAAAGGTATTGGGGAGGACTGGTGGGAAGGGAGGGGCAAGGGAGAGAAAGGACATTACAATTAGTAGACATTATGTGGGGGGGGGCACGGGTAGGGGTGTACAACTCAGAGAAGACAAGTAGTGATTCTATAGCATCTCACTACTCTGAGACAGTGATTGTAATGGGGTCGGTGGGGGGGACCTGATGAAAGGGGTAGTTTAATAACCATAATATTGCACATGTAATTGTAGATTAATGATACCAAAATAAATTATTAAAAAAATAGTGAAGGAACAAAACAGCAGCAGACTCACAGAACCCAAGAATTGACTAACAGTTACCAAAGCAAAAGGTATTGGGGAGGACTGGTGGGAAGGGAGGGACAAGGGGGAAAAAGAACATTACGATTAGTAGACATAATGTGTGTGGGGGGCACGTGGAGGGCTGTACAACTCAGAGAAGACAAGTAGTGATTCTATAGCATCTCACTACACTGATGGACAGTGACTGTAATGGGGTATGTGGGGGGGACTTGATGAAGTGGGGAGTTTAGTAATAATTATGTTGCACATGGAATTGCAGATTAACGATACCAAAATAAAAAAAACAAAACAAAAAAACGGGATATAATAATTTTTAAAAAGAGTAGTATCGCATGGGGAAAAAACAGTTTAACAGAAAAGGAAAATATTCAAAAAGAGACCTAAGTTTAAATAAGAACAGCATATTTTAAAGGATGAATTCCCTGGGGGGAAATAAATTATTCAAAACATCAACATCCATTTAGAAAAATAAATCTGGAAGTAAGTTGGAGTATATTCTAGGGTCTTTCCAGCTTCAAAAGTTAGTGAAATTGGGCAGCTGTATCTCCTTAATCCTCATGGCAAAAAAAAAAAAAAAAAAAAAAATTATGAGGTTGTTATTCTAAAAGCCTCCAATAAAACAACAGTATTAAAAATGCTGTAGGTCAGTTGATTTATGGGTATTAACTAAAAGGTTAAATTGTAATTCCAATTTTACTCTGTAATCACCGATAACTACATATTGAGTACTAACTGTAAAGTACTCTATGCAAAACATGCCATATGCTGAAGTGCTATGTTGATTAGAGTACCTGGAACTGAACGGGATTAATTAGAAAACTCTTCCCTGAAAAAGTCTGAATAATGGGAAACAGCATTCATTCATTCAACACTTACATCATGGACTTAGCACAGAAGATTAGATACACAGTGATGAACAAAATAAATTGGCATAAAGCAGGGGATAAAAGCCTGGTAAGACATATAAATGACATAATTCTCATCAAAGAAAAGAGGAAAAAAGGACCTGGAAAGACCAGTAAAGAAATTTGTTCAAATAATGTGACAGCCCATAGTTAAGAATGTTGGGAATAACAAGATCACCATGATGACAGTGTGGCACTGAAATTAACTACCAGGCCCAGGAGAAATAATAGACATCCTCTCCAGGCATCCTGTCAGATTAAAAATATCTTTAAAGGTTGGTTCTGCCCTGCAGTTTAAATTAGTTGAAGAACAAAAATGTAGAGATTGATTAGGAGTGTCTCCAAATAATCTACACTAGGCACTAAATAGCTCTGCAATGATAGGAGAGTGAATCCAAGCCATTTTTCAAAGAGATATCCAAAAATCATGTGGTGATTGGTTGGGGAGGAGGAAAAAAGTTAAGAGGAAAAGAACCTCCATCTAATTCAGTCTACCCAGAACTATACCTGTTTGGCGCAGCATCCTGAACACTGGCACTTTTATGACTTAATACGCTATCTTCTCTTGCAACCTAAGAAAATAAATTTTTAAAAAACCATTAAGTCTTTGTTGAGGATACTAAAGCAACAAGAGATTTACATTTCTTTCCAGTAAAAATAAAAACATCAGTCTGCTTCAGTTACAAAAAGAGGTAATCATTCTTATCTATGGAAATATCAGTACTGCACCCAAATCTTGTCCAATATCCAAATTAATAATCTATACTTCCACTTCCGTATATTAGTATACCAATTTACATGCATTACTAGACATTATTAAGGCACCATGGTGTGTTAGGCAATATACACAGAATCACACAGAAAACAAATTCAATTCCAGATTCTTTTTAATTTACACGGTAAAAAGAAACAGATGTGAAGTCGTTTGGTTTTTTATTTTTCCCTCAATGTAAGGAACATTTTAGAAGAGAATTCTAAAAAATTTTCTGTAGAGGTCAGTTTTTCCCTCAACTTTATTGAGGTATCATTTACATACAGTAAAATGCACACATTTTTAATGTATGGTTCAGTGAACTTTGAAAAATATATACAGGTACATACTCAATAATACATTGAACATATTTAAAATTTCTACTGCTTCCCAAACATTCACTTGAGGCTTCCAATGCAATCCCATTAAAAACCTTTACACATGGCAAACAATGATCTTTACTTTGTATACTTTCAGGTAAATAGAATCTTCATAGCTATCTTTTGTGTTTACCTCTTCAGAGCAGCATGGTATTTTTTGAGATTCACCCATGGTTCTGCATGTATCACTAATTTATTCCTTTGTATGTGCTAAGTAGCATTTCACTGTATGGATATGGCACACAGTATCAGTTTACCTGTTGGTGGGCATTTGGGTTGTTTCTAATTTTTAGTGATTACACATAAAATGGCTAGTAACAATTGTGTACTAATATCTGTATGAACTATATCTTCATTTCTCTTGGGTCAATACCTACGAGTGGAATTCTTGGTCATATGGTAAATGTATGTTTAATATATTGCCAAACTCTTTTCTAAAGTGCTTATAAATTTTATATTCATATCAGCAACATGCACTGCAGGAATTCCATCAACTGCCGACACAGGGATGGTCAGCTTTTTATTTTAGCTATTTCAGTGTCTGTCTTTCACTATGAATTATGATGTTAACTGTAGATTTTTTCATAGATGCCCTTTATCAGGCTGAAGAAGTTCCATCCTATTCCTAGTTTTCTGTGAGCTTTTATCATGGATTCCAGCGCTGAATCCTGTGAAATGCCATTTCCACATGAATTGACACAACTAAAAAAAATTTTAATATGGTGAACTATACTGGCTTTTGAATGATAAACCAACATTTTTCCTGAGATGAACTACCTGGTCATGATGTACTCTCCTTTTTATGTACTGTTGAGTATGATTTGCTTATATTTTGTTAAGGACTTTGAGTCTGTTCAAGAGGGGTATTAGTCCATAGCCTCTTGTAACATCTGGTTTGGGTACTGGAGTAATTTAATCTCAGACAATGGGTTGGAAAGTGCTCCCTCCCCTTCTATCTTCTGGAAGAGTTTGTGTGAAGTGTTGTGATTTCTTCCTTAAATGTTTCAGTAGATTGCAACAATGAAAGCAACTGGTTGTGGATTTTTCTTTGTGAGAAAGTTTATGACTATAAAATAAAATCTCTTTAATTTAGGGATATTCAAATATTTCTTCTTCATCAAAAACATACTGAAATGTAAGGTAATGACAATATTAGCACCACTGCTCCTCAGGATGTACCTTCAACAACAGGGGTTCCAACGCTTAATGAATGTTTCTGTGCCAGGTGCTCTTCTATGTCCTTTACATATATTATCTTATTTCATCCTTTTAACCCATCTTAAGGTAGGTGGGACCGTTATCCTTTTTTTTTAAACATAATTAAACTGAGGCTCAGAGAAGTTAAATAACTTGCCAAGTCACAAACTTAGTAGGTAGTGGATTATAAATAGGATTCAAAAATAGAAGCTAAAAAGCATGAACATTACTCCTCAAGTCCTCTCAGTTCTCTCCCAGACTTGTGCCTCGGGTCAGGATGGGGGAAATGCATCTTTTCAACAACACGATATTCTGAAATCCTAGTTGCCAACATGAATGATGAGACAGGCTCCTGTCCTGGCCTTGGGATGGAGGATAAGTCTGAAAGTTTGGGAGAGCCAAGCAACTGATTTGAGGGCATGGATGCCACAAACTTCATGAGGGCTGGTACCTACCCACTACATCCTTCATGATGTCAAAACTCTTTCATTCTGTCACTATCACTCTTGTTGCTAAAAAAAAAATCACCATTTTGCCAAACTGGGGAGATTGGTGGTGGGGACAAGCAAATTGATAAGAAAGACCTAATATAGACTTCATGTTGACAGGAACCTAAAATTACTGGATTTTCTAGCTATAAAAGTGAAGATTGAAACACTGTTATAGGAATTTGACTTAAAAAAATTCCTTATACCCTAGAGCATCTTTACTCTTACTTTTTATCGAGTGACTACCACTCTTAATCTAGCTTGCATTTAGAGTTGGGAAGACATTTTACTGTCTCGAGACTGTTTCTTGGGACTACTCTCTCATCACTAGCTGGTCACTCTTGTTTGACATTCACGTAGTTTATTCATATATTTCATTTGTTCTTCAGGGTCTTTCACCTCTAACCTTCAGCAGGACCACTTCTACTAAGGCAGCTTACCTTGTGCACTGCTTCTACTTGAGCCTTCAAAATGTTACTCTTCAAGTCAGGAGGAACTCTCCTGGCATTCAGTCCTGGGCTCTCAATGGCATTGTTTAGACATTTCTCAGTCAACTTCACCACCTCCTCCTACATTAAAAACACAGTGTAAGAAACTCTGACAGGTAGTTACACGGAAATAGAAGGACTGATTGAAGTTCATATTCAGATGGCCAGAAATTGTGTATAAAGGCTCAATAGTCAACTTCTACATGTACATGCGCGGGATTATATTATATAGCCACAAACAGGTCACTCTCAGCTATAGCCTTATGAAAGTGATAGAACAAGGCACAAATCCAGTCAATGAAGATCATAATTAACACAACATAAATTAATTATTATGAAAAGAAATAAATGTAAGGAAACAAATTATGAAATAAGTTTAAATTATGTACACTGCAACTGGTATTTCACTTAACTTAAAATGAGTGATAATCAATAATAACAAGAATTCCTGTTATTTCTGTGGTTATTTAACACTGGTCTAAATAAATGCATTCTAAATATTTTCTTAGTCTCACATACAGTTTTTTTTCTGTACAACAGGCTAGCTGCCTTAAAAAATAGTAAGATAGGATGTCTAGAGATGAAAAATATAATGATTTAAATTAAAAACTCCATGGATAAGCTAAATAGCAGATTAGTCACATCCACAGACAGTTATTGAACTAGAAAACATATTCAAAAAAGTTATACAGAAGACAGCACAGCCAGATGAACAAATGAAAAATATCAAAGAAAGTTTGGAGGCTAAAGTAAGACTATTTACCATATCTCTAATCAAACTCCCAGAAGGAGAAATAGATATAACAGAGCAGAGGCATTATTTGAAGAGTTTTCTAGAATTGTTGAAAAGTACAAATTCTCATAGTCAGTCAATGAACCCACAGCAGGATAAATTCAAAGAATCACCACCTGTATACACTGAAGTGAATCTGCCATTAAAATATACAAAAAGATGATCCTAAAAGCAGCTAGTGGGAAAAAACAAATTACCTACAAAGGAAAGACAATTAGATTAATGGCAGACTTCTCAAAAGCAACAATAAAAATTAGAAGACATTAGAACAAGATCTTCAGTGTGTTGAGAAAGCGATTGTAAATGTGGAATTTGAACCCAGAAGAATTTTCTTTCTCAAGAATGAGTGCAAATTAAGAACATTTGCCAACAACAGCAATCCACTAAAGACAGTTCTTAAGAACTTAGTTTAGGCATAAAAATTTATCTTGAATAATAGTAGAAAAGCAAAAGGGAATGATGAACAAAGACATCGTTGACTATGTGGTAAATGCTTTGAAAAACAATAACAGCCTCATGTGTGGGATTTATGATACAGTTAGAATAAAAATACTAGAAAATAATAGCATATATTAAAAAAAGAGGCTAGCTGCCATGTATGGGATTACATTTTGCACTTCTCTTTCAAGTTGAAATAGTTTAATTAATGTGCTGATTCTAACTTGGTGCTTCTTATTGTGGTCTCCATACATCTGTCTCTGGGTGGCACCCCCAAAATCCTGTTTAACAGGACTTCCCTGCGTGATATCAATATATACAGAATTCTGAGAATCACAAGTTTGGACTAGACTCTATTTATGCCTGCGACTTCTTAGTCTTCACAATAGTTCCTATTAGTTAAAAGAAGATCCTGTCCTTTTTCAGTCATAGCTAGTTAATGTCATATGATCCAGAAATCCCACTTCTGGGTAAACACCTGAAGGTAAGAAAATCACTGTCTCAAATAGATACCTGCACTCCCTTGTTTGCAGCATTATGCATAGTAGCCAAGAAGATATAGAAACAACCTAAGTGTTCATCAACAGATGAACTGATAAAGAAAACCTGGTGTGTGTGTGTGTGTGTGTGTGTGTGTAATATTACTCAGCCTGTAAAAAGAAGGAAACCCTGTCATTTGCAAAAACATGGATGAGGCTGGAGGGTATAATGCTAAGTGAAATCACACAGACAGAATAACAAATACTGCATGATATTACTTACATGTGGAACCTAAATGAAAAAAAAAATTAAACTCATAGAAACAGAGAGTAGAATGGTGGTTGCCAGAGACTCTGGGTAAGGGAAGTGGGGAGAGGCCAGCAAAAGGGTGCAAACTTTCACTTACAAATGAGTAAATTCTGAGGATCTAATACACTGCATTACATTATAGTGACTATAGTTAATGATATTGCTCTGTATACCTGAAATTTGCTGAGAGATCTGAAGCATTCTAGCCCCAAACCAAACCAAACCAAAACGGCAATGTGAGATGTTGGATGTGCTAATTTGACTTATTTGATTGTAGGAATTACTCACAATGTATATGTACGTCAATTGCATCAAAATAAAGCTGGAAAATCACGGCTACTTCAAATACTTTGACATTTTTTTTCAGAGACAGTTGTGCTGCAGACTTGAGATTAACTTGTTAATCATTTGTATTTGCACATTATAGGATTCTCAGAGCAACCTGCCTCTGGCATAGGCAGATATTTCTTTTTATGATTATATTAAAAACAAAAACAAAAACAGCATACAAATCACAGGTAAAAGTATAAACTGTTACCATCTACCATCTTTCTGGAAGGCAACTGTGCAAAAAGTACCAAGTGCTTTAAAATTATGTCTGTACTTGGATTTAACACATTCACTTCCCAGGAAAATAAAGATGGTTGCAGGTATTTATTTATAAGGTTGTTTGTTACAGCATTATGACAGTGAAAATTAGTAACAATCTAAATGTCTAATAGAAAACTAAGTAAAACAATGATGACAAGTGCATGTACTTTAACTATTGTCTTAAGGTGTCATTGAAATAAAGATGTTCACAGTTGATTAGTTTAAAAAGCAGAATCACTGCATTTTTATTTATTCATCTATTTATTTAATTAAGGTATCACTGATATACAATCTTATGAAGGTTTCACATGAGCAACATTGTCGTTTCAACATTCACCCATATTATCAAGTCCCCTCCTCAACCCAATGCAGTCACTGTCTATCAGTGTAGTAAGAACTGCACTTTTATTTTTAAAAAATACATCACATTTAAATGTTAGGAAGTATGTACCTTTAAAATGTTCACTGTAGTTATCTCTTAGTAATGGGATAACAGAGGATTTATAATTTCCTGCTTTTTTAAATCTCTATTTTCTACAATTACCCTGTATGTGTATGATAGAAAAAAATTACTGACATACAGCTTAAGTGTAATAGCTTTAACATATTTTCACTTCATTTTCTTATCATATATACTCCAGTGGCACCCAGTTGCTATGCTGCTGCTGTGTCTGTCTTGCACAGCCAAAATGTGGCAAACAGAAGAACAGAAGAATTAAAAGGACATCCTGATTCCTAATTAGACCTGATCTGGAATGACTCAAACTCTAGTGTAGGGCAGTCCTTGCCTGTCAGAGCCTGTTCAGTTAGGAGCTTGTGTCAGGGGTTATAGTCAATCCAAGTTCTCAACCAGAATACCATCAGATCCAGACTTGAGAGCACTCTTGAAACAATCTTGGCTAAGAAATGTGAACATCTTTCAGTAGTGCATTTATACAAACAACTAGGGTGACAAATTAGTGTAAACACTGAAACTTAAAAGAAAAATGGTACATTTTTATACAGAGAAGTCTTAATTCTTAGAGCTCCTTTAAATGCCTCAGAAGCAGTGAAACTGTTGAATTAATAAAATATATACATACAAACCTCTTAACCAAAGTGAAGTTCTTTTTAGTTTAACCTTGGAGGGATGCAAGGAGTTACTTTAAGGTTGGTTATGGCTCATTTTTTTTTTTAATCATGGACTGTTTTGAGAATTTAACAAAATTTAGACCTACTTTGCAGAAAAATGTATAAATGAATCAAAGACAAGAATATGTACTCAATTTCCTAGGGCTTAAGGCCCTCCTCATAATTATTCATAGATAGATCCATCTGCTAATTACAAATCCTGACTTAGAAGATTAAATACAATTTATCTCATATTTTTACCAAATGTACACAAAGGTTTTAACCACATTTATAAACTATTTCTTCCCCTTAAACTGTTTAATGTATCTAAACGAAGCCAGAAGAGTGCCTAAGATTATGACAAAAGGGATATCAACTTTTATTAGACTAGTCTACTATAAACTAAAAAATGGTAAGATACCAACAGAGTAACAGCCTGATTTTCAGAAAGAATGACTTAAAAATTATTTTTGTAAAACCTGCACCAATGATATTAGTATAATACTAGTAACTATTCAGCAAGCTGAAAGAGGCAAGGCGATGAAGGGCAGCAGAATATGCCACCCCAGTTATACCTCTGTGGCACGTGGACTATTTTGAGCTGAAGGCAACTAAGAAAAGCTATAAAAGAAGAGCTTCCTCCCCTCCCCCTATTTGCCTAAAAGCAAGACAACTTAATAAAAAGTTTCTATGACAGGAAGGACAAAGATTAATCCCTGGAGACAACTTCTGTCCCTTTGAACAAAAGCAATGACTACTTAAATCTGCATAACAAACCTTACTCTTGTTTACCATGTTTTAACTGTAACCTTCCCATAACCAGTCTTCTTTCTTTTGACTTTAGCTGAAGATGGTACTTAAGCCAGAATTCTAAGCCACTTCTGAGAGTTACTCATTTTTCTCCCTGGGTATCTCCCTTTATACAGGAGTATATATGTTAATAGCCTTCTGTTTGTTTTTCTCTTGTTAATCTCTTTTGTTACATGGGTCTCAGTGAAGAACTCAAAAGGATAGAGAGAAAATAATCTTTCCTCTCCTACAACAATTACTGCCAAATAGGAAATAATTGTCTTTCCATTGGCAAAAAGTATCATTTCTATTTACTAGTTACATGATATAACTCATTGATCCCTGGAGAACTGTGGCCTCTGCACAGCCAATGTCTTAAGATTGCCCCAATTCCCAAAGGGAAGTTAGACCTATCATCCTATCTTCCGTGTCCAAGTTGTGGGCAGAGAGAAGGAATGTAACTATTTATAGAACTGACTAAAATGGAGTCAGTTACATGAAGGACTAATTGGAGATAGTCTATGCAGGTGCATAAAGAAAACTTATCCTAACCTTACAGGAATTTACAGCTCCTCTCAGAAATTAGCAGAGGACACCAGTCAACCCCAAACACCAACTGTTCACACTATTTCTGGATTTCCTTGTTCCCCTGACTCAGCTACCCTGATCCAAACAAGAAAGAAGACAATTAGGCAACCAATCAGTTTCAAGAAACAAGTAACTCCCATCCTTATCCCATAAGAGCCCCACAGTCTGTGAGTAACTCAGAACTCACTGCCTCTGTAGTCTTGAGTTTTCTGACTTGCAGTTTGAAACCCCTGCAATAAACTTATCTTTCTGCTTTGTTTTATTCAGTGTTGGTTTTTGAGATTTTTTTGGTTATTTCTTTTTAAGGTCTGGATACAAAGCAAATCAAAAGGGTAAAAATGACCAAGATTATTCCAACTCATAGGTGGTCGCAACCTGCTGCTAGAATTAATTCTGAACAATCAGGAGAAGGGGTCTAAGCTTCCTGAGGGCCAAGACTTTGCTATTCTTCTGTTTATGCCACATAATATTTTACCTGACAAAAAGTAAACAATAAACAGGTCTGTAGAACTGAATCAACACTGGATATGGATCTCAAATGACTGTATCAGTGCTGGGTAATGCAGGTCTGATGTGACATGAGACCCCTCTAAAATAACTTCTCAAGATATGAGTTTGAACTCAACTTTGCTGTCAGTAGTGTTAGTTTGAACCTAAGATTCTATGTCCAGAGTATAGCTTCTCAGTTATACAATTCTTAGAGCTAATCATCCAATGACTGATTCTTTGCTTTAGAATAATGTATTTTATTTATGGTTAAGTTTTTAATCCTAAGATTATTTTAGGTAGTAAACCTGATATTAATATTAATTTGCATTCCCTAAGCAAACATCAACTGTGATGGCAGAGACAGAAAAATATTAATGGATTAAAAATGTGTCATATAAATAAAACATTAATCATCTTTTACACAACACTAGCTGAAAAAGGGTAGTCAGTGTCCCTTATTTATTAGTACAACACTAAATTCTTTGTTACTCCTTCCAGCCATTGAGTAAGCCCTCACTAAATATTAGCTATTATTTTTCCTAGCTATGTGAACCCAAAATGTTCAGGATGGCATACTGTTCTTTACTTAGCCCACTCTATTATTCCCTTTCCTACCCTAATCCACACTCCTCATTTTCATCAGGCTTCAAGACTGATTTAATAGATCTTCTGCTTCAGAGGCTCAGTTTTATTCTATGAAGATGTGCAGAGGATTTTACAAAAGAAACAAGTGGCTGCTCAGTGGATTTCTGTGGAGCGCCCCCCAGTGTGAGCAGCAAGCACCTCTTGCCTACTCACTCCAACCAAGATTCACCAGGCTTCATTCTTTTTTAGGTTCATTCCAGTTCTCCACTAGATGTTTGTCAAATTAATTGCTAATCATCTAAAACTCTCATCTAAAGCTTTCAATTAACCCTTCTGTCTCTGACCTGTATTCCCTCATCTCGCAGAGAGTAAAAAAAACTGACAATGTAAAATAAAAGCAAACAGACCAATATAATTGAAAAATACTGAGGGACCAAGAAAATGAAATCCTTGCTGGAATTTAATTAGCTTCTACAGACATTTCTAAGAAAAAAAAAAAAGACTTGGATTCAAAAGGACAGTTTTAATAATGGTTATGCAAGAAAGAAAATCACTCTCTACTCCATACTGGTCTTTGAAAGAATTATCCAGGGATTAAAGAACACTGCAAATAAACTGTTTCCTTTTCTTCTTGAATATCAAACCAAAACAAAATTTACTCAATAGCTTCTTGTTATCTGTTGTCTATATGTAGATAGAAAAAGGGTATCTCCAGATTATTACCTGAAAATCACTTTTCCATTTAGTGCAGAAAACTGGTAATGATACAATTATTTTTATTTCAGCAGTTTATTTTAGTTATTCTTCTAAGTCATTTAGTGTAGAAATAAGTAAATTTTTAAAAGTTGCAGTCAAACAATTAACTGAAGCTTAACTAGCTTAGCTGGTTTGCCCCCACCACCCGATGCCTAAAAGACTCCAAGGAGACAAGGTGGTGACAGGTATAAAAGATAAGGTTGAAGCCCCTGAAGGTCTAGTCTCTTTTGTGTTCACACCCAGGGCAGCTCCCTTTCAAACAAATCCTCTAATTTCAAAGGGCTTTCACCAAGTTCTTCAACTAAATCAAGACCCATTGAACAGAAGTAGAGAAAAGATGGGCTGAATCAAAATAAAAGGTTCAATAGCCACAACACTTCTGACTGTATGCTTAAAAAAATGTCATGAGATGACCTTAAAATTCTTAGTGTTGCTGTCCAAATTTCTTCCTCCTCTCCTAAACATCCACAAATGTCACCTTTTTAAATAAGAAAACAGGTTTATAAGAGTTCAGCACAGACAGATTTCCCAGGAAAAGGAAAAAGTATTAGCTTTGGAAAGAAAAGATTTCTGGGAGGTCTGGAGATATGTGACATATACAAAGGAGAAAACCAAAATAAATACCTGGCTGGTGATGTTAACATCAGTGTTGGAATGAGGGGATGGCAATGGACTGGCTTCCATCTTGAGGTGTTTGAGCTTCTCTGCAGCATCTTTTAATGCTGAAAAAAAATGGCAAAACAATTCCTTACACTGCCACCCTGTCACAGCTGTGTGAGGGTACAGACTTAAGACTTTCCCCTCAACACTGGGTTTATCATGAATTAAAGGTAATAATTCAGATGACCAGAGAATAAATGTATTTTCTTTCTATAACCAGGTAACTTCATTAATTTAAGAGTTAACCTAAAGAACACTACTCCATATCTGCACTGCCCTCGAAAGCCACTGAAATCTCAGTAGCATGTGTGATTAAGGGGCTTACCAGCCAAAAGAGTCAAAGAAAAGTCAGAGAACACCTGTGACACAATCCTTTCTTCTGTATGTACAACCCAAGTTCCTCCTGCTGACCCTCAGTACTTTGCCACTGTCTTAGGTGAAGCCAACTGATGAAGGACATATAGTCATTTGCTCACGGATTCAACATATGAGATACTGGTAGCATCAGGTGTGATGCAGGGCGAGCATTTGGTCTTTATTAATTGTTCCCCCTAACTGCAAAACACATGTAAGTAAAATCCTCTGAGAACAATTCAGCTTTAAATGAACTCCATTTGAATTTATCACTCTGTAATGATGTGGATAAAATGAGAGTTCCTATGGCCAGGTTTCTCACCTGGCCCTGGTTGACTACCTCACTGCACACCTGTGGGCAATACATGGCTGTTGACTCTATATAAAGAGCTCCGCCCAGTGCTCTGGGCGTGACATGGTGGCAGGCTGCAGGAGAGGAGAGCAGAGGCTGGAGTGGTGGCAGCGCCAAGGACAGAGGCCCAGAGGACGGCTGTGCGGGATGACTGTGCAGAAAGGCCCAGAGGATGGCTGTGTGGGATGACTGTGCAGAGAGGCCCAGAGGATGGCTGTGTGGGACAGCTGTGCAGGCAGAGAGGCCCAGAGGGCGGCTGCGTGGGACGGCTGTGCAGGCAGAGAGGCCCAGAGGGCAGTTGTGTGGGACAGGTAGAGAGGCCCAGAGGGCAGTTGCGTGGGACGGCTGTGCGGACAGAGGGGCCCAGAGGCAGAGATTGGCTTGCTGCATGAAGACTCGCTCTGAGTGAACAGGATTTTAGTGACTGACCTGCCACCCTGGAAATAAAGTTGGGTATAACCCTTTCACCCCAAGAACGTTTTGCTGTCAATTTCTTTGGTCACATTGAATCCACAGCGAACTTGCCTGGGGCCGAAACCCATTGGCAAGACAAATGATCTTATTTTGCAGGGATTAATTTGGCAAGAGTTTGAATTTTTACGCTGTCACTTGACAAAAAAGCTGTTGAATGCCTAGTAATTTCTATATAATCAGGTAGGAAAGGGAGGGAAAAACTGAAATCTTTTCCTCCTGGTCAAAGGGATCTTCTAAGTGTCCATCAATTAACTCAGTGGATCTCTCGCTTGGCTATACATTAGAATGAGATGTGGAGCTTTTAAGAATTAGTGATATTCCTAGAGCTGACTTAGAACAAGGGCATCAGGATTTCTGGAAGCAGTTATTTTGTGCATTAGTAATTTTTAAAACTCTCCAGGTGATTATAATGTACAACCAAAGCTGAGAATCACTAACTCGACACTGATCTTCTCAAGATCTTCCATATTCATGTATTAATTGCCATCTCCTGGCTTTCTTTTTTTTTTTTTTAATAATTTATTTTATTTTAGTATCATTAACCTACAATTACATGAGCAATACCGTGATGACTGAACTCCCCCCTTCACCAGGTCCCCCCAACAACCCCACCACAGTCACTGTCCATCAGCGTAGTGAGATGAGAATCACTACTTGTCTTCTCTGAGCTGTACAGTCCCCCCCGTGCCCCCCCACCCTATGTCTGCCAATCGTAATGCCCCTTTTACCCTCTTATCCCTCCCTTCCCACCCATCTCCCCAGTCCCTTTCCCTTTGGTAACTGTTAGTCCATTCGTGGGTTCTGTGAGTCTGCTGCTGTTTTGTTCCTTCATTTATTTATTTATTTATTTATTTATTTATTTTTTCTTTGTTCTTATACTCCACATATGAGTGAGATCATTTGGTACTTGTCTTTTTCGGCCTGGCTTATTTCACTGAG
>JAQQAC010010508.1:37067313-37175170 GCA_029783875.1 Phataginus tricuspis
CAAAATACCACATAGTTTCCAAGCCTGTTTATACATAATGTTCAGAACAGCCAAGTCCATAAAGACAAAAAATAGATTTGTGGTTATCAGAGGCTGGAGTAGGGGTCAGGGATGAATGGGGATTGACTGCTGTGGTGTATGGTCTGAAATTAAGATTCTGTATTAAGTGCTGCCTTGACATCCTTTAGCCTCACAACAGGACCCAAAGGCCTAACCTAGACTTCTCCTGCTCTCACTGATCCAGTGGAAAAGGTTCCCCCATACAACTAGTTCTGCTATCAACTGTGCCAAGTGCACTCTACCAAGCTCTTAACCTAATAAACTTAACTTCCCTGCCAGCCTGCGAAATCATTTAAACAAGCCCATCACACCCTCTGGTGGGAACCAGAGGTCACCACAACCTCTCGTCACTACAAAACCGTCCTCCCACAGCCCATGCTTGTTCACCTTGCTCTCAAGTGCACGCCAGTGTGGCCCTGTATGCTGTGAGGCTTCCTCCTCCCTTGAGCTATGGGTATGTGACTAATAAATTGCTATCTTACCTGTCCCATGTTGGGTGTCATGTGTTCAGCTCTCTTGGAGTATTTATGGTGGGGGAGCTCTCCTTCACCAAAAGGGTGAGTAGGAGGTGATCCAATAACTGCTAATGGGTATGGAGACCTCTTTTGGGGGGACAAAAATGTTCTAAAGTAAAATTCTGATTAAAGTTGCATGATCCTATGAGTGTACTAAAAACAAGCTGTCCATTTTTTATTAAGGTATCATTGATATATAATCTTATGAGGGTTTCACATGAGCAACATTATGGTTACTACATTCACCCATATTATCAAGTCCCCACACACACACACCCCACTGCAGTCACTGTCCATCAGCGTAGTAAGATGATAAGCTGTCCATTTTAAATGGGTGAATGGTATGGTGTATGAATTGTATCTTAACAATGCAGTAAAAAAAAAGATTAAATGTTGTCATTCACATGTAAGAATTCATGACCAAAAGACCTGCTTAAAAAAAATTAAGGGGAGACCTACAGGCAGAAGTAAAATGAACAATATATTATGGGGTTTATAACATATATAAAAGTAAAATACTTGACAAGTGATAGTAAAAGGGCTGTGAGGGGAGAAATAGAAATATACTACTGTAAGGTTCTTATACTACACATGACATGGTGTTATATCCCTTGAAAGTGGACTGATAAGTTAAAGCTGTAGGTGCTAAGGCAACCATTAAAATTAAAAAGCAACAACACAAAGTTACAGATAAGGAATAAATAAAGAACATAAATTGAATTTTAAAAATATGATTAAAAAAAAAGTAAAACAGGAACAAGAAACAGAGACAAATAGAAACAGCAAGATTATAGACCCAAATTTAATCATATCAATATTCATATTAAATGGAAAAAGTCTGTACATACCAATTTTTAAACACAGAGATTTGTCAGTGAAGATTAAATATAAAAAGGCAAAACTTAATTATATACTGACTACATGAAATACAATTTAAATAAAACACAGATTAATATGATAGAAAAAATGTAGCATGCTAATACTAGTCAAAGTAAGCCAGAGTGAATATATTGATTTAAAAGTAGAGTTCAGAGCAATGAACAGTATTTAAAATGAGGATGATCATTTCATAAAGATAAAGGGGTCATTTAATCAAAAGGACCTAATAATCCTAAATATTTATGAACTTAATGACAGAGCTATTTTGACATGAAGCTAAAACTGAAAGAACTGCGAAGAGTAACGGACAAATCAATGATTACGGTTGGAGATTTCAATACTGCTCTCTCAGTAACTGATAGGACAAGTGGGCAAGGATATAGTAAACTTGGATATAAAATCAGCCAGAATATACTAGAATTGAACAGCACTAATCCCCAACTTTACCTAATTGACATTTACAGAATACTATACTCAAAACAGCAAGATACTTACTTGTTCTTCTCAAGTGCATACAGAATAATCACTAAGATAAATCATATTCTGCACCATAAAACAAGACTTAATAAATTCAAAGGTTTCAAGTTATACAAAGTATGTGTATTCCCAGACCAGAACAGAATTAAATTAGAAATCCAAAATCCAATCCTTGGAAAATCCCCAAATATTTGGAAACTATATGATTCATTTCTAAATAACCTATGGATCCAAAAAGATATCAAAACAAGAATTAGAAAAGTATTTTGAACTAAATGGAAATGAAAGCCAATATATCCAAATATTTAGGATGCCACTAAAGTAACCTTAGTGGAATATTTATAGAACTTAATGTTTTTATTAGAAAAGAAGAAAGTGCCCAAATCAATGGCCTAGGCTTACACCTTGATAAACTAAAAAAGGAACAAAAATGTAAATGAAGAGGATGGTAGGAAATAATAAAGATCAAAAGGAAAAAACAATAGAATTAATTAAACCAAGAGGTAGTTCTTTGAGAAGCTCAATGTAATGATAACTTTTGGCTAGATTGATAAGGAAAATAAAAGAATACATATTTATCAACATCAGAAATGAGGATGACATTATTACAGTTCCCACAGATAATAAAATTATATAGTGGGACATTATGAACTTCATGCCAACAAATCCAACAACTAGATGATATGGATTCCATGAAAGACACAAATTACCAACACTCACTCCAGAAGAAATAGAAAATCTGAATAGACACATGTAAGTAAAGAAATTGAATTAGTAATTAGAAATCTTCTCACAAAGAGAAGCTCAGGCCCCAATAATTTCCTCGGTAAATTCTATCAAATATTTAAAAAAAGAAATAATGCCAGTCTTCCAAACTATTTCATAAACAGAGAAAGAGGCAACATTCTCCAACTCATTTGATGAGGCCATTATTACTCTGACATTAGAGCCATACCAAAGACATAACGAGAACCAAGCAAGAAATTTAAAAAGGCTTGTCCTCCATAAACAAGTGGAATTTATCCCAGGAATGCAAAGTTGGTTTGACATTCCAAAATCAATTAATGTACGATACCATATTAACAGAAGAAAACCACATGATCATCTCAATATATGCAGAAAAAGCACTTGACAAAATCCAACACAATCATGATAAAAATTATCAACAAACTAGGAATAGATAAGAACATCCTCAATATGACCAAAAAATCAATAGCCAACATCATGTTTAATGATAAAGACTGAATGCTTTTTCCTGTAAAGCCAGTCACTTCTATTCAATATTGTACCGGAGATTCTAGCTACTACAGTAAGAAAAAAGAAAAGAATGGAAAAGTTAATCAAGGGCAACCAGATTCGAAAGGAAGAGGTCTTAATCAAGGGCAACCAGATTTGAAAGGAAGAGGTGATAGAATCCTCTACGTAGAAAATCCAACAGAATTCAAAAAATGCTACTAGAAAGTAATAAAGAAGTTCAGCAAGGATGCAGTATATAAGTTCAACATGTAAAAATCAATTATACCTATACACTAGCAATGAACAAGAAATGAAAATAATTCCATTCGAAATAGCATCAAGAATAAAATTTAGGAATAAATTTAATAAAGGATATGATGGACTTATACAATGATAACTATAATAAATAAAGGACATCTAAGTAAATGGAAAGACCTTTCACAATGATGGATTGGAACAACTGACATTGACAAGATGATTAATTCTGATCTATAAATTCAACACATTCACTATTAACTTCTCAGCAAGCTTTTTTGTAGAAATTGACAAGCCAATCCTATAATTTATATGGAAATTCAAAGGAGCTGGAATAACGAAAAACATTTGGAAAAACAAAAGTTAGAGGACTACCTGATTTCAAAATTTATAAAGTCACATAACCAAGACTGGGATACTGGCACAAAGATAGGCATGTAAATCAATAGAACAGAATTGAGAATCCAGAATTCCTCAAGTTTATGGTTGATTTTTGCCAACAAAAATCAATTGGAAATAGGACAGTCTTTTCAACAAGCAGTTCCAAGACGATAAGATATATATAGAAAAATATTACATGAAATTTAAATCAAAACAGATAATAGACTTAAACATTAAGAGGTCTCTTAACACACTTAAAACTGTAAGTATTTGGAGGAAAAAATGGCTGCGTGAGTAGGGTGGTGGAAATCTCCTCCCAAAATATATATATTTTGAAAATACAGCAAATACAACTATTCATAAAAGAGTGACCAGAAGATACTGTACACCAGCCAGGCTACATCTGCGAGAACCCAACATCTCACGGAAAAGGGTAAGATACAAAGCTGTGACCCGACGGGACCCAAGCACTTCCCCCACCCAAGCTCACTGGCGGGAGAAAAAGAATCAGAGCGGGGAGGGAGTGGAAGCACAGGACTGCTAAATAACCAGCCCTAATAATCTGCCCTGGAAGCACAGACACACATTGCATGGTGCTCTGGATATTAGAGGAGTGGAAAAGCAAAATCGGAGACTAACACTGTGAACAGGTTCCCACAGTGGGCTGCCCTGGGACAAAAAGCAGGTGCTTCAAAAGTCTTAAAGGGAAAGGGGTTTAACAGGTGGGAAAAATTGTCCTGGCACACTCATCCCAGAAGGCTGGGAACTTTAAGGAACTTCAGGTGCCCTAACCCCTTGGTTGGCAACACAGCTTGGAGGCCCTAACCGCGATGAGCTGCCTGTCATTCCTTGCTCCCAGACGACACTGCAAGCAAACCAGCTACCCACCACTGCTGCAGAAAAGGCGGGGAGCATCCCTGCCTACAGCAACCACACAGCTAAACACAGAGGCTTCTCCCTGCACACGACTAACTGGCCCAGATCCAAAGCCTGCTCCCTGTGGGCCATTGACCTGCACAGACAGTGGAGATGGATGCAGTCCAGAAGGCATGAAGGGGCTCTGATCTCATGGCAGAACATACGCTGCTTGCCTGCAACAACTGCCAGTGCCCTAAGCCATCCCAAGGGCCACCCTGCCCACAGCAGCTCAGGGGATTAACCCAGAGGTTGCTCCCTGCGTGCAATTGATTGGCACAGAGGAGACAGGCGCAGAGGCCAGGAGGCATGAAGGGGCTGTGTTCTCACAGCAGAACACACGCCGCTTGTCTGCACCCCCGCCAATGCCCTAAGCCATCCCAAGGACTGCCAAGCTCACAGCAGCTTAGTGGATTAACCCAGAGGCTACTCCCTGCACGCAGTTGACTGGAACAGACAGTGGAGAAGGGCACAGAGTCCAGGAGGCACAAAGGGGCTTTGTTCTTGCAGCAGAACACGTGCTGTTGGCCTGTGTCTCCTGCCAGTGCTCCAGGCTATTCCGAGGGCTGTCCTGCCCAAGGCAGCTTCGGGAATTAACACAGAGGCTGCTCCCTGCGTGTGGTTGACCAGGACAGAGGAGATGGGTACAGAGTCCGGGAGGCACGAAGGTGCTCTGTTCTTATGGCAGGACACACACCGCTCCCCAGCAACCCCCGCCAATGCACTAGGCCATCCCGAGGGCCACACTGCCCATGGCTGCTTAGGGAATTAACCCAGAGGCTGCTCCCTGTGTTTGGATAACCAGCAAAGACAGGCAAGGTGACCGGCAAGCAGGAAGAGACTTTGTTTTCCCAGCTGACACACACACCACTTGCTGGTGACCACTGCCATTGCCATGAAAAGGCAGAAGAACCTTGTTCAGTCCAAAATCCCTCAAACCCAGAGAGAGGCTTGCTGAGACTGAAATCACCAATCTTGCTGAAAAAGAATTCAAAATAAAAGTCATAAGCATGTTGATGGAGCTACAGAGAAATATTCAAGAGCTAATGGATGAATTCAGGAGGGAGATAACAGAAATGAAACAAACAATGGAAGGATTTAAGAGCAGAACGGATGAGGTGGAAGACACTGTTAATGGAATAGAAATCAGAGAACAGGAATACAGAGAAGCTGAGGCAGAGAGACACAAAAAGATCTCTAGGAATGAAAGAATATTAAGAACTATGTGACCAATCCAAACGGAACAATATTTGCATTATAGGGGTACAAGAGAAAGAAGAGAGAAAAAGGGATAGAAAGTGTCTTTGAAGAAATAATTGCTGAAAATTTCACCAATCTGGGGAAGGAAATGGTCTCTCAGACCATGGAAGTCCACACATCTAACACAAGGGACCCAAGGAGAACAACACCAAGACATATAACAATTAAAATGGCAAAGATCAAAGACAAGGACAGAGTACTAAAAGCAGCCAGAGAGAGAAAAAAGATAATCTACAAAGGAAAACCCATCAGGCTATCATCAGACTTCTCAGCAGAAACCTTACAAGCCAGAAGGGAATGGCATGATATATTCAATGCTGTGAAAAGAAAGGCCTCGAACCAAGAATACTGTATCCAGCAAGATTATCATTTAAATTTGAAGGAGGGATTAAACAATTCCCAGATAAGCAAAAGTTGAGGGAATTTACCTCCAACAAATCATCTCTACAATGTATTTTAAAGGGACTGCTCTAGATGAAGTATGCATAAGGCTAAATAGCTGTCACCAAAGAAAATAAAACAATAGCAAAGAAAGTAGACCAACTAAATACTAACTAAATGCAAAATAAAACCAGCTATCCACAAAATGAGTCAAGGGAAACACAGAGTAGAGAATAAAACACCTAACATATTAGAGTGGAGGAGGAAGAAAGAGAAGGGAGAAAAATAAAGAATCATCAGACTGTTTATAATGGCATAATAAGTGAGTTAAGTTAGCCGGTTAGATAGTAAAGAAGCTGCCCTTGAACCTTTGGTGAACACGAATTCAAAGCCTGGAATGACAGTAAATACATTATCTATCAATAATCACGCTAAATGTAAATGGACTGAATGCACCAATCAAAATATACAGAGTAACAGAATGGATAAAAAATAAGACCCATCTACATTCTGCCTACAAGAAACTCACTTCAAACCCAAAGACATACACAGACTAAAAGTGAAGGGATGGAAAAAGATACTTCATGCAAACAATAGGGAGAAAAAAACAGATGTTCCAGTACTTGTATCACAGACAAAACAGACTTCAAAACAAAGAAAGTAACAAGAGACAAGGAAGGACATTACATAATGATAAAGGGGTCAGTCCAACAAGAGGATATAACCATTATAAATATCTATGCACCCAACACAGGAGCACCTACGTATGTGAAACAAATAGTAAGAGAAATAAAAGAGGAAATAGAATGCAATGCATTCATTTTAGGAGACTTTGACAAACCACTCACTCCAAAGGACAGACCAACAAAACAGAAAATAAGTAAGAACACAGAGGCACTGAACACATTAGAACAGATGGACCTAACAGACATCTACATTCTTCTTAAGTGCACATGGAACATTTTCCAGAATAGACCACATACTAGGCCATGAAAAGAGCCTCAGTAAATTTAAAAAGATTGAAATTGCACCAACCAACTACTCAGATCACAAAGGTATAAAACTAGAAATAAATTGTACAAAGAAAACAAAAAGGATCACAAAAATGAGGAGGCTTAACAACATGCTCCTAAATAATCAGTGGATCAATGACCAAATTAAAAGAGAGATCAAGCAATATATGGAGACTAATGAAAACAACAGCACAACACCCCAACTTCTGTGGGACACAGCAAAGGCAGTTCTAAGTGGAAAGTATATATCAATCCAGGGCTATTTAAAGAAGGAAGAAAAATCCCAAATGAATAGTCAAAATTCACAATTATTGAAACTGGAAAAGAACAAATGAGGCCCAAAATCAGCAGAAGGATGGTCATAATAAAGATCAGAGAAGAAATAAATAAAATTAAGAATAAAACAATAGAAAAAATTAATATAACCAAGAGCTGGTTCTTGGTGAAAATAAAATAGATAAACCCTTAGCCAGACTTATTAAGAAAAAAAGAGAATCTACACACATAAACAGAATCAGAAATAAGAAAGGGAAATCACTACGAACACCACAGAAATACAAAGAATTATGAGAGAATACTATGAAAAATTATATACTAAAAAACTGGATAACCTAAAAGAAATGGGCAACTTTCTAGAAAAATACAACCTTCTAAGACTAACCCAGGAAGAAACAGAAAATCTAAGCAGACCAATTACCAGCAATGAAATTGAATCAGTAATCAAAAAACTACCCAAGTATGAGTGGGGACTTGATAATATGGGTAAATGTAGTGACCACATTGTTTTTTCATGTGAAACCTTCATAGGAGTGTATATCAATAATACCTTAATTTAAAAAAAAACTACCCAAGAACAAAACCCCTGGACCAGATGGATTCACCAGTGAATTTTATCAGACATTTATAAAAGATATAATAGCCATTCTCCTTAAAGTTTTCCAAAAAATAGAAGAGGAGGGAATACTTCCAAACTCATTCTATAAAGCCAGCATCACTCTAATACCAAGACCAGGCGAAGACACCACCAAAAAAGAAAATTACAGACCAATATCCCTGATGAACATAGAGGCAAAAATACTCAACAAAATATTAGCAAACCGAATTCAAAAATACATCAAGAGGATCATATACCATGATCAAGTGGGATTCATCCCAGGGATGCAAGGATGGTAAAACATTTGAAAATCCATCAACATCATCCACCACATCAACAAAAAGAAGAACAAAAACCACACGATCATCTCCATAGATGCTGAAAAAGCATTTGACAAAATTCAACAGCCATTCATGATAAAAACTCTCAACATGGGTATAGAGGGCAAGTACCTCAACATAATAAAGGCCATATATGACAAACCCACAGCCAACATCATACTTAACAGCGAGAAGCTGAAAGCTTTTCACCTAAGATTGGGAACAAGACAGGGTTGCCCACTCTCCCCACTGTTATTCAACATAGTACTGGAGGTCCTAGCCACGGCAATCAGACAAAACAAAGAAATAAAAGGCATCTAGATTGGTAAAGAAGAAGTCAAATTGTCACTATTTGCAGAATGACATGATATTGTACATAAAAAACCCTAAAGACTCCACTCCAAAACTACTAGAATATTTGAATTCAGCAAAGTTGCAGGATACAAAATTAATACACAGAAATCTGTTGCATTCCTATACACTAACAATGAATGAGCAGAAAGAGAAATCAGGAAAACAATTCCATTCACAGTTGCATTAAATTGAATAAAATACCTAGGAATAAACCTAACCAAGGAGGTGAAAGACCTATACCCTGAAAACTACAAGACACTCTTAAGAGAAATTAAAGAGGAGACTAATAAATGGAAATCCATCCCATGCTCTTGGGTAGGAAGAATTAATACTGTCAAAATGGCTATCCTGCCTAAAGCAATCTACAGATTCAATGCAATCCCTGTCAAAATACCAACACCATTCTTCAAGGAACTGGAACAAATAGCTCTAAATTTCATAAGGAATCACAAAAGATCCCAAACAGCCAAAGCAATCCTGTGAAAGAAGAATAAAGCAGGGGGGATCTGGCTTCCCAACTTCAAGCTCTACTACAACGCTGCAATAATCAAGACAATTTGGTACTGGCAGAAGAATAGACCCACAGACCAGTGGAACAGAATAACAGAGTCCAGATATTAGCTCTAGCATATATGGTCAATTAATATATGATAAAGGAGCCATGGATCTACAATGGGGAAATGACAGCCTCTTCAGCAACTGGTGTTGGCAAAACTGGACAGCAACATGTAAGAGAATGAAATTGGATTTCTGTCTAACTCATACACAAAAGTAAACTCGAAATGGATCAAAGACCTGAATGTAAGTCATGAAACCATAAAACTCTTAGAAAAAAACATAGGCAAAAATCTCTTGAATATAAACATGAGCAACTTCTTCATGAACATATCTCCATGGGCAAGGGACACAAAAGCAAAAATGAACAAGTAGGAATATATCAAGCTGAAAAGCTTCTGTACAGCAAAGGACACCATCAGTAGAACAAAAAGACATCTTACAGTATGGGAGAATATATTCATAAATGACATATCTGATAAGGGGTTGGCATCTAAAATATACATAGGGCTTATGCACTTCAACAAACAAAAAGCAAATAATCCAATTAAAATATGGGCAGAGGATATGAACAGACACTTCTCCAAAGAAGAAATTCAGATGGCCAACAGGCACATGAAAAGATGCTTCACATCGCCAATCATCAGAAAATGCAAATTAAAACCACAATGAGATATCACCTCACACCAGTCTGGAAGGCCACCATCCAAAAGACAAAGAACAACAAATGTTGGCAAAGGGGAACCCTCCTACACTGCTGGTGGGAATGTAAATTAGTTCACCCATTGTGAAAAGCGGTATGGAGGTTCCTCAAAAAACTCAAAATAGAAATACCATTTGATCCAGGAATTCCACTCCTAGGAATGTGCCCTAAGAATGCAGGAGCCCAGTTTGAAAAAGACAGATGCACCCCTATGTTTATTGCAGCACTGTTTACAATAGTCAAGAAACGGAAGCAACCTAAGTGTTCATCAGTAGATGAATGGATAAAGAAGATGTGGTACATATACACAATGGAATATTATTCAGCCATAAGAAGGAAACAAATCCTACCATTTGCAACAACATGGATGGAGCTAGAGGGTATTATGCTCAGTGAAATAAGGAAGGCAGAGAAAGACAGGTACCAAATGATTTCACTCATTTGTGGAGTATAAGAACAAAGAAAAAACTGAAGGAGGGGGCTCTCTTGTCCCCTCCTGGCCTCAGCGAGGAGCTCTGTCCTCTTGCTTTCTATCTAAATAAAAGCCTCTGCCTTGTTCTCCTACCTTGACTGTTTGCGAAGCTCATCCTTTGGCTGCATGAACAAGAACCCCGGCATCATTTTGGGGGGCCTGTCTGGGAAAACTTTGGAGTCATGTGTACTGGGGCCTGGTTTTACCACTCCAGAGTAAAGGCCTGGAAAAGCTCTTCCCAAAACCTCCCAGACAACACAAATAAAGAAGAGCCCATTGCACAGAGCACCAAAGCTCAAGAACCTGAATATGCCTGTGAACCTTTAGAAGACCTGATACTATTCAAAAAGAAAAAAACCTCAACTAATGACGCTTAAGGGAAGTACCCCATGACTTCTGAATACTACATGCTTTTTCTGTACTCATAAATATAGCATGCTCATCTCTTTGTTATTATTAGAAATCTCCTCCTATAAGATCAATATGAAGTCTACGTTATTTTTCTATTTGCTACTCTCTAATGCTCCTTTTGTAATACATGAATCTAACTCCTTTTTAACTTGGGCTGAAGATGTAGCTAAAATAAATGGATGTTCATCCTGTTAGATATGCAGATTACTTCCTGTTTCTAGTACCTCAGGAATCCCTTTGTAGGTGTCTCCTCTTCAGGGACATGATTAGTTGCAATTACAAACTCTCATAAATGATGCACGCACTGCCCAAAGTATACTAAGCGTTGGAATAACTAATTGGAATGTAAAATTCTGGCCCATTAATAATACCTTAAAGGACAAAGGGCATAAATTCCCCTTCTCATATGATGTCACAAAGAATTTAGCCACCATTATAGCTCTAACGCAACTACATAATATATGCCAATTCTCCATGTAAATAATGTTTTTTTTTTTCAAATCCTGGATGAGTACATTTGGGTTACCTCAATGGCAGGATGCTTAAATCAAAAGGCCCCCCTCTGTTGGGAGCAAAAAAACCATTCTAATGACCATCATCCAAGTGTCACCCAATATTTAGGTTGGCTTCCCAAAGATCACTGTTCACATACTTTACAAGCTACAGATTGGTTCGCCACAAACTGGTCATGATGCCCTGGAATCCGCTGGCCAGCCCCAAATGGCACTCACTGGCTGTGTGGAACTAATCTCTGGTCAGGGCTCCCTTCAGGGTAGATAAATAGGTGCACTCTAAGATTTCTTTAGTTGCAAGAAAGTTGGGTTAAAAACATGCCACACCCTGCAAACTTCCCAAACCTCCAACATCGATGGACTAAGAGTATTTTTCATTGGTATAATCAACTAGCCTCCATTTTTATACCATCTCTTGGTTTAGAGGATGTAATTTGGCATATCAAATCTTAACCAATTTTACTCAAAAGGCCTTAATACTAAAGTAAGACTAATGCACCAAGCAGTTATACAAAATAAAATGGCACTAGATATCTTAAGAGCAGCACAGGTGGGACCTGTGCTACAATTAAAGTTGTGTATTGTGTGTACATTCTGAATTATTCACAAAATGTCTCTGATTCACTCCAGGACCTCCAAAGGCAAGTCCAACCTATGTCAGGCCCAGAAGTCCCATGAACTACTACGATATGGAGCTGGTTTCCTAAATTCTTTTGAAGTCATAAAACTGCAAATGGTGATGGAAATGGAAATCCAGATAGAAGTCCCCATCTTCCAAGGCCCTCTCTACTGACCAGTGATGGAGACCTAGCTGCACCCTTTACTGTACCCCCTCTCAGCATGAAGCAGCCAGAGCGGTGGTCGCCCCCTTTCCCTAGCAGCAGCTAGGGTCTCCATTTGTAGAAGGGGGATGAGACAGGGACCACGGGTGTAGACAGAGTACAGTGAGGGCCTCCAGAAAAAAACAAAGCAAGATAATCCATTGTGAGATTTGCTTTGGCCTGCTGGGGAGCCCAGTTTATTTTGCTGACTTTACCCAGGCACTGCTTTTCTTCGTCCAGCCCTAAACAAATGATTTGCAACTTAGGCAATGTAGCAAGCAAGCCCAAAACAATGTAGTAAAAAAAACCAGGAAGGATTCCATCTTGAAAATTAGATTGCATTTAAAAACCCAATTTGTTAAAAAGTAAGTTTCTTAAACAGACAATAACTCCACCTTGGGAGCAAAGCAGGCAGCCTTGAGTGATATGCTCCCAGACCAAGAAGCTGCTATCCTGGGAGGAAATCAGAGCAGTAAAATTCTTGTAAATAACCAGGAAGACTAATAAGAAACTTAGTGCTTCTTCAAAGGTATTTGGGACCACTTAGCAAGTGTACATCCCTAGCCCTTTGTCTCTCAACTGCCTATAAAATCCCTAGACAACGCACTACCCTGGGGCTCTCTTGTCCCCTCCTGGCCTGAGCTGGGACCTCTGTCCTCTTGCTTTCTCCCTAAATAAAAGCCTCTGCCTTGCTCTCCTAAAAAAACAGAAGAAGAAGAAAAAAACTGAAGGAACAAAACAGCAGCAGACTCACAGAACCCAAGAATGGACTAAAAACAGTTACCAAAGGAAAGGGTCTGGGAAGGATGGGTGGGAAGGGAGGGATAAGGCGAATAAGTGGCATTACAATCAGCATACATAATGTTGGGGGGGCACGGGGAAGGCAGTATAGCACAGAGAAGACAAGTAGTGATTCTATAGCGTCTCACTATGCTGATGGACAGTGACTGTAATGGGGTATGTGGTGGGGACTTGATAATGGGGGTAATCTAGTAACCACAATGTTGCTCATGTAATTGTATATTAAAGATACCAACAAAAAAAAAAGTAAAAAAAAACTATTTGAAGAAAACAAAGGGGAAAAATCCTTTGTGACTTGCGGCTGGCAAATAAGTTGGACTTCATCACCACGAAATGTTTGAGCTTCAAAAGACACCACTATGAAAATGAAAAGAGAACTCACAGATTAGGAGAAAATTATTGCAAATCATGTATCTGATAAAGGACTAGTATACAAAGAACTCTTAAAACAAGATTTAAACATAACCCATATAAAAATGGGCAAAAAATCTAAATAGACATTTCTCCAGAGACAATATACAAATAGCTGATAAGCACATGAAAAGATACTCAACATCAGTAGCCCTCAGAAAAACACAATAAAAACCAAAATGAGATACCACTATTCACTCACCACAATGGCTACAATCAAAAAGATAGAAAATAACAAGTGTTAGTATGTGGGGACACTGGAAAGGTCATGCATTTCCTTCCAGAAAACAGTTGGCCAATTTCTTGAAAAGCGAAAATGTAAATTTACCATACAACCCAGCATTTCCCTCCTAGAACCCTATCAGAGAGAAATGATACCTTATGTCCACACAAAGACACATACAGGAATGTCCACAATGTTATTCATAGTAGCCAAAACATGGAAACAACCCAAATTTCCACCACTGGTGAATAGATAAACAAAATGTAGCATATCCACACAATGGACTACTATTTGGCAAATGAAAGGAACAAACTGGGATACATGGAAGAACCTCAAAAACAATTCTAAGTCAAAGAAACCAGACATAAAATCCCATATATTGTATGATTCCATTTATACAAAATGTCTAGAAAAAGCAATCACAGAGACTGAAAGCAGATCAGTGGTTGCCTTGAAGGAGTGGGAGGGTAGGAGCATGACTTAAGTATAAACCAGCACAAGGGATCTTTCTGGGATTATGAAAATGTTCTAAAACTGGATTGTGGTGATAACTGTATAATTCCATATATTTCTAAAAATTATGGAATCATGCCCTTTCAATAAATGAACTTTATAGTATATAAATTATAGCATATATAGTACAGTATAAAAAGTAATAATCTAGTTCAGCAAAGTTGCAAGATACAAGATATCAATATACGAAAACCGATTTTATATCTAAACAGTAACAACAAGCAACAGGAAATTGAAATGAAGAAAACAATTCTTTTTAGACACCCAATGCAGTCTTAACAGCTTTTTAAACAAGACTTTTGGGTCAATTTGTCTGCTGTGGGAAAGCTCACCTATTTCATTTTGTTAACCTAATACTGACTTGAAGCAAAGGAAAGGAACTGCCATTGTTTAGAAGTTTCCATGCCTCCCTTGAGGACTAAAGGCTATATTTCAAAATAAAATCTTGTGCCTGGGATCCAAGCAAGAAAAAATTCTTTCAAAAATTGTTAAAAGAAATAATTCAAAGAAAGAATTTCTGTGCAAGTCAAGAGATCTGCCTCTGCAACCACACAGCTGTGCAGCTTTGGACAAGTCACTTTTTGGTTTTCAAAATGTGTTCCATGGGACCCAAAAGATTCCATAGACATATGTGATTTATCTACAGGTATGGAAAAGTGGTGGAGTTTTGGTTTTCCCGAGGTGACTTTCTTAGAGGCTTTTACTAGGAATTCCCAGGTAGATGTAATTCAAAATGTTTCTTAGTTAAAACTCATTTTTAGTGCCCTTTAGGCACTTTTCATTTTTAACACTACAAAAATCTATTAATGAAAAACCATCTCATCAGCTCATTTTCAAGCCTTTTGGTACTAGTCCATTGTTATCTGCCCTAAGCATGAATCACTGTAACTTGTTGGCTGTATTTTTTTAAAATAACAGAATAAAAGAAGAGGTAGTGGTGGTGATGGCAAGAACAAATTAAACAAAAAGAGCAGAATACCGGAATTTGTTGAAGCTGGTTGGTGAGCATATTTTCATTTGTCATGTTCTACTTTATGTATTTTTTGAAATTTTCATCATAAATTAAAAAA
The DNA here is from genome assembly GCA_029783875.1 of Phataginus tricuspis. Classification (NCBI taxonomy): domain Eukaryota; kingdom Metazoa; phylum Chordata; class Mammalia; order Pholidota; family Manidae; genus Phataginus; species Phataginus tricuspis. Next base: position 37,082,726 of record JAQQAC010010508.1, read on the forward strand.
AATATGAATACTAATATTTTTGGACATGAGACCTGATGAGAATTCCATCTCCTCTCCTGTGGTCCTAACATGCACATAGACAAAATATTTTTTTTAAGTGTACATCATGTGTCTTAGTCCATTCAGGCTGTGTAACAGAAGTAACACAGACTGAGTGGCTTATTAACAAAAATTTCTCTCTCACAGTTGTAGAGGTCAGGATACCAAGATCAGGTGCTGGCAGAGTTGGCGTCTGGAGAGAGCTCACTTTCTAGTTCACAGACGATCATCTTTTCACTGTGTCTTCTCATGGCTGAAGGGGTGAGGGACATCTCTGGGGTCTCTTTTATAAAGGCACTAATCCCATTTGTGAGGGCTTCCATCTTCATGACCGAATCACCTCCCAAAACTGCATCACATTAGGGATTAAGTCTCAGGACATCAATTGCCAGGGGACACAAATACTCAGTTCATAGCTAGGACTTAAAAATAAGATTAAAAAATAGTTTACTAAACCAGAAATGAAATAGAAGCCCATATATAAAAGAATGCTGAATTGTCTTAAGAATTTACGAAGAACAATGGTTTAAAAGTATCCATGTTATGGATTGAACTGTGTGGGTGCCCTGCTAGATTCTTATATCAAAGTCCTAATGCCCAGATGTAAACGTTAAGCTAGGATGAGATTATACTGCAATAGGATAGGCACTCAGTCCAATATAACTGATGTCTTTATAAAAGGGGTAAATCTGGTCACAGATACACAAGTAAGAACACATGTGAAGATGAAGGCAGAAATCAGGTGATGGTTCTGCAACCCCGGTATTGTCAGCAAACTACCAGAAGCTAGGTGAGAGGCAGATTGCTTCTCATAGACCTCAGAAGAAAGCAATCCTGCCTACACTTTGACCTCTCAGACTTTTAGCCTTCAGAACTGCGAGACAAAATTTCTGTTGTCATCCAGTTGTAACAGTAGTCCTAGCAAACTAAAACATCCCACATTCTAAATATGTGAGCAGGACTTACTACTAAAAGAGAACCCAAGAGCACCACATTATCCAGGCCATAAAACAAAAGGCAAGAATCCAAAAAGACATTCTGCAAAATAATTCAGAGGACAAGAGAGTACTTTGACTTCTCTCTTCTCCCCAGGAGCAGGGCATTGCAGAATCACAGCAAATAAATGGAAGATCTAAAGAAAACCCATTTCCCCTATGGAAGGAAGGGCATCTTACCTTGTGATGGGGGACTGCTGAGCATCAGAAACTACTAGGCCTACATCAGGTGTGGCATAGGGCAAGTTCTTGAACATCTGATGCATGAATCTGTAAGCTTGGGAGAATATCTAAATATTATTTCCCATAAAGAAAAGTATCTCCTTTAGCATGGAGAGATCTCAACTCAATGTGATAACTGGAGCCATTTAATAAAATGGGGGGAAAAACCTAGCAGTTGGACAAGCTACATTTCCACTGTGTGGCAGGGCAAGAATGCAAATATTCCCAGAGGGCAAATGTGGAACAAGTCACACATCAAAATGAATAACCGATGGATAACAATACATTTTTTTAAATCCATGAGTCTACTAATAACAAATAATTTCCTTCACAAGTGAGAGAAAGAGGAAAGCTCTTTTTTACAGAAGAATGCCAACTCCTATTTGAGAAAGAATGCCAGAATTGGAAAATCACCATTCTGTAAATACAAAATAATGATTGATTCAAGCAAAAATTATCAATGGATGTCAAAACCAGTGGGTAAATGACTGTTAGGGAATAGGATATTCAGTCTCAAACTGACACCCCAGATTAGAGTAAAAAGGAAAAATAAGTACTTTTACAGAGAAATCTGGTGGACACCACCTTAACCAAAACAGTAAAAATGTTTAACTTCAAACATAATCATGGGAAAGCACAAATCTAAATTGAGAGGTATTCTGCAAAGGAGCCAGCATACTCTTAAAAATGTTAATTTGTGAAAGGCAAAAAGGCTGCAGAAATTTTCATGACTAAAGAAACATAGAAAACTGACTGAATTCTTAATTGGATCTTGGAGAAAAACAGATATAAAAGGCATTTACTGAAACATCTGAGAACGTTTGGGAAATTTTGACTATAGACTATATATTAAATAATAGTATTATATCAATGTTAAATTTTTTAGTGTGATAACTGTACAAGAATGCCCCTGATATTTGAAGCCACATGCACAAGTATTTAGGGATGTAGTAACATGTCTGCATTATGATCCTGTTAGTTCAGCCAAGGAAATAAATGCCAGCAAATAGGCAAAATATTAACAACACGTAGAAAATCTAGGGGAAGGGAATATGGCTATTCATCCACCATTCTTTCAACTTTTCTGTGGGTTTTAAGTTTTCCAAAATAAAACGATGGGAGAAAAGAGAAAAATATATGCACTTTCTTTAAGCCAAGTGTGAGTCCAGCTTGAAGCCCATTCGATGGAACTCCACTGAGACAAATGTACCACAGTAAGATGACCCAGGCAGTACAAATGTACTCAGGCAAAAGCTGAGCTGGGAATATGGGAGAGAAGAGGTGGAAGGAAAACAAACCTGCTTAAAACATGACAAGTTGAACTCACAAAGAATTACAAAGCAGGGACAGAAATCTAAAGCTAAAACAGCAACCAACAAACCCCAAGAAAGGAGCATTTACAGCTAAGGAAGAAGAAAGGATAATATGATCTAAAACGGAATATGAAGTAAGTATATTAAATCTGCTAAAAGATATAGAGGGATGGATCAACAAGACAGGAAAGGTGCTTATGAAACTGTAAGAGTAGATTCTGGGAAGTGAGAAATCAAATGAGTCATTAAACATTCAACAGAAGGAGCATTGTAGACTAGACAGAGTCAAAGAAAGAATTATTGAATTTAAAGATAAAAACTAATTGCCAAGAAGGCATAAGAGATAAAGATATGGCAAATACGAAAGAAAGGAGATACAGATCAACATAGATTGAAAGTTGCCACATACACGTAACAGAAATTGCACAAGGAAGATCAGAGAAAATGAAAGAGGGGCAATATCTGAGGGGATAATGCTTACAAACTGTCCAAGAAAGAAGGCATTCATGAGGGATTAAACACTGCACAGAGAACACACATTTTACTCCTTTCTCATAAAACCAATCTGAAGTGAGTATAAAGACACAAAATCACACTTACTCATAAGGAACAAAAAAGGGTGGCAGAGAGAAAAAAACTGAAGGTAGTGGAACAGCTGAATAAATGGTTATTGAGTAGAAAACTATAAAAAGCTAAAACCTAATGTAGGCATAGGGAAACCTAGAAAAAAAATCAGGTCATTCCACAAAACTCAAGAGAAGTTACAAATATTTCCTTCCATTCCATGGGTTGTCTTTTCACTTTCTTGATGGTATCCTTTGAGACACAAAAGTTTTCATCTTTAATGATTACAGTTTATCTATTTTTTCTTTTGTCATGTGCTTTTGGTATCTTACCTATAAAACCATTGCTGGGTCCATGGTCACAAAGATTTACTCCTATGCTTTCCACTAAGGCTTATATAGTTCTGGCTATTAATTTTTGGTCTTTGATCCATTTGGGGTTCATTTTATCTATGCTATGAGGTAGAGCATATTGAGCATATTATATATGCTATTTCATCCTTTTCTCTGTGTTGACAACTGGAAACTATCTGGAAACAAAGTTACATTCACTATTCATACCTCAAACTGAGGTAATTCTAATTGGATCTGAGATTACTGATATTACACAGACTATCTCTAACATACAATAAAAACTTCCTTAAAATAGAAGAAAAAGGTCAACAGCCGTGTTTAAAAAGAGAGGTGACACTAGAGGTAAGAACAGTCAATTCACAGGCAAAAAATGCAAATAGCATTTAAAATACAGAAATATGCTAATAAGAGGGATTTAAATGAAAACTACATTGAACATATCCATTATCAATCTTGATTGTGTTGTTGTGACAGGTATGTACATGCCAAAACTCACCACACTTTAAATAAATGTACTTTATTATGTGTCAAGTGTGCCTTAAAAGGTTCTAAGGAAAAAAAATACACTTCATCTCCAATGAAGGGGAGTCTGGTAATATTTAGAAAAATTAAAATGCATTTGCTACCAAATGAGTATCATAATCACATAAAAAAAAGGAACTAATCCAAGTAAACTTTAGGCAGAGTATTTTATTTACTCTCAGTCAAAAGAGAAAGAATTGTGTAGAAATACTGAATTTAGATTTGTTGTTGATGGTACTATGGGTATAGCAATTCCAAAACTATTTTGCATATATTGCGGGGAATTAGGTTTCTTATTAGGAGAGAAGGGAGATAGAAATAAGGAATTAGGGAGACAAAGAAAAACCTTAGGTATTGGATTGGAATTAGAGTATCAGTATGAATTTGTAAACATACGTAATCTTTTTTTAAATTCCTGAGCGAAGAAGCAATGATATCTGCAATAGCAATGAATATATCTAGTGCCCAGCTCTTGGTTCCTAAATACTCTTTTAACTAAAAAGAGTTAAGGTTCTTAAAAAAAATGGCTGATGTCAGGGCTAAGGCAAGGAAAGTACAAGATGAATGTGGAACCTTTATGCCAAAAAGAAAGTACTCACAAAGAGAGGGGTACGTGGAAGTAGTACAAGATGCAGTTTAATGGGTTCTCAGTGGCCAAATCAGGGACAGTTTGGAATAGGAATAACAATAGTCATGGACTATACAGTACATTGAATAAAAGAATCCAGGAACCCATAGGTATAAATAGGTAAGAAAAAGTTTTTTTTTGTAGAATACCAACTAATCAGTGTAGAATGACAGCAAATCACCATTTTGTAATACTCATAACTAATTTCCACCATTAGGTGAAAGTTTGTTGGGAGACAGAATATTTACATAAACCATTTGAATAATTTTTTAATTACAAAAATCTTACACAGTGGTAAATTATATAGTGGAAAAACCCGACAGACAGACATCACATTAACCAACTAATCTGAAGTTAACACTACCAGTAATAGACAAAGTGACACCAAGTACCTCTGATGTGATGCACTATAGAGACATCATGGTTTTCTTGCCAAAAATGCATAACCTGAATTGAATTGTGGAGAAACAATCAATTAAATCCAAAGTAGGGACGTTCTATGGAGCAATGAACTTGTACTATTTAAGAATGCAAATGTTATGAAAAATAGAGGCCTAGATACTGCTGCAGATTAAGACACTCAAGAAACAACAAAATGCTAACATAAAGTCCTGAATTGGATCAAAGCTGCTATAAAAGACAGTATTAGAACAATCGGGGAATTGTAATATGGACAGCATTGTATTAGGTAATAGTAGTATATCATATACGATTCCCTGAATGTATATGGTAACTGTCTTACAGACAGATAACAGAATGTTATTGTTAAAAAATTTCTGAAGAATTTGGATATGAAGGCTTAACATCTCTGCAGATTACTCTCAACTGGTCAGGAAAAAAAAACCCTCTTGCTTTATGTTTCCCAAGTGATAAAGCCATCTTTTAAGAGTGCATATGAACACAATCCTTCCTCACCTAAAATCCACAACAGGCTCCTCACTGCACTTGGAATAAAATCTAAATTCTTTTCCCTGGCATACAAGGTCCTCTGCGACTGGGCCCTGCCTGGTGACTAGCGCTCTTAGAACTCTTATCACAGAATCATCTTCCTCAGGCTCCACTCACACTGGCGTTTTTTTCTACACCTAAAAAATCAACTCAAAGGCTTCTGTATTAGCTGTTATTTCAGCCTTATCTATTCCACCTCTTTATGGCTGCTCCTTATGCCACTACCTCAACAGAAGGATCTCTTCACTGTGCAGTCACTTACTGTGACATTACCTTATTTTCTTCATAGCATCTATGACTATTTAAAATCACGGCATTGATATGTGTTTGTATAATTATCAGCCTCCTTCACAAAAATATTTGTGTCATCAGAGTAGGGACTTACATCTTAGTCACTATTTTATTTCCAGAATGTATGTCAGTGCTGGCACACAGTAGGTACTCAACAACTAATCACTGAATCACAGAGTTACTAATTTTGATATGTACCCATCATGGACTCTATCATTTATGCATGATGAAAATCCTCATGAGATCTCAAATGTTCACCTGGGAGCTATTCAAAACAGTACAATCAGTGCTCGGGAGAAGAAAAAGAAAAAAGGAGGGCAGCAAGCCTTTTTTTGTAATTAAGGTATCACTAATATACACTCTTTTTTTTTTTACAATTTATTTTATTTTAGTATCATTAACCTACAATTACATGAGCAATATTGTAATGATTAAACTACCCCCTTCATCAGGTCCCCCCCACCAACCCTATTACAGTCACTGTCCATCAGTGTAGTGAGATGAGGATCACTACTTGTCTTCTCTGAGCTGTACAGTCCCCCCCGTACCCCCCCACCCTATGTCTGCCAATCATAATGCCCCTTTTACTCTCTTATCCCTCCCTTCCCACCCATCTCCCCAGTCCCTTTCCCTTTGGTAACTGTTAGTCCATTCTTGGGTTCTGTGAGTCTGCTGCTGTTTTGTTCCTTCATATTTTTTTCTTTTTTTTTTCTTTCTTCTTATACTCCACATATGACTGAGATGATTTGGTACTTGTCTTTTTCGGCCTGGCTTATTTCACTGAGCATAATACCCTCCAGCTCCATCCATGTTGTTGCAAATGGTAGGATTTGTTTTTCTCTTATGGCTGCGTAATATTCCATTGTGTATATATACCACATCTTCTTAATCCATTCATCTACTGATGGGCACTTAGGTTGCTTCCATTTCTTGGCTATTGTAAATAGTGCTGCAATAAACATAGGGGTGCATCTGTCTTTCTCAAACTGGGCTGCTGCATTCTTGGGGTAAATTCCTAGGAGTGGGATTCCTGGGTCAAATGGTATTTCTATTTTGAGTTTTTTGAGGAATCTCCATACTGCTTTACACAATGGTTGAACTAATTTGCATTCCCACCAGATATGTAGGAGGGTTCCCCTCTCTCCACATCCTTGCCAACATTTGTTGTTTGTGTTTTGGATGTTGGCCATCCTCACTGGTGTGAGGTGTTATCTCATTGTGGTTTTAATCTGCATTTCTCTGATGATTAGCGATGTGGAGCATTTTTTCATGTGCCTGTTGGCCATCTGAATTTCTTCTTTAGAGAAGTGTCTATTCATGTCCTGTGCCCATTTCTTAATTGGGTTATTTGCTTTTTGTTTGTTAAGGTGCGTGAGTTCTTTGTATATTTTGGATGTCAACCCCTTATCAGATACATCATTTATGAATATATTTTCCCATACTGTAGGATGTCTTTTTGTTCTACTGATGGTGTCCTTTGCTGTACAGAAGATTTTCAACTTGATATAGTCCCATTTGTTCATTTTTGCTTTTGTTTCCCTTGCCCGGGGGGATATGTTCATGAAGAAGTCGCTCATGTTTATGTCCAAGAGATTTTTGCCTATGTTTTTTTCTAAGAGTTTTATGGTTTCATGATTTACATTCAGGTCTTTGATCCACCTTGAGTTTACCTTTGTGTATGGGGTTAGACAGTAGTCCAGTTTCATTCTCTTACATTTAGCTGTCCAGTTTTTCCAACACCAGCTGCTGAAGAGGCTGTCCTCTCCCCATTGTATATCCAAGGCTCATTTATCAAATATTAATTGACTGTAGGTGTTTGGGTTAATGTTTGGATTTTCTATTCTGTTCCACTGGTCTGTGGGTCTGTTTTTGTGCCAGTACCAAATTGTCTTGATTACTGTGGCTTTGTAGTAGAGCTTGAAGTCAGGGAGTGTAATTCCCCCTGTTTCATTCCTCCTTCTCAGGATTGTTTTGGCTATTCGGGGTCTTTTCTGGTTCCATATGAATTTTAGAATTATTTGTTCCAGTTCATTGAAGAAAGCTGTTGGTAGTTTGATAGGGATTGCGTTGACTCTGTAGATTGCTTTAGGTAGTATTGCCATTTTGACAATATTTATTCTTCCTAGCCAAGAGCATGGGATGCATTTCCATTTGTTAGTGTCTTCCTTAATTTCTACTAGGAGTGTCTTGTAGTTTTCAGAGTACAGGTCTTTCACTTCCTTCGTTAGGTTTATTCCTAGGTATTTTATTCTTTTAGGTGCAATTGTGAATGGAATTGTTTTTCTGATTTCTCTTTCTGTTAGCTCATCATTAGTGTATAGGAAAGCAACAGATTTCTGTGTGTTAATTTTATATGCTGCAACTTTGCTGAATTCAGATATTAGTTCTAGTAGTTTTGGAGTGGAGTCTTTAGGGTTTTTTATGTATAGTATCATGTCATCTGCAAATAGTGACAATTTGACTTCTTCTTTACCATTCTGGATGGCTTGTATGTCTTTGTTTTGTCTGATTTTGATTGCCGTGGCTAGGATCTCCAGTACTATGTTGAATAACAGTGGAGAGAGTGGGCACCCCAGTCTTGTTCCCGATCTTAGATAAAAAGCTTTCAGCTTCTCACTATTAAGTATGATGTTAGCTGTGGGTTTGTCATATATAGCCTTTATGATGTTGAGGTACTTGCCATCTATAACCATTCTGTTGAGAGTTTTAATCAAAAATGGATGCTGAATTTTGTCAAAAGCTTTTTCAACATCTATGGAGATGATCATGTGGTTTTTGTTCTTCTTTTTATTGATGTGATGGATGATGTTGATGGATTTTCGAATGTTGTACCATCCTTGCATCCCTGGGATGAATCCCACTTGATCATGGTGTATGATCCTCTTGATATATTTTTGAATTCGGTTTGCTAATATTTTGTTGAGTATTTTTGCATCAACGTTCATCAGGGATATTGGTCTGTAATTTTCTTTTTTAGTGAGGTCTTTGCCCGGTTTTGGTATTAGAGTGATGCTGGCTTCATAGAAAGAGTTTGGAAGTATTCCCTCCTCTTCTATTTTTTGGAAAACTTTAAGGAGAATGGGTGTTATTTCTTCTCTATATGTCTGGTAGAATTCAGAGGTGAATCCATCAGGTCCAGGGCTTTTGTTCTTGGGTAGTTTTTTGATTACCGATTCAATTTCGTTGCTGGTGATTGGTCTGTTTAGTTTTTCTGTTTCCTGCTTGGTGAGTCTTGGAAGGCTGTATTTTTCTAAGAAGTTGTCCATTTCTTCTAGGTTTTGCAGCTTGTTGGCATATAGATGCTCGTAATATTCTCTTATAATTCTTTGTATTTCTGTGGGGTCCGTCGTTATTTTTCCTTTCTCATTTGTGATTCTGTTTATGTGTGTAGATTCTCTTTTTCTCTTAATGAGTCTGGCTAGGGGTTTATCTATTTTGTTTATTTTTTCAAAGAACCAGCTTTTGGTTTCATTGATTTTTTCTATTGTTTTATTCTTCTCAATTTTATTTATTTCTTCTCTGATCTTTATTATGTCTCTCCTTCTGGTAACTTTGGGCCTCATTTGTTCTTCTTTTTCCAATTTCAATAATTGTGTCCTTAGACTGTTCATTTGGGAATGTTCTTCCTTCTTTAAATGGGCCTGGACTGCAATGTACTTTCCTCTTAAGACTGCCTTCGCTGCGTCCCACAGAAGTTGTGGCTTTGTGTTGTTGTTGTCATTAGTCTCCATATATTCTTTGATTTCTGTTTTGATTTGGTCGTTAACCCACTGATTCATTAGGAGAATGTTGTTAAGTCTCCATGTATTTGTGAGCCTTTGTGATTTCTTTCTGAAATTTATTTCTAGTTTTATACCTTTGTGGTCTGAGAAGTTGGTTGGTAGGATTTCAATATTTTTGAAATTACTGAGGTTCTTTTTGTAGCCTAGTATGTGGTCTATTCTGGAAAATGTTCCATGTGCACTTGAGAAGAATGTGTATCCTGCTGCTTTTGGGTGCAGAGTTCTGTAGATATCTGTTAAGTCCATCTGTTCTAGTGTGTTGTTCAGTGCCTCTGTGTCTTTACTTATCCTCTGCCTGGTTGATCTATCCTTTGGAGTGAGTGGCGTGTTAAAGTCTCCTAAAATAATTGCATTGCTGTCTATTTCCTCCTTCACTTCTGTTAGTATTTGTTTCACATATGCTGATGATCCTGTGTTGGGAGCATATATATTTATAATGGTTATATCTTCTTGTTGGACTGACCCCTTTATCATTATGTAATGTCCGTCTTTATTTCTTGCTACTTTCTTCATTTTGAAGTCTATTTTATTTGATACAAGTACTGCAACACCTGCTTTTTTCTTTGTTGTTTGCTTGAAATATTTTTTTCCATCCCTTCACTTTTAGTCTGTGTATATCTTTGGGTTTGAGGTGAGTCTCTTGTAAGCAGCATATAGATGGGTCTTGCTTTTTTATCCACTCTGTTACTCTGTGTCTTTTGATTGGTGCATTCAGTCCATTTACATTTAGGGTGATTATTGACAGATATGTACTTATTGCCATTGGTGGCTTTAGATTTGTGGTTACCAAAGGTTCAAAGGTTGCTTCTTTACTATCTGAGAATCTAACTTAACTTTCTTGTTATCGTGAACGCCGTCTGATGTTTCTTTATCTCTCCCTTCCTATTCTTCCTCCTCCTTTCTTTATATATTAGGTGTTTTATTCTTTGCCTTTAGTTAGTATTTGGATGGTCTGCTTTCTTTGCTATGATTTTATTTTCTCTGGTGACATCTTTTTAGCCTTAGGGGTGTTTCCCTCTAGAGCAGTCCGTTTAAGATATCCTGTAGTGGTGGTTTATGGGTGGCAAACTCTCTCAACTTTCTTTTGTCTTGAAATTGTTTAATCCCTCCGTCATATTTAAATGATAATCGTGCTGGATACAATATTCTTGGTTCGAGGCCCTTCTGTTTCATTACGTTAAATATATCATGCCATTCTCTTCTGGCCTGTAAGGTTTCTGTTGAGAAGTCTGATGACAGTCTGATGGGTTTTCCTTTGTAGGTGATCTTTTTTCTCTCTCTAGCTGCCTTTAATACTCTGTCCTTATCTTTGATCTTTGCCATCTTGATTATTATGTGTCTTGGTGTTGTCTTCCTTGGGTCCCTTGTGTTGGGAGATCTGTGGGCTTCTGTGGACTGTGAGACTATTTCCTTCCCCAGCGTGGGGAAGTTTTCAGCAATTATTTCTTCATAGACACTTTCTATCCCTTTTTCTCTGTCTTCTTCCTCTGGTACTCCTATTATGCGAATATTGTTCCATTTGGATTGGTCACATAATTCTCTTAATATTCTTTCATTCTTAGAGATCCTTTTATCTCTCTCTGCCTCAGCTTCTTTGTATTCCTGATCCCTGTCTTGCAATTCCTTGATCGTGTCTTGAACCTGATTCAATCTGCTGTTGAGCCCGTCAATGGCTTGTCTCATTTCTGCATTGTCTTTCCTCACTTCCCTCACTTCCTCCCTCAGCTCTTGCACATTTTTCTGTAGATCCATCAGCATGGCTATAACTTTTATTCTGAATTCTTTTTCTGGAAGACTATGCATGTCGATTCCTTCAGATTCTCTCTCTGGGGTGGTGTTTGTCTGAAGCTTTGTCTGTATCATATTCTTCTGTCTTCTCATGACTATAGAATTAGTTGTTGGTAGTTGTCACGTATGTCCGCTGGGCTCTTTATGACTTTAAAAAGGAAAGAGAAGAGAGGAGAGAAAAGATAAAAAGAAAACAAAGAGAAAAAAAATACTTCTACTAATAAAAAAAGTAAAAAGAGAGAAAAAGGAAAAGAAAGAAAAAGAAAAAGCAGCAACACGTAAAAGAAAAAAAAAACAAAAACAAAAGAAAACACCAAAACGCCCACCAGGGGTGGTTTCTGTGTGAATGCTGTAGGTGGGGCTATTGCTCCACTATTCCAGAGCCGTGGCCACGTCGCTCCACATGGCCCTTTAAAGCTGTGGCCGGGGTGAAAATGAATGGGAGGCTGCCTTGCCAGGACTCCCGCCGGAGTGCTGGGGTGGAGGAGCACTCTGGTCTCGCTGGGTCACGGCTCCATCCCGCCTCGCCGGGTGCCGAGTCCTCACTCCAGAGTGTCTGACCGCCGGAGCTCTGGCGGGGAGGAGCGCTCAGTCCTGACGGGTCGCGGTTCTGTATCCCATCCACCTCACCGGCTGCCAAGTTCTCTCAGGTGTACCTGTACGCTGTGCACTTTCCTGTGTATTCTGGTCACTCTTTTAGGGATAGTTGTATTTGCTGTATTTTCGTGAATAAATATAATGTTGGGAGGAATTTTTCTGCCAGTCCGTTCATGTCGCCATCTTCCTGGAAGTCTGATATACACTCTTATGAAGGTTTCACATGAAAAAACAATGTGGTTACTACATTTACACATATTATCAAGTCCCCACCCATACACCATTGCAGTCACTGTCCATCAGTGTAGTAAGATGCCACAGATTCACTATTTGTCTTCTCTGTGCTACACTGTCTTCCCCGTGACCCATCACACAATGTGTACTAAACAAAATACCCCTCAGTCTCCTTCTCCCTCCCTCCACACCCACCTTTCCACGGCCCTCTCTTTTGGTAACCGCAGGTCCTTTCTTGGAGTCTGAGTCTGCTGCTATTTTGTTCCTTCAGTTTTGCTTCGTTGTTATATTCCACAAATGAGGGACATCATTTGGTACTTGTCTTTCTCCACCTGGCTTATTTCACTGAGCATAATATCCTCCAGCTCCATCCATGTTGTTGCAAATGGCAGGATTTGTTTCTTTCTTATGGCTGAATAGTATTCCATTGTGTATATGTACCACTTCTTCTTTACCCATTCATCTACTGATGGACACTTAGGTTGCTTCCATATCTTGACTACTGTAAATTGTGTTGTGATAAACATAGGGGTGCATATGTCTTTTTGAATCTGAGAAGTTGTATTCTTTGGGTAAATTCCAAGAGTGGGATTCCCGGGTCAAATGGTATTTCTATTTGTAGTTTTTGAGGAACCTCCATATTGCTTTCCATGATGGTTGAACTAGCTTACATTCCCACCAGCAGTGTAGGAGGGTTCCCTTTCTCTGCATCCTTACCAGCATTTGTTGTTCTTAGTCTTTTGGATGCTGGCCATCCTTACTGGTGTCAGGTGATATCTCATTGTGGTTTTAATTTGCATTTCCCTGATGATTAGTGATGTGGAGCATCTTTTCATGTGTCTGTTGCCCATCTGAATTTCCTCCTTGGAGAATTGCCTCTTCATATCCTCTGCCCATTTTTTAATTGGGTTATTTTCTTTTTGGGTGTTGAGGTGTGTGAGTTCTTTATATGTTTTGGATGTTAACCCCTTGTCAGATATGTCATTTACAAATATATTCTCCCATACTTTTTCTTCTGTTGGTGATGTCTTTTGCCATACAGAAGCTTTTTAATTTGATGTAGTCCCATGTGTTCATCTTTGCTTTTGCTTCCCTTGCCCAAGGAGATGCATTCAGGAAGAAGTTGCTCATGTTTATATTCAGAAGATTTTTGCTTATGTTGTCTTCTAAGAGTTTTATGGTTTCATGACTTACATTCATGTCTTTGATCCATTTTGAGTTTACTTTTGTGTAAGGGGTTTAACAATAATCCAGTTTCATTCTCTTGCATGTAGCTGTCCAGTTTTGCCAACACCAGTTGTTGAAGAGGCTGTCATTTCCCCATTGTATGTCCATAGCTCCGTTATCATATATTAATTGACCATATATGGTTGGGTTTATATCAGGGCTCTCTAGTCTCTTCCATTGGTCTATTGTTCTGTTCTTATGCCAGTACCAAATTGTGTTGATTACTGTAGCTTTGTAGTAGAGCTTGAAGTTGAGGAGCATAATTCCCCCAGCTTTATTCTTCCTTCGCAGGATTGCTTTGGCTATTTGGGGTCTTTTGTGGTTCCATATGAATTTTAGAATGATTTGCTCTAGTTCATTGAAGAATGCTGTTGGTATTTTGATAGGAATTGCATTGAATCTGTAGATTGTTTTAGGCAGGATGGCCATTTTAACAATATTAATTCTTCCTATCCATGAGCATGGGATGTTTCCATTTATTGGTATCTTCTTTAATTTCTCTCATGAGTATTTTGTAGTTTTCAAAGTATAGGTCTTTCACTTCCTTGGTTAGGTTTATTCCTAGGTATTTTATTCTTTTTGATGCAATTGTGAATGGAATTGTTTTCCTGATTTCTCTTTTTGCTAGTTCACCATTAGTGTATAGGAATGCAACAGATTTCTGTGTATTAATTTTGTATCCTGCAACTTTGCTGAATTCAGATATTAGATCTAGTAGTTTTGGAGTGGATTCTTTAGGATGTTTTATGCACAATATCATGTCATCTGCAAACAGTGTCAGTTTAACTTCTTCTTTACCAATCTGGATGCCCTTTATTTCTTTGTGTTGTCTAATTGTTGTGGTGAGAACCTCCAGAACTATGTTGAATAAAAGTAGCGAGAGTGGGTATCCTTCTTTTGTTCCCAATTTTAAAGAAAAGCCTTTCAGCTTCTCACTGTTAAGTATGATGTTGGCTGTGGCAGCAAGCCTTTTAACAATAAAACAAAGACAAGGAAAGACAGCGAGATCAAGAGAGTGGGAAAGAGAGCCACGTCACTGCAAGACAAGCATAGAGTATGGAAACAGGAGATGTATTAACAGAAGGACATCTATTGTGGAGGATCAGCAAGGTTTTCTCTTCCAACTGCTTTCTGTGTCAAAACAAAGCCCCCCCCCCCAATTAATAATGGGATTCATTTATTTCTCATCTTCCATTAAAACTGTGGTCGATATACTCGAGTTGTAAGGGCTTTAAGAGAGAACAATCTTTCCACACTATCACATCCTTGCCTTTTAGAACAGACTGGTTCACCTGAAGCTTACTAATGCCACATTCTTGTGTCTAGCTGTTATTAAAATTTTCATAGGTAGCATCAGATAAAATACTTCTGACTGATGCTTGTCTACAAAAACCACTTTAGGATTTCTCTGTATTTTCTGGTAATTTGTTACAAAGTGATAAGAAACAAACCACCAATGGCCTAGCACACAGTGCTCAATAACTGCTGAAATAAATCTACTTCTCTTCCCTAGGGAAATACGTAGGTCATTCAATGGAACATTCTCATTGCCCCTTCATCCAGAAACATTTATTTAACTGCCTCATTGGAACTTGCTAACAGATATGACACTACTACAAATAAGCAATTGTCAAATGAGAGAATTTTAAAAGTAAAGGATAATTTGGTAAAAGCAAGTAATTCATGCCTGAGCATCCCATCTGAAATAGATGTAAACTACGAAACCTAATAGTGTTTACTTTATCTCTGTAAAACAGAGAAATAATTAATGATCCTGGGATCCTGGCACAAAAGCTAGTCACGACTGAAGACTTATTGTTACTATGTTTTGTTGCCCTTCTATACAACCTGCCTCACATAGGTAGGGACACCTGCAGTGCATCACAAAATCAAAATGCTGATTCTTTGAAAAGAGTAAATAAGCAGACACACCTAAAAAAAAAAACCCCACAAATAAAAGGGAGACTGAATTTCAGATGCTATAGGTAAAGAAATAAAGTATTATTACACCCAATTTTTAAAATGGGCAAAGGGTGTGAACAGACATTTCTCCAAAGATATTGCAGTGGCCAATAAGCATATAAAAAAAACCCAGCATCATTAGCCCCCTGAAAATGCCCCCGAAATGCACAATGAGCTACCACCCTCACAACTACAATGGCTATAATGATAAAGGCAAACAAAATTGCTGGGGGAAATGGAAATACGGTGCAGTTGCTTTGGAAAACAATTTGGCAAGTCCTTTTGGACGTTAAACATAGTTGCCATGTGACCCAGCAGTTCCACTGTTATGTATATACCCAAGGAATTGAAAACACATGTTCATAAAAAAAGACCCTGTCCATGAATGTTCACAGCAGCATTATTCACAATAACCAAAGAGTGGAAATCCAAATGTCCACTGACTGATGGACAAATAAAATGCTGTGTATCACACAAGGTAATATATTAAACCATTGAAAGTAATCAACTACTGATTTATGCTATGACATGGGAGAACCTTGAGAACACTCTGCTAAGCAAAAGAAGCCAGACACAAAAGGCCACATATTTTGATTCTACAGATAGAAAACTTCAAGGATGAGTAAATCCATAAAGACAGCAGATCACTGTTTGCCAGAACCTTGGAGGAGGGAAGAATAGGAATTGCTAATGAGTAATGGGGGTATGATGAAAATGTTCTAGAGTTATAGTGGTGATAGTGGTACACCTTTGTGAATATACTAAAAACCGATGGACTGTACACTTTTTGAAAGGTTTAAAAATGAAGACGGACATTACATTTTCAATCTTTGGCTTTGACAATGTCCCAGTACACACACATTTCTCAAGATTGTATAAAGGAATATTTAAGGACATAATCTTTTATGTCCATCTCCTTTTTCATGGACACCTATACAAAATGAGGCAATTTGTCTTGTTCCCCGTTACATTTGAGGAATTTTGTTTTTACTTTAAGTAGTATATGCTAGCTAAGAAAAGCAATGTCTCTTTATCTCCTGTCTCTGAAAACTCAGTTTATTCAGGTCCATTTCTGTGCATTTACAAATATATACACGGCTTGATTTTTTATGAAAATGGGAACATGTTTGAACTCAACAGGGTACTGCTGACATAATCTGATAACAGCACATGAAGAATTTTTCTCATTCTATCACCACTACATAGTATGGGTAAAGCAAATTTTAATTACTGACTCTTCCACCAGTTGACATTCATGCTTCACAGTGCCCTCAGAGTTATCTTCTTAAAGCAGAACTGTTAGTGTACCCATTTTTCCTCTCCACAGTCTAGGCCCCACCAACCTTTCCACTGTTTGGAGTCAGTACAGTAGGCAGATGGTAATCTGGGCTACAGGACCTAGCTGAGTCTGAAACCAGGCCTTACCACGTATTAGCAGTGCTACTCTGGAAACGTTACACACCCTTTACTGTAAGGCCTTCATTTCTTCACTGGCCTAAATACCTTAGAGATTCCTCTAAGGATTAAGCGATTTGCTGGATGGAGTAAATGTTTACTGCTATACCTCCAGAACAATGTCAGGCACAGAAACACTCAATGCCAGCTATCATTACTGTATCTCCCCATAAATTCTATCCTCATTACTCAAATCCCATTCATCACTCCTCAACGAAACTCTGTGCTCTGCTACTTTCAAGTTTTATTTTGCTATAGCTTAGTTCCTAATGACTTATCATCCAATGTTCCTGATTCTTCTATATGTATCCCTCAAAAATAGAGGCAAATGTCACGAAGCCTTCTTAAATCCAACCTCTAGGGGGATTAAAGATGGCGGCGTGAGAGGTGAGATGCAGGCTTCCTCCTAAAACGGCATGTAATACAAAAATATAATTAACACAACTAATCCTAAAAGAGCAACAGGAAAGAGGACTGCACCACACTGCATACACCTGGGGAAAAGAGCAGACCTCACAGTACAGGGTAACGTACCAAAGCTGTGCTCTGGTGGGACCCAAGCCCTTCCCCCACCCAGCTCAAAGATGGGAGGAAGAGAAATGGAGCAGAGAGGGAGCGGAGGCCTCAGACTGCTGAATACCAACTCCAGAGATCTGCTCTGGGAGCACAAACCTACATTTCATGGTGCTTGCATGATACTCTCGTGATTATGGGGCTGGAAAGCTAAGACAGGCAGAATTCCTGGAGAGACTGATTCCAGCTGCTTCTGGAAAGCAGGGATCTATATCCTGCTGCTCTGGCACAAAAGAAAGGCGGGCAGTCTGAGACACTTCCTAACAAGGAAGCCCTTAGCAAGAGGGCTGCTAAAGATGCAAGGATTGCACACAGCTTACTGCTCAGGAGAGAGGACAGGTAGAGAAAATTGTCCGGGTGCACTCTGCCCAGCAGGTTGGGAGTTTGCCATATAGACTTTCATATTTAAGGAGGAAAAAGAAATCTTCCTCCTCAGACAATCTTCAGGTGCTCCAGCTCCCTGGCTGCCTACACAGCTCCAAGGAAACCCTTCATGATATGCAGCTAACTGCGCCTGTCTCCCGGCCAGCCCCACCTGGCATGCAAACTGGCAAACCCTACCCTGGCGTTAGGCCACCAGAGGGAAGATCTGTCTACAGCAACTACAAACGCAAAGCATAGAGGCTTATACCTGTGTGCTTGGCCCACTGGTTCAGGCAGTGGAGACAGGAACAGCAGCCAGGAAACAGGAAACAGCTATTTCCTTGCTCCAATACCACTCCCCTGCCACCCCCAACATTGCCTCAGGGGCTGAGCAGCTCCAGAGTGTAGAACTTCTGAGCACTAGAGGGCGCCATATACAAATATGAAATGCCAAAGGAACCTGGTTCAGAGTAAAATTATTAATACCACTCCGGAGAAAGATATAAATGACATCGACCTCATGAGTCTTCATGAAAGAGAGTTCAAAATAAAAATCATTAACATGCCCATGGAGGTACAGAAAGATATTGAAAAACTCAGGAATGAATTCCGGTCAGGGATTCAATCGTTGAAGAGCACATGGACGGTATTAAAGCAGATTGGATACTGTGCAGGAGACTCCTAAATAACCAATGGATCAATGACCGAATAAAAACAGAGATCAACCAATATATGGAGACAAATGACAACAATAATTCAACACCGCAAAATCTGTGGGACACAGTGAAGGCCGTGTTAAGAGGAAAGTATATTACATTACAGGCTTACCTCAGAAAAGAAGAACAATCCCATATGAGCAGTCTAAACTCACAATTAATGAAACTAGAAAAAGCAGAACAAATGAGGTCCAAAGTCAGTAGAAGAAGGGACATAATAAAGATTAGAGCAGAAATAAATAAAATTGAGAAGAATAAAACAATAGAAAGAATCAGTGAAAGCAAGAGCTGGTTCTTCGAGAAAATAAACAAAATAGATAAACCCCTAGCCAGACTTATCAAGAAAAAAAGAGAGTCTACTCACATAAACAGAATCAGAAATGAGAAACGAAAAATCACTACGGACAGCAGAGAAATACAAAGAATTATTAGAGAATACTATGAAAAATTATATGCTGACAAACTGGATAACCTAGAAGAAATGGACAACTTTCTAGAAAAATACAACTTTTCAAGGCTGACTCAGAAAGAAACAGAAAACCTGAACAGACCAATCACCAGCAATGAAATGGAACTGGTAATCAAAAACCTACCTAAGCACAAAACACCTGGACCAGATGGCTTCACCACTGAATTTTATCAAACATTTAGTGAAGACCTAATACCCATCCTCCTTAAAGTTTTCCAAGGAGTAGAAGAAGAGGGAATACTTCCAAACTCATTCTATGAGTCCAGCATCACTCTAATACCAAAACCAGGCAAAGACACCACAAAAAAAGAAAATTAGGGACCAATATCCTTGATGAAAATAGATGCAAAAATACTCAACAAAATATTAGGAAACCGAATTAAAAAATACATCAAAAAGATCATCCATCATGATCAAGTAGGATTTATTCCAACGATGCAAGGATGGTACAACATTCCAAAAACCCATCAACATCATCCACCACATTAACAAAAAGGAAAAAAATGACATGATCATCTCCATACATGCTGAAAAAGCATTTGACAAAATTCAACATCCATTCATGATAAAAGCTCTCGACAAAATGGGTATAGAGGGCAAGTACCTCAACATAATAAAGGCCATATATGACAAACCCACAGCTAGCCTTAATAGCAAAAAGCTAAAAGCTTTTCCTTTAAGATCGGGAACAAGACAAGGATGCCCACTCTCACCACTCTATTCAACATAGTACTGGAGGTCCTAGCCATGGCAATTAGACAACACAAAGAAATAAAAGGCATCCAGATTGGCAAGGAAGAAGTTAAACTGTCCCTGTTTGCAGATGACTAGATATTGTACATAAAAAACCCTAGAGAATCTACTCCAAAACTACTAGAACTAATATCTGAATTCAGCAATGTTGCAGGATACAAAATTAATATGCAGAAATCTGTGGCATTCCTATACACTAACAATGAACTAGCAGAGAGAGAAATCAGGAAAAAAATTCCATTCACAGAATAAAATACCTGGGAATAAACCTAACCAAGGAAGTGAAAGACCTATACTCTGAAAGCTACAAGACACTCATGAGAGAAATTAAAGAAGATACCATAAAATGGAAACACATCCTATGCTCAAGGATAGGAAGAATTAATATTGTCAAAATGGCCATCCTGCCTAAAGCAATCTACAGATTCAATGCAATTTCTATAAAAATACCAACAGTATTCGTCAACGAATTAGAGAAAATCATTCTAAACTTTATATGGAAGCACAGAATACCCCGAATAGCCAAAGCAATCCTGAGGAGAAAGAATAAAGCTGGAGGGATTATGCTCCCCAACTTCAAGCTCTACTACAAAGCCACAGTAATCAAGACAATTTGGTACTGGCACAAGAACAGACCCATAGACCAATGGAGTACACTAAAGAGCCCTGATATAAACCCAACCATATATGGTCAATTAATATATGATAAAGGAGCCACAGACATACAATGGAGAAATGACAGCCTCTTCAACAGCTGGTGTTGGCAATGGACGTTTACATGCAAGAGAATGAAACTGGATTATTGTCTAAACCCATACACAAAAGTAAACTTAAAATGGATCAAGGACCTGAATGTAAGTCATGAAACCATAAAACTCTTAGAAGACAACATAGGCAAAAATTTCCTGAATATAAGCATGAGCAACTTCTTCCTGAATGCATCTCCTCAAGCAAAGGAAACAAAAGCAAAAATGAACTCATGGGATTGCATCAAACCAAAAAGTTTCTGTATGGCAAAGGACACCATCAACAGAACAAAAAGGCATCCTACAGTATGGGAGAATATATTTGTAAATGACATATCCGACAAGGGGTTAACATCTAAAATATATAAAGAACTTACATGCCTCAACACCCAAAAAGCAAATAACCCGATTAAAAAATGGGCAGAGGATATGAAGAGACAGTTCTCCAAGGAAGAAATTCAGATGGGCAACAGACACATGAAAAGATGCTCCACATCACTAATCATCAGGGAAATGCAAATTAAAACCACAATGAGATATCACCTCACACCAGTAAGGATAGCCACCATCCAAAAGACTAAGAACAACAAATGCTGGTAAGGATGCGGAGAAAGGGGACTCCTCCTACACTGCTGGTGGGAATGTAAGCTAGTTCAACCATTGTGGAAAGCAATATGGAGGTTCCTCAAAAAACTACAAACAGAAATATCATTTGACCCGGGAATCCCACCCTTGGAATTTACCCAAAGAATACAACTTCTCAGATTCAAAAAGACATATGCACCCCTATGTTTATCACAACACAATTTACAGTAGTCAAGATATGGAAGCAACCTAAGTGTCCATCAGTAGATGAATGGGTAAAGAAGAAGTGGTACATATACACAATGGAATACTATTCAGCCGTAAGAAGGAAACAAATCCTGCCATTTGCAACAATATGGATGGAGCTGGAGGATATTATGCTCAATGAAATAAGCCAGGCAGAGAAAGACAAGTGCCAAATGATTTCCCTCATTTGTGGAGTATAACAACAAGCAAAACTGAAGGGGGATCACGGGGAAAACAGTGTAGCACAGAGAACGCAAATAGTGACTCTGTGGCATCTTACTACACTGATGGACAGTGACTGTACTGGGGTATGGGTGGGGACTTGATAATATGGGTAAATGTAGTAACCACGTTGTTTTTTCATGTGAAACCTTCATAGGAGTGTATATCAATAAAACTTAATAAAAAAAATTCAACCTCTACTGCTCTTCTGACCTTGCTTGCCTCATGACTTAGCACTTGTATCAGTTATTTGTGAAGCCACCATCTCCACATTTTTGAGTGTAAATTTCTTGAACTGAAGGACAGCATTTTGACTATTTCTGCATCACCACTTGTGCCAAGATGTGTTTGGTATTCATTCAGTTAGCCAATCAACTAATATTTATGGAGTGCCAAGCCAGGCACTTTCTGGGCATAGAGGAGTAAACAAAATAAATGCTCTCCCTTGATGAAGCTTACACTTTACTGAAGAATACAGAGATGACAAACAAGTAAACATGTAAGATGAAGTGAGGTGAAGAAAAACATAGGGTAAGGTAGATAGGGAATACCAGGGAGAGTAGGGGACCCGTGATTATTTTACAGAGAGGTCAGGAAAGGTTTCTTTGATAAGAATCCTCTGGTGTCAGAATGAACCATAAGAGATTCAAGGGAAGAATATCCAGGGAGAGGTAAAAGTACAAAGATCCTGAGAGGCCACAGGCTTGGTATATCTGAGCATGTCTTTGGAGGCAAGTCAATAATGTCAAAATTGGAAGAAGATAAGGAGGTGAGAAAAAAAATTTTTTTTTTTTTTTTGGCCAATATGAAGATTTTGGGTTTAGTCTGAGATAAGGACCCTGGAACACAGGGCAGAGGAATGGCGTGATCTAGGTCAACAATTGTCATAACTGCCGAAGGGAAGAGGAGACAGCAGAGGAGCAAGGGTGATGGCTGGGAGACCAGGTTAAGTAAAAGGTCAGGGAAGATCGTAAGCTGAAATAGGATGGGAGCAGTGGAGATGGCGACAAGTGGTGGATTCTCCATACATTTTGAGGAAAGCATGGGCAGAATTTACTGATAAGCAGAGACAAAGAGAAGTCAAGATGTTATTAGGTGCTACGATCTAGGCCAGTGCTTCGCCCACTCCAGTACATATCAGAATCTCCAGGAGGGCATGCTAAGACAGTCGGGCCTCGGCTCCAGAGTCTCTGATTCAGGAGATATGGAGTGGGGCCTGAGACTTTCCTGGCCTACCAGCAGGAGAAACAGAACTGATTACTGAGCTAGGAAAAAATGCACTTAAAAGAAAAACTGAACCAGGAGCCCCATTTTGAATATATTAAATCTGAGACGTCCAAATTAGCACCTTTAGTATTTTTCCTCAAAATCCATGGCCTCAATCTAATCACAGGGTAACATAACACACACCCAAATTAGGGAGCATCCTACAAGGTATTTGACCAGTGTTCTTCAAAATATGGTCAAAGAAACAGAATGCCTCAATGTCACAGATAGAAGCAACACAGGATCTCGGATCAGATCCTGGAACATTTCTGTAAAGACTGGTGAAATCTGGTAAGGTCCAAGTTTAGTGGTAGTGTACCAATGTTAATTTCTTAGTTTCATAATTGTCCCATTGTACATGGTTATGTAGGATGGTAACATTAGGGAAAGCTAATGAGGGAGGGTGTGAGAAATTCTCTGGACTATCATTGCAACCATTCTATAATACCAAAATTATTTCAAAATAAATTTTTAAAGATTCAGTTGCCTTATCAGATACCTAAGTAGAAATGTCATAAAGGCAGTTGGATGTATAAGTCTGGAAATAAAAAGATCCCGGCTGATGACAGAAATTGGAAAATTACCAGTGTATGTATGGCATTTAAAATCCTAACATTATATGAGATTAGCAAGGAAATGAGTTGTTACAGAAAAGGTCCTAAGATAAAGTTTAGGGGGTTAGGGAGATAAGGAGAAACTAAGAAGGTTTAGTTAGTGATGGCTAAAATGATGGCTAGTGAGGTAGGATGACAACGAAGGAGAATGGTGTCCTTAAGCTAAGTGAAGAAAGCATTTCACGAAGAAGGAAGTGAGCAACTGTTCTGAATGCTAGTAAATTGACTGAAGGTTGACTATGGGATTAGAAATGTGGGGAACATTTGTGAACAAAAGCTATTTTGGTAGAGTGGTAATATAACATTACTACCTCACGTAGAGCATTTGTATGGATTTAAACAATGAAGACACTTTACTTCCGTTCTTGCAAAACTCATACTGATTTCATTAGAAAATGAAATTTAGTGCCATCTGCTGGAAAACCACTAGCATAAACATGTGACTGTCCTGAATGTGGCAGTCCTGTGCAGTGCATAACCTGCACAATCAGATATAACAGCTTAGTTGGCAGAGACGATGTCTGATAAGAATGGATTCAAAATAGAGTGAGAAGGGACAGAGGAGACAATGAGTACAGAAAATTCTTCCATGGCAAGGAGTTCACCTATCAGTGGAACAAAAACATGAGGGAATAACCAAAAGGGAGGTGGATTCAAGGTTTCTTTTCTTATGATGTGAGATATCACAGGCTGTTTCCATGCTGATGAGAAAATTCCAGGAGAGAGGGAAACCCAACGCTCTAAAACAAGAAAAATAGCATTGCAGAAATAAAGTTCTTGAGTAGCCAAGCGTCAAGATCTAGTAGACAAATGGAGAGGTGGGCCTTAAATAAATGCATACTCCTACAGCAAGAGTAGGGAACACAAAGCAGGTATGACCAAATGGGTTGTTAGTCAATAGGATGGTGGGAGTGTACAGAAGACCTCTTCTGTTTGCTTATTTTTTCAATACAATAGGAAGCAACATCATTAGCTGAGAGTGAGGAGTGGAGAAGTGGTGGTAGTTTGAAAGAGGAGAAATTATTGCCAGCACAGTGGGAGAATGAGTAGATTAAGGAAAGGTGACAGGATTTCAGGTTTCACTGAAGACACACTTGACCTTAGAATTTAAAGTGAGACCATTCAACAATTTCACATTTCATATTCACCATTTACATGCACAGTAGACAGAGTTGGATTTGACCAGGATTTAATCAGATATGTACAACAGGGTCAAGAAATTTGAGGGTACACTCAGAAGTATAATTATAAGTGACTGTGTTTAAGGAAGTCAGGAACAAGGAGGTAGTGGCAAGTATTTGACCAATAATTAGATAATCAAAAAAGGAGGTATGAATACAAAACTCCCAAAATCTTTCACATAAAATCTGGCCATGACTGCCCCACACCTACTTACTAAATCTAAACTCCTCAGACTGATAATCAGTGCTTTTCCAACCTACTCAAACACTGTGAACAGCTATTGCTCCAACACATCTGTTAAGTTCCAATCAAAGTGGTAATCTGGATAAGTCTTGACCTTCCCAAGTCTTCGTAAAGACTTCCAGAGGTTTTGCTGACAGTGTTCCAAGAAAGAATTAATATGAATTGTTAAACATAAATCTATCTCCAAACTCCCAGAAAGTTTATAATTAAACAATCCCCAAAGCTGATGGCTAGGCTCCCAGCTTTGTTTCAAGAAACTCTTCTGTGTAATGGTGTATATTCTAGTGGTATTTTGTCCTGGGATGTTTTCCCTAATTTCTCTGTATGCTTCTCTAACTAGTTCCACGATACAGAACAGACCAGCTATTGTCTTTTACTTATCATTTCTTATCTTTCATTCTTTTCTTTTATTCCACCCCTAATAATTTTAAATCTTTTTCATATTAACAATAACCAGCCATTAGTCAGAACTTTATTCAGCAATCTGTAACTTCTTACAAATCCTAACCATTCACTGGTATAATCTCATTTCATTACAATTAATTAAAAACAAAACAAACAAGAATTCCTTCAACAACAAAAAATACGATCTGTAGCTGTTGAACCTGTTTTTAAGAGGAGGCGGCAGAGGTTTATTACACCAAGGGAGTCTTCAGTCACACTCCTTGGAGAATGTTGTTCTCCGAGTAGCATACCGCTTCTCCTTGCCAGTATAAACAAAATACTGGCCAGTTGTCAGGAACAAAATGGAAAAAGGTCACTCAAGCACCACCACCTAGAATTAAGTCCACAGCCTCTTGTTAGGAACACAGAAGCTTAGGTAATTATCCAATAATTAAAAATTTGTTCAGGAAAAACAGGAACACATGTTTTTCTGCTTCAGGATAAAAATAAAAACTTATCATTAAAAAACCACAGAAGATTTCTTTTCCTTTCATCCATTTCTTCTGGCATTTTCTCTTCACTAATTCTCTGAGAATTAGTTCTAATTTTCTGATATTATAATCTTCCCCACCAATCCAAAGAGCTCAAAGCAGCTAAAGTATATCATACATTAGCAATGGCCAAGAATCGAAGAAAGAAATGAAGTTACATAACATGTTTTCTACAGAAAGTTACATGCTTTGTGTGCTAATGTCTATACCACCAAGGTTAACATAACTGAGCAAGAGAAAATTCTCACAATGACTTCATGTGACTAAAACTAATATATCTGAACAGAGGATAAGAAATTTTTATGTTCTTCAAAAAAGGTACTATGAGATTCATAATATCTAAAAAGATCTGACAAATCATATTTTATACATGAGACAGAAGCAGACACACAGAGAAAGAGAGAGAGGTTTCCTCCTCACAGAAGCATCTTCAAATTTTATCCCTTACATAAAAGCATCTCACATGAAAGCATTCACAACTATTCTGGAGGTAAGGTATAATTGATGATGTGGTATAATTTATATTAAAACACAGGATAAAAGTATGTGGTACTGAAGAGATTAAGTGTCTTTGGCATAAGATGAATTTATTTTTGCAAATCCATATGACAAGCCCTATAAAATCAAGGACATAAAACAAATACATGCAACTTGATATTATTACTTCTAAACCCAACATTCAAAGCCTAACACACAAGAAAATAATGACCTTTCCACACAATGAACTATGGACTAGAAAAAGAGTATGGCCAATCAAAAGAGTTGAAGTACCATGGTCCAAATGATTTCTGCTCTCACCATGAGAGCCTGCAGCATTAATATGGGATGACCGTCTCTCGACTTTTTCCGTTCACATCTGTGAATATATATACAAGTAAAAGGGATCAAAGTTGAGGATTAGCCTCTTTATGCCTGTGAAGCCAGTTATGTCCACAATACTTTTCCTCCTCCTGAAACCCAAGGACACCATGCTTCTCCACTCCTTCCCTGCCTTCATCTATTTTCCAATTCTGGCAAGATGGAAAGACAAAATGCATGACATCAGGACACCTAAATGTTTTAAAGTGAGGTTACTGATCAAAATGATGATTAACCTATCAACCAAATAAATAGCAAAAATCTAGTAAGAGAAACAACCAACTTAAGGCTCAGTTAACTGTTTTATCATATGAAACAAGCTACCTCCCTGCCTCCATTCAAGAGACACTTCAGTTTATATCCTGACATGTTTACATGGCACCTTTTACATCTGGGACAATACTAACAATTCACCAAGTGTTGTTAAATAACATTTTATGGGTCAGCAGTTTAAATAAATTACAAGCTGCCCACCTCCCACAAGATTATATGAATTATACTGATATTATAGTATTAGAATATTTGTGTACTATTTTTAAAAATAGACATTATATACACTGTAGGACAAATAAATGCCTATTTTTCTATGTAAACTCATTAAAAAATATGTCTATGATTAGTCTATCAAGGTCGGAAAGGTTAGATTATACTCAGAGATAAGAAAAAGTTTCTGAAGTATTTTTACCATCAAAAGAAATCATGATTTTAAGAGCTCATTTATTTTCCTGTGTGAAAGTGTAAAGGCCACTAACTAGCTCTGCTGTCATTTCTGTAAGTTTCTCTGTCTATAAAAATGCAGTTGAGACATAACCAACCTAATTCACGGTGTTAGAATTAATTACATTAAATAACATGAGCTGAATCACATGACCCTGGAGTTCTGTGCTGATGGGTCTGATAAAAAGGATAGTAACCAAGTAAGGTCACCTGGAGGGTATTAGTTTCCTTATCTAGGATGTATGATCACTGATCCTTTAGGTATAATAAAATGCAGAGTATAAATAGGCTGGTGGCAATTTATTTAACTTAGGTTGAGCTACCTGTAAATTCTTCATAGCTCTTGGAAACATGTAAATCTATCTTGAAAATATCAGTAGCAAGATGTTCACAATATTTGATATGAAATCCCAGAGGATATAGGAATTTCTATAAAACAGATACATTTGAACCTACTACCATCTAATCTTAGCCCTTTACTTTTTCCCCCACCCACTTTGTTGCCTTCTCTCATCATCCATCCAAGGTTCTATCAACAGGAATTTACAAATGAATTATTATATAATAAGGTTTTCAAGGAAAGAATAACCAGGGTGTGATTCTGTCATCACTTAAACATAATAGTGTTGACTAGCTCAAATTCTAAGCCTAGAAATGTCACTTTCAATATAAACTGAAGATCTTACTCTCAATTATAATACTTCTTTACTTCCCAAAGTTAAGATTCTGCTAAGATACACATGAGGCACTATAACAACTGTCTTATTTTCGGATTTCAAGATTAACTCTAACATGTGAGAAGTCAAACCTCAGACTTTCCCAAAGACCAGAAAAGCTTTGTTACTCTGCCTCTCTAGTTCCTATTATAGAAATAATAGGTTCTTAATTATATTCATACCCACAAAATTTTTTCTTGAATGGCACAAACCAGGGTTTCTGTAATTAAAATATACTTACTTTCTTTCAATAAAAGAAATCACCACTGGCCATACTTGATAATTACAATCTGAGCTATATAAAGTCTGAAACAACTATCACAGACATACATTAGTGGCCATTTTTAAGCCTGCTAAGTAATACTAGACTTATAGAAGTAAGAAGGTAAGCTATTTAAGATATGGACCTGTTTATATTTACAAGGATGTGCTGAGAATACCACTTTATATATGGTTGTTGTAAACTCAGATTGAAACCTTTCATTCCCTATTACTTAATTCTGCTTACTTAGGTCTTTCTGTTGACAAGTTGTATTATATTTGCCTCGAAGAGTGCAGTAATAAAACCCCCTGAAACCTTTATCTTCGTCTAGCATAGACAAGGCTGACCTCTGAGAAATCAGGTTAGAGGTTGCTGATAATGAAGCTTCATTATCTTGAAGTATTATGAATTCTCAGACTATAAAATATCTTCAAATTACTATATAAATAGTTTAAAAATTTGAAAATTTGGCTAAAAAAATTTAAAACTGTAAAAAGATGTAAGAAATGGTTTCCCTATATAAGTTCCCATTAAAACAGAAATGCACTTTTTTCAGCTAATTTACCTCTATGAATTAAACCAAAGAACTTGGATAATTACATTCTAAAGTTCATGAAGGACCAAAAATAGTAATATATCCTATCCATTTAAAAATGATATGGCTTTTGGCTTCAGAATTTTATTTTAAAGTCATACAAGGCCAGGTTGTGAGTATGTTGCAAACCTGGGAAACTATCAAATGCCATGAGGTGAAAGAAAAAAGTAAAAAGACACAAGTAAATACATTTTTCCATTTTGAACAACCATTCAGTAGGAATGTAACCATTCACAGTTTAACCATTAGTCCAGCTGATCATGCAAAAGTAACCATTCAGATTTCTCTCTCTACACAGATCACATTATTAATGTGATTTCTAGATCTTTTGGTAAACTAAAATACTTGTGCTTATTAAAAAGTAACAGTGTTTTTAATTAAAAATTACATTAATTAATATTATAGAATCTTAGGCACTTAAAATTAAGGCATGGGTCGCTTTAGAATATTAAAAATAGTATATAAGAGCAGTTTTATAAAAATATCAATAAAGGATGATGTATCATACCTACATGTCTCCTACTGAGTTTGCTTTTAGTGTGTCTGATTGAGTCTTTTAACCTTGGTCTATTTGGATGGCATGGGGCAGGTGGGCAGCTTGCTGACAAACATAGACCTTCTCCTAAGACATCTTCTGAGTGATATGTTAACATGTTAAAGTCATGAAAAACCCTCCCAAAATTACAATGGTACACATACTGTTTCCAGAACAAAAACATTGTCATTATCATTGATGGCCTATAGCTTCCTCAGATCCTTTTCCCTTCCACAGAATTTAATTACAAACACCACACAACTAGTGACGCAATATAAAGTAACTTCTCCCAAGTTCTCCTAATGTGGCCAATCCTCTATAAACACTGGAAAATATATACCATCAACTTGTATACCATCAGCTTACATGACAAACAGTCCCAGTGCCTAAGTGGTTTAACACTCATATTTCAGTCATGGCTGCATGGCCGGGAAAATGAACATCAGGATGGACTCCTGCATTCTTCACATTGTGTTCATGGACAAAGTCAGTGTAGTTTCTATGTGCAGGCTGGGGTGGGGACAAGGCCCTTGTGTTCCACTGGTTTCCACCACGTTGACAGCAGTCACTGGCAGCAGAGAGCCTGGATGGTTGGGGAGTGGGAGGGGAGCACAGTTAGTCAACAGAAACAGAAGAAATGGGTGTGTAAGAGGTAATAAAGGAGAAAGGTAATGTGACCAGCATGCACTGCTGCTATGTACTCATCTCCATGCAATGACAGCCATTGAGAATAGCAAAGTGGGGAGGATCCACAAAGTTATATGTAGTAGAAAATGTCAATATGGAAATAAAGTGGTCAGAGTCAGTTAAGTGAGTTAAAGAGGAAATTACAGAAAGCAAGACACTGTATCTGTGCCTGATGTTGCTACCAAAATCAAAGGCAGAAATGTTGAGATTCTAATGAGAAGAAAAACTATAATTTACTTAATTCAAATACTTTAAAGGGCAAGTCTACTAAGGACAAAGGCACATACAGAAAAGGGCAATTGTGAAAATGATTCCCCAAATTCAGTGATTTCACAAAACTGAAATCTAGGAAACAAAATTCAAAAGAGCATTTAAAAGAAAACTATCCTCAGAGGTCATGTAATTTTACATCAATCTTTACAATCAACAATGGAGAATCACTGTTCCTTCTATAATCAAAGTGCACAGAACCTCAGAATGAAATTCAACAGGTACAGATAATGTGATGAGATTGTAAGCCCCTTCCAAAAAATAGTTTAATAAGTATATGAGATACCTTTCACCACACAGTGCTATAGAACAGGCATATAGAGCTATGCGAATGAAACATGCATACAAGCAGGTCCTGGTTAGAATGGTCAGAGTCCTCCAGCAGAAAGTAAACATTTGCCAAATTCAGAAAATCAAGGTTTTATGACATGACAAAAAGGGCAGCACATATTTAAGATAACTACAGAGGAAAAAACATCACTCCAATTACAAAAAATGTCTAAGGATAATTATTAAATATAGTATCTTCACCTCAATCAAAACATGAATCTTATTTTTTTTCCTTAGGGAAACTAAGACAAAATTAGCTAAAAGGATTTTTCAGAACAAACTTGGAAGACTTTTTTTTTACAATAAAATCATCTTTCCTTCAACTGAAATACAATTTGTTCATCAAATCTAATTCAAAAAATTAATGATCTACAAGACAGGGTCTCAGAAAATTTACAAAATTAAATTAGGTTTATGTTCTCCCTTATACATGCAAGATTTATCAGCTTTGTTTTTGCTATTGTTTATAAATGGCTTATGCATTTAAAATACATAAACCATTTCTTAAGAGGTGATACTCTAAATACTGGATAATTCTGAGTTATTGTTATATCAGATCATTCACTGAAATAATGGTGTTATTCAGAAGATACCAGCAAGAAAAAGAAGTGTATTACTCTGCCCAAATGTTCAAATGTAGGGAGCCTTTCCAAATTATATTGTTATTTTCTAAAGGAGGACTGTTTTATATTCATTTAAAAGTATTAATAAAAATCAAAGCATGCAGAAACAAAGAATGAAATGCAGAATGCACTTTAAATTAAGGCTGGGGAATCCATTAGCTTCAAGACATGTCAGTTCTATATTCAATTCCATGCCACTGCTGATGCACGCTGAGGCTCTTAGGCTTTAAGGATCACCAATCTACTCCTTCTCAGCAAAGGAGGTCTCAGCACAACTACATAAAGGAAGGACACACAGCTCCAAATTTTTCATTTTTTTGGAATTCAATACTCTGATTCAATATTCTCTCTTTGTAAAGGCTGCAAAGGAACTGAGTAGTGCCTAACAAATCAAATCAAATAAATTTCAATATTAACCCATTAAAATTGGAAAACATACTATTAAGTGAATACAGGATGCAAAAAAAACCCAGATTCTCATTCCATATTAACATAAAAGGTAAGCAAGTCAAGTCTTAAGGGATTTCTTTTATAGCTGAAGTGTCGGTACTATGCTCCTTTGCCAAAGGACTTGGTGGTAACATCAAGGAGATAAAACATAGCTGCTTACTGAAGCTGTGTTTTCAGTTAAGAAACTGAAAATTCTTTTTAATGACTTAAAAAAATAAAGACAAAAATTTAACATTTATAAGTCTCACTGTTTATATTTTAAGTGTATGCACACATGCACACACACACAAAGTACCCCTGGCACACTCTCAAGTAGGAAGGGGGGAAAAAGGGATAAAGGAAAAAAATAGAAAAAAAGAAATCCCCTCAATCTTAGAAACTAATCAAGTTATTTGGAACTGACATAAAATATGCCCAACCCTCAAGAGCAAAGCACCCTGCAGTTAGTTAAGCCAAAATAACAGTGAAAAACAATTACATAGCAAAGACGGGAAATAATCACCAACCACTGCTGACCCACCACCAGGAAGGGAGAACTGGCTGCACAGAAAGCTGACCAAAACCTTGAGATCACCACAGAAACTCATTAGACTCAGGTACTAAACAAACTAAGAGCAAGAAAAAAAGAAAAAAATCCTATGAATTATCAAAGTTCAGTTCATAAACAGACACAAAATATGAACAGACAATGCAACCCCACATGATCACTCAATCAAATAATTCTCTAGGAGTCCCTCAAGCCACATATATTTGGGAAAGGATGAACCCCACAGATTAACCCCAATAAGTCACAAAATATCCATATTTGTATACTTACTATTAATCTACAAAAAGACTCTGTAAACCTAAATAAATGAAGTATCTTTCCAGTCATCAGACTCTCTCTCCATCCCCGAAAATGGAGTACTTTATACTTTCTTTTATTGGACTATACTCAATTTCCCTTTTGGCTTTATCTTCCGTCTTTAATGAAAGAAACACATCCAAAACAGTAGCATCATGGTGCTTGAGAAGCATGTAACAAACGTAATTCTTATGACGTGGGAAATGGTTCTTTCGACTAGCACTGACGTCCTTTTCAACAGAGAACCAGTCCCACCACTCCCAAATCATACTAACCAAAATATTTCAGGAGAGCTGACTGGCGTTCTTTAGACAACTGCATCCTTCTTCATCCATATCCCTTATTTTCCTCATAAGGAAATGGCTGCTCATTTATATGCTTATTTTCAGCTTACAAATATGAATAATTTGCTTTCAATCATATTTAAAGTACTCTAAGATTATGGCTGGGAATTTTAAATACCATTAAGCAATATTTTATTTTGGTTTAAGGCGTTAACAAACCATTTCCTGTCATGCTGGTCTATTCCAGGACTCTGTGGAAGATTTTCTATCTCCACCAGCACAGGACCAGAGGGTACAGAAGGAATTGTAGGCAGAGTAGATCTCATACCCAAAACCTTTGGACACAAATTACAAAAATCATCTATTTTGCCTCAATAAAAGATTTCTTCACATAAACAGAACATTAAAATGTAATACTATATACATAGTGAAGAAATATAATGTAAACAAATGCTTGCATATCTCCACCTTAGAGACAGATAATAATCTAACTAAATATTAATATTTTATTCATTTTACAGGATTTACAGGGACAGAAAATGTTTTATAGAGCACTTGTTTTATTTACAATATCTTAGATAAAATAGCAAAAGAGTTTCACATATTGAGCTACTTTATAAATAATAAAATGCACAAAATCTTCCCAAGATTATACCACTATGAAAATTCAGTTAATAATACTGTTTGTCATAATTAACTACAGTGTTCTAATGCTTTAGAAGCTTACCATTGTCTTACCTGTTGGGAGCCATTACTCTGAGTTGAAACATTATTGTGAACACTGTAATATGGGAAAAAAATCTATTATAAAGAAACCATATATAAAAATCTAGTGCTTCACATTGTAAGATACATACACTAGTGAAAATAGCTTTGTTTTCAAGGACATTAATTATTTTGTTAAAGTTACGGCTGGTATGTAAAACTCAGACTGTAAGATGCCCAGAAAATACTTATTTTGTAGGCAAACACTTGCTTTTCTATAGTCTGTTCATTTGATAGTTCTGTATACCTGTTGTGCTTAGATGCATACTTCACTACTAATTTTGTTTATTCATTGGTCAGTATCTACCAAACACAGCAAAATACAGACAGCAGCATAAATGATTCTTTAAATTCAATACATTAAGCAAAAATACCAACATAAATTATCTGTCACTTTTGTATATTCCCATCTTCTCAAGATTTTCCAGTGTCAGCAACAGCTCAGTATTTTATAACTCAAAAGACCTCATTTAGAAACTTCTCTGTATACCTTCTCCTCCAAATGATTTGTAAGTATGCTTTTAAATTTAGTTTTAGGCTGCATTCACTTCCCTCCCTGACCCCACCTCCTAAAAAAAAAAAGCACTTAACTAGACTTATAACACCAAAAATAGAAACAAACCTCAGAACAGCTTAAAAAAAAAAAATTCAGTGAAAAAAACTCAGATGAGATATTAGCCCAACAAAATGAAAGGAAAAAGTAGTTTACTGACTTCAGACCTTCTAACATAAGCATAATTTAGTATCCTGAGGGAAAGAATTTAACTAAGGTAACTAAAAATAAATTCAAGTCATAATCTGTGGCATCTTACTACACTGATGGACAGTGACTGCACTGGGGTATGGGTGGGGCTTGATAATGTGGGTGAATATAGTAACCACATTGTTTTTTCATGTGAAACGTTCGTAAGAGTGTATATCAATAATACCTTAAAAAATTTTCAAGTCATAAAAAATATTCCTTGAAAGTGAGAAAATAACCTACAGATTTAATGAGAGCATTCACTGTGTTTCAGGAAAATGAAATACAGAACTAAATACATTCAATTTCTTCTTGTTAAATTACTGAGTTCAAGCATAAGGAAATACTTAGGCACCCAAGGGACATTTAACAGCAGATCACTGTGAGTGTCAGGTCGGCACAGACTTCCCCATAGCAATATGCAAGCATATTGTACCCAGCAAGATATTCTGGTAAAAGAGAATAGGCAAAGCTTCTCAAACAGGAACTCTGAACACAGCATCCAGGAAGCCTTTCTTCAAGGAGTGAGAGCAAAACAAAAATTATGATGAAAGACAACCAATTAAAGAATTCAAGAATTCAGAGGCCTTGCTAAAAGGCTGGGTGATGAGCTGTGAACCTGTTTTATATCTTACGTTTTATTAACTACATCTCTGTTAGGAGTTGAGTTGCCAGAACATGCACTATCATTGCTTGGGTTCAAATCCAAGCTGTGCCACTAGCTCTGCTCTCTGAGCCTCAGATTTCTCATCTGCATGAGTGAGACTGTTAGGAGAATTAAATAAATTAATATTAGCAAAGCACAAAGAACAGTGATTTAAAAAAAACCTTTAAAAAATATTATTTGTACAGATCTGCTGCCAAGACAATTGTAAAGAATACACCTGTCAGGCATGATTTTGCTAATCATGTTGCTCTTTCCAGAACACATTGTGTTGGTTTAAGCAACTCATAATCCCAAATATTATGAAATCTCTTCCAATCTGCTTACAGATTTTCAACTCACTACTTTATGATCCCCTTAGATACTCTCTGCAGCTTTTCTTCTAGCAGGAAGTAACTCCACTGGGTGACGAATAAACGACGAATAAGTCACAGTCTGATTAGGAGAGGCAGGCAGCTCAGAAGCTGATCCTCAAGTGATAAGCAAAGGAGGGTCTCCAGATTCAGAGGTTTCCCATTCCTTTGCAAACAGAGCCCCCTAAACTGCAGTATCAACAAAAGAGAAGACCTAGTCACAGTCAGATCTCACCTCTCCAGAGAGGACCCATTCAGGCCAAGAAAGAGACTGCCGTTAAGCCATTACAGGACAGAAAGATGCTAAGCCAAAAACCACAACACTCAGTCACAAGCAGATGAAGAGTTTATGAAGTAAAATGCAAGGGAAAAGCAACTGCAGAAAATATTCAGATTATATGAAATAAAGAAAGTCAAAGTCATTTGAAGTTAAAAGTCTTACCTGACCATACAAAATCAGGATACACAAACGAATAGCAGACCAAGATCCATTTAACTGACAGAAGAAACCAGAGCAGGAAGACAGCTACATGCACTCTTCCTGAGACCAGGAAAGTCATTGGGGAAAAACAAGTACCAGAACTTATGGAGAGGTGGCATTTCAAAAAGGAAAGTTTGGGGAAACAGGTAACAGAAGGCTAAAGAAGATAATTCTGGAAGATCAAGTACCAATAAAAAAATGTGAAGGCAGTTCCTATTCATCATAAGTATGCTTTTGATTAAAAACAGTGGTACTAAAGCTAGAGGGAAAGGGTAAAATCCCTGACGACTCTGCTGCTCAAATGAACATGAGGGTGACACACAGGAGCCCACAGGAGCTGCCACATCTGCTGAGCGGTTTGACGTTGCCACCACCACTGATGACTTATACCACACAGACCTCTTCGACCTAAACCCAGACTCTCAAAATTTAGGATGCCTCAGTCCTCTTCAGGATGACAGTCACTTCACCACTAAGAGTTGTTTAAAGACAAGCATTACACAGTCTTTGCTGCATTCTTGCCTGCACAAATAAAATACCCTTTTGAGCAGTCAAAAAAAAAGATGAATAATAACATGAGAAAAAGGTGCTTATAAGAAGTGATGCTAATTGCATCATAACTCCCTCTTTTCACACAACCTGGAATGTAGAAAGCACTGTTTTCTTGTAGTAATACAAATTCTTTCACCTCCACTAATATGAAAGTAGGAATGAACACTTCTTATTAGTGACCTAATACAAGCTCACCCCTTTCAAAGGACTACCTGCAATGACTGATCCCTTTTCCTTTTATCCCCACCCCCTCTATATACCATTTCCTCCATGTCTTTTCTTCTCTTTTCTGTCTGCTAATTTCGAGATTCTGTCTACTAAGCCTGTACAAAGAATACTGGTAACTGAAATATGAACCACCCTTTAAACACATCTTCTTAGGATACTTTACGAATGTCAAGACTCAAAAGGAAGTAGTTAGGAACAACTGTACAATACGTACAAGAAAAATGACTGACATCAGCCAATTTAAAAACCTGTTTTTCAAATAGGCACAGTACAAGGACAAGAAACTTTTTAGGTCAAATAGTTGTGCTCTTTTAAACAGTACTGTTTTCCATGGCTCACTGAAGCAGAACAGCTCATGCACACAGCATACAAAGGCAGGAATGAAAGGGCACTTGTACCAGTCCAAGCTCAAGTATATTCCAGCACTGTTATGCTCCATAACCTTCAGTAGAGCTGGGTCCCCCTCTACTTCTCATTCTAAAGTTTATTTTAATAAAAGAATAATAAAGTAGCATCACTTAAATATCCCATTTCTGCTGTTTTCCAGAGCCAAAAGCATTGCTCAAGAAGAAACGATAAAATTTAGTTGTTAAAGTTAAATTAATCTTCATTCTAGGAAAGAGAGTCTATGTTCATTCTCAGTTTTGGGTCAGAAATGTGTATTTCAAAAACTTTCTAAAGGAGGACAAACTCTTGCAAATAAAACCCTTAATTTTCCAACTACATCTCATTGCTTGAATACGTTGTTTACATTTCTGCTAACTTCATCAGGCAGTTTAAGTTCTAATATTCTTTCCGACTCCCTTTCAGGAAAGCAAGGCATGATCCACTAAACAAACAGAAAACAAATAAAACAGCTTAGAAAATATACAAAACCTCTAACATTTCTCCATCCTTTTTCTTAAAAGTTGTGATATAATGAGTCCTAAGAAATACATATTTGGATGACCAAATACATATTTCCCAGGTATATTGGTCTTCATCCACAGTTCCTGAAAACACTGCAGAGTCTTCAAGGTGAAACGGATGTTTTGTCATGTTATTGAGAGACTTTTGGACCCCCACCCAGGGCAGGAGCTCAAGGCTGAAGCAGCCAATGGCCAATAATTTAGTCAAGCATTTAGACTGCAATGAAGCCCTCACAAACCCCCCTGAGTAGAGCTTATTGCTCTGCTCCGCTCGATTGGATCCTGCTTCTCAGTTGGGGAGAGCTTCTATGCTTGGGGAAAAAGAACGCCTCCAAGTGGCCACCGAGCCAGGCCCCAAGCTCCACTAGGATAGAAGTTCCTTTATTTGGGTCCTTTCCCTATGTCTCTCTTCATCTGGCTGTTAACTTGTATCCTTTACTAAACTGGTAAACATAAGTGTTTTCCTGAGTTCTGTGAGCCACTCTAGAAAATTAATCGAACCTAAGTGGGAGGTCGTTGGAACCTCCAGTTTGAAGCCAGCAGGTCAGAAGCACAGGTAACTGCCTGGGGCTTGCAACTGGTGTCTGGAGTTGAGGGGGAGAGGGCAGTCTAGTAGGACAGAGCCCTTAACCTGGGGAGTCTGGTGCTGTGTCTGGGCAGACAGCATCGGAATTGAGTTGAGTGCTCGGACACCCTGCTGGTTGGTGTTCAAGAATTGCTTGGTGTTAGAATGTGTGAGAACACCCCCTCCCACATACTTACACACATTGGAATTGGGTCTGGGAACCCTAATGGAGTCATACTATTACTGCTATGTATAATATTATAACTGTTATACATATATGTAGGAAACAATACACCACTGGGTCTGGTGTTGGGGGAGTGGGATTTGCAAAAGCATAGCTTATAAATACCTTCAAGGAAAAGTATACAGCTCAGAAAAAGCAGAACTTTTTTTAACCTAACAGAAAATTCCTTGCCTCCTCCCTATTCATTTATTTATTTATAACAACCTACTGACAGCTGATGAAACTTCAGGGAATCCTTATTCAAAAACCAGGGTGCTTTTGTGGTGAATCACTAATCACAGCCTGGGTATAATGGCTTTCTAAAAAAAAAAAAAAAAACCTAAACATCTCAACCTAAACCAAAAACAAAGAACTTCTTTTGAAGAGGCTTTAGTTATACATCTTCCATATAAGAGTGCAGACAAATTCAAAAAAGGAACTAGATTTGTAAGTCCTGAATCTGACACCTTAACATGCATTCCAGGAGACTCTGGTACATACCAATAGTTGGGGAGCACTGTATGAAATTACACATTGTAATATCACTATTAAAATTAATGGAGTCATCAGAAGTAGGACTTTGGTCGCTTGAGGTATCTCCCCAGCAAAACAAACATTTAGCTGGTGAAATTATAAAATACAATCATTAAATGGCATAAATCAAATGGAGAAACATTTTTAAGAAAAGCTACTAAATTTCAGAGTTGAATATGGCATTTGGAGCCACAGTTTGCTCCCCTTCCTCATTTTCCCAAGTTCAAGGTAGTGGAAGCTCTATTATTCCAGGTGAGTATGCCCAAGAAAATGGAACTCTCTCCCAGCAATCCAGGCTTCAAATCAGGTATTTTAAATACATTCAGGAACTAAAGAAACCAAATCTAAAGAAATAAAGTATAAGAACAATGTGTCCAGAAACAGAACAGAGAATTTATAAGAAAGAATCAAACAGAAAATCTGGCATTGAGATGCACAATAACTGAAATGAAGAATTCACTGAACAAAAGAGCAGATTTCAGCAGGCAGAAGAATCAGTGACTTGAAGATACATCAAGTGAGATAATGTAGTCTGAGGAACAGAAAGAAAAGAAGAAAAATGAAAAGACACTCAGAGATCTCAGGAACACCATCAAGTGTGGCAACATTCATGCAATGGGAGTCCCAGAAGGAGAGGAGAGAGAGAAAGGAGCAGAAATATAATCTGAAGAAATAATGACAGAAAACTTCCCAAACTTGATGGAAATCATACACTGTGAAAAAGCAACCAGAAGAAAAATGGATTGGCAATACTTTTATATTAGACACAAGAGACTTTAAAACAAAAATGTTACAAAAAGAGGAATATTTATAATAAAGAATCAAACAATTATAAATATATGCACCTAACAAAAAGCCCCAAAATACATGAAGCAAAAACTGAAAGAACTGACAGGAGAAATAGACAACTGAACAACAATAATTGGAGACTTTAATACCTACCCTTTATAATTGATAGAACTAGGTAAAAGATCAAGAATGAAATATTAGTCATTAAGCAACAGTATAAACCAAATAGACCTAACAGACACTTACAGAACATTAGGTTTAACAACAGCAAATATACATTCTTCTCAAGTGCATGTGGGCCATTTTACAAGATAAATCATATTCTAGGCCATAAAACAAGTCCCAATAAATTTAAAGGGATCAAAACATTTCAACTATGTTCTCTAACCATAATGAAATAAAATTATAAAAAACAACAGAGGAAAATTTAAGATATTCACAAATACATGGAAATCAAGTAACACACTCCCAAGTAAACAATGCATCAAAGAAGAAATCAAAAGATAAATCAGAAAATAATTTGGGACTAACCAAATGAAAATACAATACCAAAATACAAAACCAAAACTTACAGAATGTGATTACAGCAGTGTCTGAAGAGAAATCTATAGCTATATGTCATATTAAAAAAGAATAAAGATCTCAAGTAAATAACTTCATCTTCTACTTTCAGACATTAGAAGAGCAAACCAAACCTAAAGC
Source organism: Phataginus tricuspis (assembly GCA_029783875.1). Classification (NCBI taxonomy): domain Eukaryota; kingdom Metazoa; phylum Chordata; class Mammalia; order Pholidota; family Manidae; genus Phataginus; species Phataginus tricuspis. Next base: position 37,123,236 of record JAQQAC010010508.1, read on the forward strand.
AAACAGAAGAAATGAGATAATATATCAGAGTAAAAATTAATGTAAATGAAAAACAAAGAAAAATGGATGAAACCAAAAGCTGGTTATTAAAAAGCCAAAGAAAACTGATAAACCTTTACCTAGAATGACCAAGGGAAAAAAAAAATTTCAAATTACTAAAGTAAAAAATGAACAAGGCGACACCTCTACCAACCTCACAGAAATAAAAAAGGGAATAATATGAACAACTGTATGCTACAAATAATTTAGATGAAATAAACAGATTCCAGAAGACACAAACTCCCAAACTGAATTAAGATGAAAAATTAAACCTGAATAACCTGTGACAAGAGATTGAATTAAGAATTTTAAAACTTCACAGAAAGAAAAAGCCCAGGCAAGATGACTTTAACAGTAAATTCTACCATACATTTAAATTAACATGATAAATATTCACAAATTCTTCCCCCAAAATAGGTGAGAATGAAGCATTTCTCAATTCATTCTGTAAAACTATTTCCCTGATACCAAAACCAGATGAAGACACTACAAGAAAACTGTGGACCACATCATCTCTGATGAATGTTGATAGACAAATCCACAACAAAATCCCAGTGACCAATATCCAGCAACATATAAAGATTATACACCATGATCAATTGGGATTTATCTCAGGAATAAAACTGCTTATCTGCAAATCAACCTTGGTTCTTTGAGCTCCTTATGTGCAAGGACCATAATTGAGTCATCTTTATACCCTCAGTCACATACCAGTGACAATGAGTATGTCATTCTCATTATAAAGAGCACATCCACCCCCCACTCCCCACTCCCCACCACACTCCTTCTTTCTTTAAACTGCTTTATTTTTCTTTCTGTCAATTTTATCTGGCATTATGTTTCTTTGTTCCTATATTCCCAGTACTTAGGGACACTTCAATTTGATAAGTATTCAACAATATTTAATTAATAACAACTACATAAATTCTAAAGCATCCTGTACCAATTCCTAAGTTCCTAAGTTGCAAGGCATTACTCACCTGAGTTCTTCAGGTTTTGCTGTACTAGCTGACAGAAGAAAAAAAGAAAATATCTCATTAGTTTCCTCTTACATGATAAACCACTCCACTATTCATCAAAGTAAATGTGAACTAGTTGCTTTGCAAGCAACATTTCCCAACTATAGATTTAAAAATCTTCTTTTCAAAAAAAGTGTTCTAGGATTCACATCACTGAAGTCAAGAATGACTAATTTCCATTTTTTAAGTAAAGCAGTAAAATAAGTATACATCTCTTCTAAAACAGAATCATCTGCAAGGCTCTTACAGCTGAGTGACAATGGGGAAAATAAGATGTAACTTAGGATTTTGAACCATCAAAAATTAGCATGGTTTCATTAATAGCTATATATTATTTAATTTATAGCCATACCAAAAATTATGAGTATATATCAGTTTTTAAAAAAATTGATATTGCCAAATTATCAGGCCATGGTGGTTGCTTTTGGACAACTGGTGATGACCCTGACACTGGACATACTGACAATTCAATCTGTATTTTAATATAAACCCCGATTTGAAACCAAACACAAGTTTTAGTTGATTTGTCAAAGTAAATCATGCCTTTTTATTACATACTCAAAGTAACTTAAATATGCGCTGATGATTAAGCTTACACACTAACAGAAGCCTTAAAAATAATATAGAAACAGGTAATCTTTACTTAAAACTTATTCATCATATACCAGTTTTTAAAAGTTCCTAAGGGGATTTTGAAGATTATAATGAATGAGAGCTAGAAGTCTAAAAGGGAAGGGAAATGATTGCTCTACAGAAGAACTAAAAGAGTTAATATGAACAAAAATTGAACACAAACTCTGAATAGTGTCTGAGCTGGGATTAACATAAAGCTTAATCTCAGCAGCTGGGATTAACATAAAGCTTAATCTCAGCAACAATACAGGCAGTTTCTCCCCTTGTATTTTATTAAATTGATCATGCCAGAACCAAAGTCAATAAATAAGGGTGACTTTAGTTGACTGGAAAAGCCTTAAGATTCAGACAACTTCCTCTCAAGTAAACAGTACCAGCACATGAGGAAATACCAAGAACAGTCCTTTGAAACAGTTATAGTTCACCTTTCATTTGTAGGGTTCGTCGAGAATATCGTTTGCTGGGCCTTCTTTCAAAGGATGTCGATCTTCTTGCTTTATTGGTTTTTGTGGTCTGGTACTCAGTTTTCCCACTAAAATAAATGAGGCATATAAACAGGAAAAGAATGTGAGGCCTACAGTAATCAGATACACATAAGAGAAAGTCTACATTAAAGTTCTCCTTAAAAGAATCATCTTGAAGACCATCTAAAGGAACTGCCCCTAATAATCTTGATGCTGCTCTCTACGACAGCATTCTTTCACTCTTTAGGCTTGTATGAAATATGCAACACACAGACTATACTGTTTTTTTCTTAAGCATGCACATCACTGAAGAACGTATTAAATGTTTTGAAGATTTGTGTTTTTATTGAACTCCCACTCCCCATTCGCACCCCTCCAATGAAAAGCAAGCAATATTTTCATTCAATTTTTCTAATCGTGATACACATTTCAGAATAATTTTTCAGACATATTAAAAACTATTGTCCCATTTTCCTTGATTTCTATTTAAATTACTAAAAATGCCTTCCTACTTTTTATACAGATAGAAGTTCTCTTACATAAATACTATGCAATCAACTTGCCATATTACCAGTATTACCCATTCCTTCTTAAAATCATACTACCTGATTCTCATGGCATGCAGAAAACTCACAATCACTAATTCACTCTCAGTGAATTATAACTTATGACCATTTATAACTTATGGCCAACAAACAAGGAGTCTGTAAGAATAATGGAACTTCAGGTTTACAAAGGACCAGAAATATTGCCCAGTTTAATTTCCCACTCAGTGCAGGATACCCTTTTTCTATATAACCAACTGTTGGAATGGAGATTCCTTAAAACTCTTGTTATATGGATTTAAATTAAGGCTTACTTAACATATGAAGTAAATGTCAAAAGGAATACAAAATCCATTATACAAGGTTTTCCTATCTATCCAGCAAATTACAACAAATAACAATACTTTGTATTTTATTTTGACCAATAGAAAACACTGGCAAACCACCCTATTTCCCTAAACTTTAGTTTCCACATCTGTAAAATGAAGGGGTTGGATTAAATTTTTTGGCCTCTACGACAGAATGAAAGATAGAGCAAGCAGCTATTGACATTAACCTGTATCTAAATCGTGATCCTAGTCTAATAAATCCTGATCGATGAGAATTCTTTTGGACAGGGCCTCGAAGACGGAAGAATGCATGATGTTCCACGGCACATTTCCATAAATGTTTGCATGCTTTTGGATGATCCAGTCTAAAGACAAATGTATGTTCCTGCTCTTTACCCTGAAAAAGAAAAGAATGTAAAGAGAGACAATTATTCGGTCAAACAGGTCTGTACCCTGTTACTCAGTTATACATACAACCATAGCAATATCAAGAATCAAATAACAAAGCATCTACTTTGTTCCTTGAAACTCACTCTTTATAACTACTTACATTAAAAGGAGTTGAAATCAAACCGTACATTTCTTCAGTCAATAAAAAAATTGTTTCTAAGAGGGCACTCTCTGCTTACATGACCTTATTTCTCACAGAAACATAAAATGAGGCTTTATCTGCCATACTTTGGGATAATTTATAATTATAATTCAAAGGACTAAGATCTGGCCATATATATCTGTTGAATAAAAACATCCACATTCTTTGTCATAGTAACCATACTTGCAGGAATCTAGTTATGATAATTAACATTCATAGGCACTTTTCTAAGGATTTTACATGAATTACTTCAATGAGTAGATACTAGCATGCCCCGTTTCACACATAAGGAAACTGAGGCTCAAGAAATTAATTCCAAGGTCACAAAGCTAGTAGGAGAGGACACCAGAATTTGAACCTGGCTGTTCAGGCTCCACAGACTACATTTAAGTTATACTGTCTTTCATGGGAAAAAGATTTTCTGAACACCAAAATTTATACACAAATACTTTCTTTACAATCTTATTTATAATAGTAAAAATTGGCACAAAACCCTAAATGTCCAAAACAAGAGAAATAATCAAGTAAATAATGATATGTTTAAAAACTACATAGAAATGGGAGATGGAATATGTAATGGGGAAAAAAGTAGTGAGAATGTTTAATATCTTGATCTGGTTGATGGTTATGTAAGGGTATACACATGTCAAAAGCTCATCAAGCTGTACACTAAGATAAGTGCATTTATGCATCTCAATTTTTTTTTAAATTGCTTAAATAAAATAAAGAATCATCTGTTTCCCATAGAGCTGTTATGTCCTGGTAAAATAAAGACACCACTGTCAGGGACGAGGAAAACAGATGGTGGCATGAGAAGTGAGGCAGAAATCTCCCAAAACCACATATAATACGAAAACAGCAAATACAACTATTCCTAAAAAAGTGACCAGAAATAAGATTGCATCAGCCAGTCTACATCTGTGAAGACAGAACATCACATGGAAAGGATAAAGTAATAACCAGCAGGACCCAAGCACTTCCCCAACCCCAGCTCACCTGTGGGAGGAAGAGAATCAGAGCAGGGAAGGAGTAAAAGCAAGACTGCTAAATACCCAGCCCTAGAAATCTACTCCAGGAGCACAAACCTATATTGCACGGTGCTCAGGAGATTAGACGGGCTGAAAACCAAAGTCAGAGACTAAGACTGCAAACAGGTTCCCACAACTAGCTGCCCTGGGACAAAAGAAAAGCAGGCACTTTGAAAGACTTCCCAACTGAGAGGGCTGCTAAACAGGCAAGGTTTCAGTAAAAGGAACAGGTGGACAAAATTGTCCTGGCACACTAAGCACAGCAGGTTGGGAAGTTTCAGGAGTTTCAGATTCTCCATCTCCTTGGCTGGCAATGCAGCTAAAAGGCCCCCCAATGGCATTAAGCAATCTGCTGATCCTTCCTCCCCACTGGCACCTGCGCACAAACCCTCTGCCCCCAACACTGCTCAAGGCCAGCTGGAGGGCAGCCCCATCTACAGCAACTACATGGCTTAACGCAGAAGCTGCACCCTGCACGCAGCTCACTAGCCCTGACAGCAGAGGCAGGCACTGTGACCAGCAAGCAAGAAAGGGCTTGGTCCTGCCAGCAGGCACCCACACCACTTGCAAGCAACCCCCGCTATGGCTCCAGGCCAGCCAGAGGGCAGCCCCGCCTATGGCAGCTTAGGGCCCTTAACACAGAGGCTCCTTCCAGCATGCAGCTCACTGTCCTGACAGTGGAGGCAGGCACTGCAGTCAGGAAGCAGGAAAGGCTCACTGTTTGGGGTAGGCACTGGCGTCACTTGCCTGCAACCACTGCCATCACTCCAGGTACTGGGCAGCTCCGAAGAGCAGAGTTTCCAGGCATTGGAGAGCACCGCCTACACAAACCTAATATTTCTCACTATCCAATGGGATTATGAAAAGGCAGAAGAACTTTATTCAATACAAAATCCCTCAAACACCAGAAAGAGGGCTCAGTGAGATTGAAATCACCAATCCTGAAAAAGAATTCAAAATAAAAATCATAAGCATGCTAATGGAGCTACAAAAACATATTTAAGAGCTAAGTAATGAATTCATGAGGGAGACAGAGACCTTAAAAAATACAGTAGCTGAAATGAAATATACAGTGGAGGAATTTAAAAGCAGATTAGATGAGGCAGAGGAGACAGTAAATAGAATAAAATTAGAGAAGAGAAATAAAAAGAAGCTAAGACAGAGAGAGAAAAAAGGATCCATAGGAATGAAAGACTATTAAGAGAACAGTGTGACCAATCCAAACGGAACAATATTTGCATTATAGGGGAACCAGAAGAAGAAGAAAGAAAAAGGGATAGAAAGTGTCTTTGAAGAAATAATTGCTGAAAACTTCCCCAATCTGGGGAAGGAAATAGTTTCTCAGGCCATGGAGGAGCACAGATCTCCCAACACAAGGGACCCAAGGAAGACAACACCAACACATATAATAATTAAAATGGCAAATATCAAGAAAAAAGACAGAGTATAAAAAGCAGCCAGAGAAAGAAGAAAAATCACATAAAAGGAAAACCCATCAGGCTATCCTCAGACTTCTCAGCAGAAATGTTACAGGCCAGAAGGGAGTGGCATGATATATTCAATGCAATGAAACACAGGAACCTCAAACCAAGAATACTCTACCAGGCAAGATTATCATATAAATTTGAAGATGGGATTAAGCAATCCCAGATAAGCAAAAGTTGAGGGAATTTACTTCCCACAAACCATCTTTACAGTGCATTTTAAAGGGACCAAACTAGATGGAAGTATGCCAAAGGCTAAATAGATGTCACCAGAGAAAATAAAACCACAGGAAAGGAAGTAGACCAATTAATTACTAACCAAATGCTAAATTAAATCAGCTACCAACAAACTCAGTCAAGGGATACACAAAGGGTACAGAATGTAACACCTAACATATAAAGAGTGGTGGAAGAGGAAGAAAACAAAGGGAGAGGAAAAAGAATCTTGAGATTGTGTTTATAATACTGTAATAAGTGAGTTAAGTTACACTGTAAGATAGTAAAGAAGCTGTCCTTGAACCTTTGGTAACCACGAATCCAAAGCCTACAATGGCAATAAGTACAGATCAGTCAATAATCACCCTAAATGTAAATGGGCTGAATGCACCAATCAAAAGACACAGAGTCACTGAATGGACAAAAAAGTAAGACCCATCTATATGCTGCCTACAAGAGACTCACTTCAACCCAAAGACACACACACACAAAAAGTGAAGGGATGGAAAGAGATATTTCATGCAACCAATAGTTGTATGTATCATTTAGCAACTAAATTTTATTTTAAAAAGGTAATCTTAGTTTGGAAGACTTTATTAAAGAATACTATTAGATGACCATCTTGATTAATCTTTTGATCAGGTACTAAAGGGATAAAGTCATTTAAATGCAGTTTTTCATACACATGAGGTATATTATCAATGAAGAAAACAGTCTTTCATATTATCTTTAATCTTAAGGGTAGAAACCATATTTTTAAGATGCTGTTACCTGAAGCAGGAAATTATTTAATTAAATAATTTCTTGTAAGTTCTATGGCTCTAAAAAACAATAAGGAACATTTCCCTTTTAAAGACTTGAGTTAGTTACCACTAAATATAGTTAAATAAATAATGCAATACACTCCTACCTGATCATCATCTTCTACAACCACCAGGGTTAATTTATTCTTCTTAAAATCCAATCTGGTTATCTTGGGCCTGTAACAATGTAAGAGTAACAGCCAGATTTCAAATAAATGTCCTCTAAGTTCAAAAAACAATTTGTTGTTATTTCAAGCACATTATCATCTAACTTCTGAATTGAAAACTGGTAAGAGGGTAAACAATCTGCACTGCCCACCAAAAGAGTCTCCAATCTAAAAAACAGTTAACAGGAAAAAAAATGTCAAAAGTACAATGCTTCTAGCAAAATTGATGCTGCACATATATCAAACATTAAAAATTTTAAGGAAAAAAAAAGAAGAAATCCATATATATATATATACGTATGTATTTCACAAGTCCCCCAAGTATGTGCAATAGATTATCCAGGCTTAGTGTTAAAGCAGCAGCAAAGACTATAAAGCTTTTTAAAAGACATAAAGGAAATTAAATTACTGATTAGGGCCTTCAACTCTATTTTTTATATCAATTTCAGTAGGAAATACATCTTTAATTAAAAAAAAATTTTTTTAACTTCATTTTAAGGCCCACTTGCCAACTCTATCTGCCACCTCTACTAAAACTAAACCTACCATATTTTAATTCTGTACTTCTATGAACTGTGAATGTCAAAATTGTGACTCTCACTCTCACTAATTTTTAAATAAGCATATAAAATAAATTGTAAAACAACTTGTTTACAAGAGCTGTACTAACACAAAAATAACTAAGTAAGTGTACTAGTTAGAGGAGGAGGGGAGGATCTAGCACTAATTAAGTGTAACAACTACTCAAGTAATGCCTACTAAGTGTCAGGTGCTCTTCTAAGTGTTTTACATACATTAATTCAATTGATTGTCACAACAACCTTAACACACAACACAAAAGATCTTCTTCATCTCTATCCAGAGCATTCTCTGGCCAGTAAAGCATGTTCCACTGCCCTCAGGGCAAGCTGGAAACATGGAAGAATTAACATTCAACAAGTGGGTAAATAAATACCCCACTGCTCTTATCCATCAAAGGACAATTATAAAGGTTTTCCAATAATTTCTCAGAGAGTCCCTAGCAGGGACACCTAGATACAAAAATAAATACTATCTTCAATGTTTTGAGGAGAAATATTTTTCAACCTTAAATTTCAGTCTCAGCCTAATTATCAAGAAAGCATAAGAGAAGGATAAATCACTTTAAGGCATCCAAGGATTCAAGTAATTTACCTCCTACACTCTTTTGTTAGGCAGTTACTTGAAGACACGTATTAGATAAAACAAAAATAAAGAAAGAGGAAAAATGGGAAAAAGACACAGGATCCTAGTTGAGAAAGCAGGAAGAGGAACTCAAGATAAAAGCTGTAAGAGCAGCCTGGAGAGCAAAAGAGCAAGGAGTTCCAATGGGAACAGAATAATCTTTTAAGGCAACCCTGGAGAATTTGAAAGAATTTAAGGAGAAGACCAAATCAGGTAATTTAAAGGGATGTGTTGGGTGTTGGACGTGGGAGAAGGGAGCCAAGAATTTTAGGGAAAACAAAAGCCTATACAAAAAGGAAGTGTAATGCCAACTGCGATGTGAATTTTGAGGTTGATCAAAAAAAAAGCATCATGAGAGAGTACTGCAGAACCAGCTTCACTGAGAGGCGTTTGGACATGGTTGCATGAGTGAAGTCCTTCACAGCAGAGACCTTCCAGGGGCAGCAGCACAGGGCTACCACCTAGAAGGGGAAGAGGGCAAGGGAAGTCCCAGGAGAGGGGAATCAGAGAGGGGCTTATGTGTCTAGGCGATGGCATTCAGCAGCAAGGGTGGAGTCTCTGGGCCAGAGCCATCCAAAGGGCAGCAGTGGTTTGGACTCTTTTATAGCTACAGTATCTGTCTTATGGCTAGCAGATTCAGGTGCAGTTTGCAATGGGATATGCAAAGCAGGCAGGCAGGTTCTAAGTGGCTAGCAAAATACTTATTGGGCTATATACTTAAAGTAATTGGATGTGTAAGAATTTTAACTTGGTGCTGGCCAGCTTTAAGCTAACATCTTGGCATGCTGTGAAAAAGTAAACAACATATGGGCCAATATACAGGGGCCACCTTTGTACCTAATATCAGTACACTACTAAGCTCTGTACCAGTTCTGACACAGACATGACAATGTAAACACTATTTCCTGATTCTCAGCCTTTAGAACAAGGCAAACCAGAAGAACTTAATTGTGGTTATGAAAAGCCAAGTAAATCTATCCTTGATGTAAAAGTAAAATGCAAATATAACGTAAAAGTATGGATGATAGGAGGAATTGGGACACAGAAAGATAAGCACAGCTTAAAAGGAAGGGTAAGGGTACCAATATCTTCCTCTTAGCAATGAGATTATTGTGGGACAAGAAATAACTAAAAAGAATGACATAACTACATGACAGGAGAATGTCCGTATGAACATTTAATACATGTAGAAATGTAAAATATTTATATTAAGACATGTATTCTGACATACCTTGAAACCAATGGTAAATATGGATAGCAGAGTTTTAAAAGTTGCCCCTTGGGGGGGTAGTACTAAAGATGGGTAAGAATGTGACAAGAAATAAAATGCTTTTCATTTATAACCTTTTCAGAACTATTTGATTTCCAAACTCTATTTTATGTATTAACTTGATATAAATGTTTCTGCTGGTTAAAGAAACAAAATGATAAGTATCTTTGACATTAACTGCTTACCAAAAAAATAAGCCAATTTTGGTCTCTCCTTCAAACACAAGGACTCCTGTAGGGGTTAGTCCCAAGCTATAATCATTCCCATCTCTAGCCTAATTTAAGGAGAGCATAATGTTAGCTTAGTTGCATAAACAGGTTTCATATTTCACAAATATATTTGATTTTAGTTTCATATTTCACAAATATATTTGATTTTATTTTCACAATGAATTATATTATAATAATTATATAGGCTAATATTAATATGCAAGGTGTTTTCAACAATTAGAATACCCAAAATAACATTCTCAGGAAGTTTCATGCATAAATTTAGTACAATAAAACAGTCTTAAGGTATGTTTTCATTGAAAATAGGCAGATTTACTTCCACTACAAAGAAAGCTCTTTCCAGATTCTTCCAAAATTGTATTCACCTCTTAAATCACAAATTTTGAAAAACACTGCCTTTCTGTGAAAATTCAGCAGTTTTATCAAAAATAACCTACATCACTAAACAAGCTATAGTACATTTTATCAGTCTTCTCAAGCTATGAATTTTGTTTTGTCTCCTAAATTATTCTAAGTTTTAGGGTCTATTCAACTTAAGCATAATAACAAGTTAAAAGCAGACATACCTTTTTGAGATTTTGACTCTTTTCATTGCTCAGTATTACATCTAACCTTTATAATACAATCCAAAGTATCCAGTGCTAGACTATGCAAACTCCATGTCTTCCCTCATCACCACCCTGAATCCTGAAGATAAGTTTTTGAAAAAACATTAAAATACAGTACTTACTTTGACCACATGCATATCAACTCCATACATTTCTAGCCATTTGGCTTTATTCAGATAATTGGTTTCAGCTTGTGCTGGTGTCTGACCTCTGAAATTTAAAAACAGTAATTTCAAAAATAATAAGTATAAATGAACTCTACACCAAGTATAGAAACAGAAGAAGACAAATACAGAATCATTATTGTGATGATGTTAAAGAAAGCATGATCAAATGTCAAGTACCTGTATTCTTTCCATTTCTCAAAAATAGCCAGCTCCATCTCTTCCGTCTGAACGGGCACAAACCTGAACTCTGATACAAGTCCAGGACTATGCTCAGCAAGATCATAGTCACCAAGTTCAGCTACAAAAATTTCAGAAAGTTATATTTTGTTAGTAAGTTTATGTCCTGCTGAATCTTTCTTTAAAACTCATTTTATTAGTAACTGTTTAAGAAGATTAGAAAGATTCTTTCTTAAACTACCAGGAATTCATAACACCCTGTTTCCAAAAATAAACCTAGCATAAACTTATGACTTAACAGTCTATACACACAAATCATATATTTGTGGTAGGTGGTATATTTTCAATTAAATGTCTCTCTCTTAATTTATTAATGCCTTATAATGCTTAGCTTTCGAAAAACTCTTTCTAGACTTACGAAGAGAAGTAACTTGAATAAAAATATTTAGCAATCCTTAAAAAACTAATAGCCACCACTATTAAAAATCTAATATGCAGAGAAAATGACATCATATATCACTGTATAGTGTCTGTTCTCCAGATAATTTATTTTTACTTATTTTTTTTGTATCAACGTTACCTACTGTAATACACAAAGATGTATGCTTAATATGAGCAATTACACATAATAAAGGAACACTGAAGTTGTACTGATCCCTGTGACTTCCAAGCTAATTCTGGATTTTAGCAAGTAGAATCTTGTGAGTGACTATTCCTGAAAATCTAAGTATACTAAAGGAAATAATGAGGATGTTTATTACCTTTGTTAATTTCAAATCAGTCTGCCTAGATTACATGTTTCATCATGATTTTTCCTTTTAGCCCATAAAATCCCAAAACCTAATATTTAAAAAATACATATATTCAGTACTCCTGTCTTAATTCTTTTATTACTCCTCATTATTTTCAGTGTTCACAACTTCCTTTTTTCTGAATCAGTAATGAAGTCCCAGGTCTGAGTCTTTGAAGAATATTACACACACACTTCAAATTTTAGCTTTTAAGAAAAAGATCATAAATTTAAAAGAGGACCTTCAGGAAACTTTAAATTATTAATCCTAGAGAAATGACATAGAAAGATGACTAAAAAATATTTCAGGACACAGTAGGAAAATAACTGTACAATGAACAAACATTTATGTACTCAACTGTGGTCATCTCTGAACAGTTTGGGAAAGAAGGGAAAATAGTGACCGATTCTAATCTTCTATGCTTTAGAAATTTTTCCTTTAAAAGAATATTTTACTTATATTAAAAAATTAAAGTGTTTTCATTTTGATTAAAAAAATCCAGCTGTGGATAAAAAAGAACCATCTTGAGATAATAATAAAAATGATAACTCATTATTTATTGAACATCTACTCTACACACTGGACATATTACAGATAATCTGTCATTTAACTTTACAATGACCTTGGAAAATATTTACCGCACCCACTTTATTGCTGAAGAAATTGTTCTTTTGTGTGGACCACAATGTCTTTAAGAAGCACCAAACCAAATATGCATAATGTTGTCCAGGATATGTATTAAATTGGTAGTGAAGGAAAACTGAACTTGAGAGTGTGAGGAAAAGCTACTAAAATTATTCTAATAAAATATAAAATCACAAATGAGAAAAAAAGGAGCTCATTTTGTGAAGATGGGAGTAATACTTCAATAAGTTTAATTCTTAAGGACCTTAAGAATTAGTAGGGCTTGGTAAACTTAGACATGGGACAAAAAGATGCATAAGACAAGAGGTTTGGAGGAATCATAAAAATAATGGAGCAATAGATGAGAGAGAGAGTAGAAAAGAGCTTCTATTTAGAAAAAAAATATAAGTGGAGTTAGAGATACAATAGAGCTGCATGCTTGAATCAAACAAGTATTTATTTAGTGAACACTTAGAATAGTGTTCTGTGAATACACAAAAATGTATAAAAATCATATTTTCAAAAAGCATATACACTGACTGTCATGAAAGTTCCACAATAAGAAACAGATAAAATACAGAACACAATAAATGGTGTAACTCAGATATTGAAAATGACAGCTTTTCAGTAGATGTGAGTTTTAGAATTAACAACCTCATACAAATTAATAAAATGTAAAAAGTGTGCTTTCAAGAAAAGATGCTTGAAATTATACTTATCATTGCAATGCTAGAGGCAGGCATTTCCCAGCTATTACCTACTTAATATTATGCAGATTAGAAAACAGCTTTCAATTTGTAGACAGACTAGGATAGTAGATGAAGGCAGGTAGGTTAATTTAGACTTGCAGCAAATTTTTGAAGTACAGAAATTTCCTCCAGTCACCAATCCCTCCATCAACAGGAAAATATACTTTTTTAAGAAGTGGAAACAAATAATAAGCAAAAATACTAGGTTTACCACAAAACATAAAAATTTATTCTTGTAAAGTATAAATATAATTGAAAAAAATTACTGATCTTGGACTGAAGATAAATATAGAATCACAAAAAAAGTCTAAATTAATTTATTGATAATCATTAAATATTATTGTTATTGTTATCCCAATATACACAGATATTCCAACAGATTGTTTCTTTCCATTTTGTGAATAAGGACTGAAATTACAGTTTTCCTAAGGTGTTAATTTCTCAGAAAAAAATACATAAACTTAACAACATTTGATCAGTGTAACAAGGTAAACAGTGAGCTTTTCATTAATCTTCTTTATTGGAAAATATTTTTTTAAATTCTTAAAATAAGAGGGGGAGGGGGAGGGGGAAAAAAGATGGCAGATAGGAAGGCAAGGCAGAAACCTCCCCTCACACACAGACACCAAGGAAGCAACTACAGCAAATACAAGTAATCCTGAAAGGCCTGAAGCCCGCAGAACAGACCACCATCACCTGGTGAAGAAGAGAAGACCACACAGAGAAGGGTAAAGTGTCAGAGCCATGATGGAGTAAGGCCCCAACCATTCCCTCATCCCACCCCACAGGCAAGTGGAAGAGGAATGGAGTGCGAAGAGGATAGGCTCTCAGAAACTCTGCACACCTGACCCTGGAGATCTGCTCTGGAAACACAAGTCCACTGGGATATGGTGATTACCTGGGCTGGACACCAGGGAGATTTGGAACACTCTGGGAGCCTTGGAAACAGCCACTCTTACAGAGGAGAGGCATGCTCCACCAGTCCCACTAAGATCCAAGAAGCATCAGTTTAAAAGATTTCCAAACAGAGGGTAGGAGGCCAGAGGGGCGAGGGTTTCATGGAGCTCTCTCAATAAGAGGAAAGCAGGTGTATGACACTTGCCCAGCCCTGCCTCAGGCAGTTGCAGAAGCCTCAAATGCTCTATCCCCCTAGCTTCCTCACATGCACCACCAGTACACCCGCCCACTTGGCAGAGCAGCAGTGTCAGACTTTGTTGCCTGGCAGGCAGAGGGAGGTTTTCCCAGGTCCTCAGCACTGTATTAGCCCAATTAGACAGGTGCTCAGCTCCAAGTGTTCCTTCCTCCTCACAGGTAGCCCAGTTGGGTTCTGTGCCACTGCATACTCACACACCTGTGAACTCAGGCACCTACATGACTGCCACCAACTGCAACTTCCATGCCTACCTCCATAGCCAGGCAGCACTGCCATTACTGCAGGCAGGCAGTGGGCATCCCTGAGAACAATGATCCCAGCAGAAGCCACTGCTCTGATCACAGAGGGCCAGCAGAGGCATGACAGACTTAGATAGAGCACTGCCAGCAAATAGACGGAAAGGCAGCCCTGCCCATAGCCCACGAACAGCAACTGGTGTTCAACTGCAAAGGAAAACCAGGCAATGGAGAGTAAAGAGTCTTCAGTTCTGGGCACCACAGGACACTTTCTTCATAAAGTCATTACTCTCTAGCCCAGGAACCATAGAAGATCCAAATAATACATAGGAAGAAACACAGAAGCCTTGAAAAATGAGGAGGCAGAGGAATATGTTCCAAACAAAAGGTCAGGATAAGACACCACAAAGAGGGCTAAATGAAATGGAGACCACCAATCTTCTTGATTAAGATTTCAAAGTAAAAGTCATAAATATGATCACTAATGAGGAAAAGTATTGAGAATCTCAGAGAGAACTTCAACAAAGAGAAGATCTGAACAATACAGTAATTTAACTGAAATAAACAATGGAGGGAATAAATAATAAACTGTTGCAAGTAGAGGAGACAATGAAATGGAAATTAGAGAACAAGGACACAACAAAGCTGACGAACAGAGAAGGAAAACAATCTCTAGGAATGAAAGAATGATAAGTGAGCTAGCTGTGTGACAAACTCCAAACAAAGCAGTGTCCGAATAGTGGTACCAGAAGGAGAAGAGACAAAGGGGTAGAAAGTCTCTTTGAAGAAATAATTACTGAAAACTTCCCCAGTCTAGTGAAGGAAACAGGCACTCAGGTCATGGAAGTTCAGAGAGCACCTAACAAAAGGAACCTCAGGAAGACAACACCAAGACACATAGTAATTAAAATAACAAATATTAAGGATAAGGAAAAGGTATTGAAAGAGCCAGATAAAAAAGATTACTTATAAGGGAAAAAACCCCATTAGGCTATAAGCAGACTTCTTAGTAGAAACCTTACAGGCCAAAAGGGAGTGGCATGAAACATTTAATGTATTCAAACAGAGGACCTTCAACCAAAAATCCTCTACCCAGCAAGATTTTCATTCAAATTTGAAGGAGAGATTAGACATTTCGCAGACAAACAAAGGCTGAAGGAATTTACAGCCGCTAACGGGCATTACAGGGTATATTAAAGGGACTTCTGTAGAGAGAAATGTTCTTCAGTCTAAATAATTTTCAACAGTGCAAATAAACCGACAGTAAAGGCAGTAGACCAATTACTTACCAAGCAAGTATGAAATTAAAACAAAAGTAGTAAAACCAACTAAACACAAAATCAGTCAAAGGATACAAAAATATGCAGATTAAGACATCTAAGACATGGAGTGTGGAAGAGGAAGGAAAAAAAGTACTTTTAGACTGTTTGAAATAAAGCAATCATTAACTTAATAGAGACTGTTATAGAGTTAGGAAGCTACCCCTAAACCTTATGATAACCACAAACCCAAGCCTTTAAAAGACACAAAAAATTTAAAAAGAGAAATCCAGTCATAGCACTAAAGAAAACCATCAGGAACAAAACAGGAGTATAAGGGAGGAAGAAAGGAATAGAGAGCAACTACAAAAACACCAAGAAAACAACTAATAAATGGCAATAAGTACATACCTATAAATAATTAACTTAAACATAGACGGGATGAATGCAACAATCAAAAGACACAGGGTGGCAGAATGGATAAAGAAACAAGACCCATCCATATGCTGCCTACAAGAGACTCCCTTCAGACCCAAAGACATACACAGACTGAGTAAGGAATGGAAAAAGATATTCCATGCAAACAATAGGGAGACAAAAGCAGGAGTAGCAGTGATTATATCAGACAAAATAAACTTCAAAACAAAGAAAGTACTTAGACAAGGATATTATGTAATGATAAAGGGGTCAATCCAACAAGATGATATAACCATTACAAATATCTATGCACCCAACATAGGAGACCTAAATATGTAAAATAAATACTAACATAAATAAAGGGGGTGTGCACTTCCGGGAGATGGCGGCATGAGCAGGGTGGCGGAAATCATCTCCCAAAACCATATGTATTTATGAAAATACAACTATTCCTAAAAAAGAGTCCAGAAGATACAGGACAGCACACAGCCTGCATGTACACCTGAGAGGACAAGGCACCCCGCAAGGCGGGTAAGATATGAAGCCGTGACCCGGCGGGACCCGAGCACTCGCCCACCCTAGCGCACTGGCCGGAGGAGAGGATTCAGAGCCAGGAGGGAGTGGAAGTACAGGCCTGCGAAATAACCAGCCCCGGTGATCTACACCGGGAGCACTGACACACATCGCGCGGTGTATTGGAGACTGGAGAGACAGAGGGTGCAGGATCTGAGCTTGGGAACACACCCGGGCCCTCGCAGCTGGCTCCCAAGACAAAAGAAAAGCACGTGCTTTTTTTTTTAGCGGTCTTAAAGAGACAAGGGCCCAGGATCGTCCTAGCACACTCAGCCAAGCAGGCAGGGAGTCCAGGGGAATTTCGGATCCCTTGGCTGGCGACTGGGAAAGAGTAGCCGCACTCAGACTTCCCACAGATATCAACAGCCTCCCATTCGTTCCCGCCCTGGCCAGAGTGACAAAGGGCCCTGCAGAGCGGCGCTGCCACGGCTGCGGAATAGTGCAGCAACAGTGCCACCAACAGCATCCCCACAGAATCTACTCCTGGTGGGCATTTTTTTTCTTTTTTCTTTCTTTTCCTTCTTTCTTTTTTTTTCTTTTCTCTCTTCTTTCTTTTCTTTCTTTTTTCTTTCTTTTTAAAACACTTAAAGAGCCTAGCTGACATACGTGGCACCTACCAGCGACCACCTCTATCGCCACAAAAAGACAGAGGAATATGGTACAAACAAAACTCACCCAGACCCAGACAACACCAGAGAGGGAACCTGAAGGGATGGAAATTCATAATCTTCCTGAAAAAGAATTCAGAACAAAAGTCATAACCATACTAATGGATCTACAGAGAAATATGCAAGAGCTGAGGGAGGAAGTGAGGGAAGTGAGGAAAGACAATGCAGAATTGAGAAAAGCGATCGACGGGCGCAGCAACAGACTGGATGAGATACACTAGACTGTTAATGGAATAGAACTCAGAGAACAGGAATACAGAGAAGCTCAGGCAGAGAGACATAAAAGGATCTCTAGGAAGGAAAGAATATTAAGAGAACTGTGTGACCAATCCAAACGGAACAATATTCCCAATATAGGAGTACCAGAGGAAGAAGAGAGTCAAAAAGGGATAGAAAGTCTCTTTGAAGAAATAATTGCTGAAAACTTCCCCATGCTGGGGAAGGAAATAGTCTCGCACTCCACGGAAGCCCACAGATCTCCCAACACAACGGACCCAAGGAAGACAACACCAAGACACATAATAATTAAAATGGCAAAGATCAAAGATAAGGACAGAGTATTAAAGGCAGCTAGAGAGAGAAAAAGACCACCTACAAAGGAAAACCCATCAGACTTCTCAACAGAAACCTTACAGGCCAGAAGAGAATGGCATGATATAATTAATGTAATGAAACAGAAGGGCCTCGAACCAAGAATACTGTATGCACCACGATTATCATTTAAATATGATGGAGGGATTAAAAAATTTCCAGACAAGCAAAAGCTGAGATAATATGCCTCCCATAAACCACCTCTACAGGACATCTTAAAGGAATTGCCCTAGTGAGAAACACTCCTAAGGCTAAAAAGAGGTCACCAGAGAAAATAAAATCATAGCAAAGAGAACAGACCATCCAAATGCTAACTAAAGGCAAAGAATAAAACACCTAGTATATAAAGAATGGAGGAGGAAGAATAAGAAGGGAGAGAAATAAAGAAACATCAGACTGTGTTTACAATAACTTAACAAGAAAGTTAAGTTAGATTCTTAGATAGTAAAGAAACAACCCTTGAACCTTTGGTAACCACGAATCTAAAGCCAGCAATGGCAATAAGTACACATCTATCGATATTCACCCTAAACATAAATGGACTGAATGCACCAATCAAAAGACACAGAGTAACAGAATGGATAAAAAAGCAAGACCCATCTATATGCTGCTTACAAGAGACTCACCTCAAACCGAAAGATATACACAAACTAAAAGTGAAGTATGGAAAAAGATATTTCATGCAAACAACAAAGAAAAAAAGCAGGTGTTGCAGTACTCGTATCAGACAAAATAGACTTCAAAACGAAGAAAGAAGAAAGAGATAAAGAAGGACATTACATAATGATAAAGGGGTCAATCCAACAGGAAGATATAACCATTATAAATAGATATGCACACAACACAGGAGAGCCAGCATATGTGAAACAAATACTAACAGAATTGAAGGAGGAAATAGACAGCAATGCATTCATTTTAGGAGACTTCAACACACCACTCACTCCAAGGGACAGATCAAGCAGACAGAGAATAAGTAAAGACACAGAGGCACTGAACAACACACTAGAACAGATGGACCTAACAGACATCTACAGAACTCTACACCCAAAGGCAACAGGATACACATTCTTCTCAAGTGCACATGGAACATTTTCCAGAATAGACCACATACTAGGCCACAAAAAGAACCTCAGTAAATTCAAAAACATTGAAATTCTACCAACCAACTTCTCAGATCACAAAGGTATAAAACTAGAAATAAATTATAGAAAGAAATCAAAAAGGCTCACAAATACATGAAGACTTAACAACATTCTCCTAATTAATCAATGGGTTAACGACCAAATCAAAACAGAAATCAAAGAATATATGGAGACTAATGACAACAACAACAAAAAGCCACAATTTCTGTGGGACGCAGCATAGGCAGTTCTAAGAGGAAAGTATATTGCAATCCAGGCCTATTTAAAGAAGGAAGAACATTCCGAAATGAATTGTCTAAAGACACAATTACTGAAATTGGAAAAAGAAGAACAAATGAGGCCCAAAGACACCAGAAGGAGGGACATAATAAAGATCAGAGAATAAATAAATCAAATTCAGAAGAATAAAACAATAGAAAAAAATCAATGAAAGCTACAGTTGGTTCTTTGAAAAACTAAACAAAATAGATAAACCCTTAGTCAGACTCATTAAGAGAAAAAGAGAATCAACACACATAAACAGAATCAGAAATGAAAAAGGAAAAATAACAACGGACCCCACAGAAATACAAAGAATTATAACAGAATATTATGAGAATCTATATGCTAACAAGCTGCAAAACATAGAAGAAATGGACTTCTTAGAAAAATACAACCTTCCAAGACTGACCAAACAAGAAACAGAAAAACTAAACAGACCAATCACCAGCAATGAAATTGAATCCGTAATCAAAAACTACCCAAGAACAAAACCAGCGGACCAGATGGATTCACCTCTGAATTCTACCAGACATATAGAGAAGAAATAACACCGATTCTCCTTAAAGTTTTTCAAAAAATAGAAGAGGAGGGAATACTTCCAAACTCATTCTATGAAGCCAGCATCACTCTAACACCAAAACCGGGCAAAGACCTCAAAAAAAAAGAAAATTACAGACCAATATCCCTGATGAACGTAGATGCAAAAATACTCAACAAAATATTAGCAAACCGAAATCAAAAATACATCAAGAGGTTCATACACCATGATCAAGTGGGATTCATCCCAGGGATGCAAGGATGGTACAACATTCGAAAATCCATCAACATCATCCACCATATCAACAAAAAGAAGAAGAAAAACCACATGATCATCTCCATAGATGCTGAAAAAGCATTTGACAAAATTCAGCATCCATTCATGATTAAAACTCTCAATAAAATGGGTGTAGACGGCAAGTACCTCAACATCATAAACGCCATATATGACAAACCCACAGATAACATCATACCTAACAGCAAGAAGCTGAAAGCTTTTCATCTAAGATTGGGAACAAGACAGGGGTGCCCACTCTCTCCACTGTTATTCAACATAGTACTGGAGGTCCTAGCCACGGCAATCAGACAAAGCAAAGACATACAAGGCATCCAGATTGGTAAAGAAGAAGTCAAATTGTCACTATTTGCAGGTGACATGATACTGTACATAAAAAACCCTAAAGACTCCACTCCAAAACTACTAGAACTAATATCTGAATTCAGCAAAGTTGCAGGATACAAAATTAACACACAGAAATCTGTTACTTTTCTATACACCAACGATGAGTTAACAGAAAGAGAAATCAGAAAAACAATTCCATTCACAATTGCATCAAAAAGAATAAAATACCTAGGAATAAAGCTAACGAAGGAAGTGAAAGACCTCTACTCTGAAAACTACAAGACACTCCTAAGAGAAATTAAAGAGGACACTAACAAATGGAAATGCATCCCATGCTCTTGGCTAGGAAGAATAAATATTATCAAAATGGCTATACTACCTAAAGCATTCTACAGTTTCAATGCAATCCGTATCAAACTACCAACAGCTTTCTTCAATGAACTGGAACAAATAATTCTAAAATTCATATGGACCACAAAAGACCCCGAATAACCAAAGCAATCCTGAGAAGGAGGAATAAAACAGGGGTAATTACGCTTCCTGACTTCAAGCTCTACTACAAAGCCACAGTAATCAAGACAATATGGTATTGGCACAAAAATAGACCCACAGACCAGTGGAACAGAATAGAAAATCCAAACATTAACCCAAACATTTACAGTCAATTAATATTTGATAAATGAGCCTTGGATATACAATGGGGAGATGACAGCCTCTTCAGCAGCTGGTGTTGGAAAAACTGGATAGCTACATGTAAGAAAATGAAACTGGACTACTGTCTAGCACCATACACAAAGGTAAACTCAAGGTGGATCAAAGACCTGAATGTAAGTCATGAAACCATAAAACTCTTAGAAAAAAACATAGGCAAAAATCTCCTGGACATAACATGAGCAACTTCTTCATGAACATTTCTCCCCGGGCAAGGGAAACAAAAGCAAAAGTGAACAAGTGGGAGTATATCAAGCTGAAAAGCTTCTGTACAGCAAAGGACACCATCAGTAGAACAAAAAGACATCCTACAGTATGGGAGAATATATTCATAAATGACATATCCGATAAGGGGTTGACATCCAAAATATATAAAGAACTCACGCACCTTAACAAACAAAAAGCAAATAATCCAATTAAGAAATGGGCAGAGGACATGAATAGACACCTCTCTAAAGAAGAAATTCAGATGGCCAACAGGCACATGAAAAGTTGCTCCACATCGCTAATCATCAGAGAAATGCAGATTAAAACCACAATGAGATATCACCTCACACCAGTGAGGATGGCCAACATCCAAAACACAAACAACAACAAATGTTGGCAAGGATGTGGAGAAAAGGGAACCCTCCTACACTGCTGGTGGGAATGCAAATTAGTCCAACCATTGTGGAAAGCAGTATGGAGGTTCCTCAAAAAACTCAAAATAGAAATACCGTTCGACCCAGGAATCCCACTCCTAGGAATTTACCCTAAGAATGCAGCAGCCCAGTTTGAGAAAGACATATGCACCCTTATGTTTATCACAGCACTATTTACAATAGCGCACCCTTATGTTTATCACAGCACTATTTACAGTAGCCAAGAAATGGAAGCAACCTAAGTGTCCATCAGTAGATGAATGGATAAAGAAGATGTGGTACATATACACAATGGAATATTATTCAGCCATAAGAAGAAAACAAACCCCGACATTTGCAACAACATGGATGGAACTAGAGGGTATTATGCTCAATGAAATAAGCCAAGCCGAAAAAGACAAGTATCAAATGATTTCACTCATATGTTGAGTATAAGAACAAAGAAAAAAACTGTAGGAACAAAACAGCAGCAGACTCACAGAACCCAAGAACGGACTAATAGTTACCAAAGGGAAAGGGACTGGGGAAGATGGGTGGGAAGGGAGGGATAAGGGGGAAAAAGGGGCATTAAGATTAGCCGATGTAATGTTGGGGGGGCATGGGGAGGGCTGTACAACTCAGAGAAGACAAGTAGTGATTCTATAGCATCTCAGTACGCTGATGGACAGTGACTGTGAAACATCAGTTGGTGGGGGTCCCTGATGAAGCGGGTAGTTTAATAACCATAATATTGCACATGTAAGTGTAGATTAATGATACCAAAATAAATTATTAAAAAAAAAAAGAATTCTATGAAAAATTATATACCAGTAAGTTAAACCACCTAGAAGAAATGGATCAATTCCTAGAAAAGTACAACCTTCCAAGACTGAACCTGGAAGAAACAGAAAATCTGAACAGATCAATTACCAGCAATGAAACCGAACTGGTAATCAAAAGACTCCCAACAAAGAAAGGTCCAGGACCAGATGGCTTCATGGCTGAATTCCACCAAACTGTGCTAATACCTATCCTTCTTAAAGTATTCTGAAAAGTGAAGGAGGAGGCAATATTTCCAAACTTTCTATGGGGCCAGCATCACGGTAATATCAAAATGAAAAAAAGACACCAGAGCAATGGAAAATTTCAGATGAGTATCCCTGATGAACATAAATGCAAATATCCTCAACAAAATATTAGCAAACTGAATTCAAAAATACATAAAAAAGAGCATCCATCACAACAAAGTGGGATTTATTCAAGGGATGCAAGAATGGTACAATATTCGTATATCAATCAATATCATACACCACATTAACAAAAGGATAAAAACCATGATAATCTCAACAGACGCTGAAAAATCATTTGACAAAATTCAACATCCATTTTTGATAAAAACTCTTAACAAAATGGGTACAGAGGGTACGTACCTCACAATAATAAAGGCCATATATGACAAACCCCCAACTAACATACTCAATGGTGAGAAGCTGAAAGCTTTTTCACTAAGATTGGGAACAAGACAAGGATGTCCACTCTCACCACTTTTATTCAACATAATACTGGAGGTCCTAGCCAGGGCAATCAGACAACACACAGAAATAAAAGGCATCCAAATTTGGAAAGAATAAGTTAAACTGTCACTATTTGAAGATGACATGGTATTATACACAAAGACTCCACCAAAAAAAAAACTATTAGTATAATTGAATTCAGCAAAATTGTAGGATAAAAAATTAATACACAGATACCTGTTGTATTCCTATATACTAACAACGACCTAGCAGAAAGAGAAAAGAGGAAAACAATCCCATTTATGATTGCATCAAAAAAAATAAAATACCTAGGAATAAACCTAACCAAGGAGGTGAAAGACCTATACTCTGAAAATGATAAGAGAGAAATTAAAGACGACACAAAAAAATGGGAATCTGTCCCATGATCATGGATAGGAAGAATTAATATTGTCAAAATGGCCATCCTGCCAAAGCAAATTACTGATCAATGCAAGCTGTATCAAAATACCAACAGCATTTTTCAATACAGTGGAGGAAATAATCCTAAAATTCATTCAGAATGACGAAAGATCCCAAATAGCCAAAGCAATCCTGAGAAAGAACAAAGGTGAGGGTATTATGCAACCTGACTTCAAGCTATACTACAAAGCTACAGTGATCAAAACGGTATGGTATTGGAACAAGAACAGATCCATTAGTCAATGGAACAGAAGAGCGAGCCCAGATATAAACCCATGCATATATGGTCAATGAATATACAATAAAGGAGCCATGAATATACAATGGGGAAAAGACAGACTCTTCCGTAACTTGTGTTGGGAGAACCAGACAAACTACACGCAAGAGAATGAAACTGAATTACCATCTAACTCCATACACAAAAGTAAACTCAAAATGGATCAAAGACCTGAATGTAAGTCATGAAACCATAAAACTCTTATAAGAAAACATAGCCAAAAATCTCTTGAAAATAAGCATGAGAAATTTTTTCCTGGACACATCTCTTCAGGCAAGAGACACAAAATAAAAAATGAACACATCAAACTAAAAAGCTTCTGTAAAGAAAAGGACACCATCGGCAGGACAAAAGGAGAACCTACAGTATGGGAGAATACATTCATAAACGATTTATCCAATAAGAGGTTAATATCCAAAATATATAAAAAACTCATATTCCTCAACACCAGAAAAACAAATAACCTGATTGAAAAGTTTGCAGAGTACCTGAAAAGACATTTCTCTGAAGAAGAAATACAGATGGCCAAGTCACAGGAAAAGATGGTCCATATTGCTAATCATCAGGGAAATGCAAATTAAAATCACAATGAGCTATCACCTCATTCCAGTTAGAATGGCCACTACCCAAAAGACAAGAAATAACAAGTGTTGGCAAGAAATAACACTGATGGTGGGAATGTAAATTGGTGTAGCCACTGTGGAAAGCAGTGTGAAGGTTCCTCAGAAACTAAAAACAGAAATACCATACAACCCAGTAATTCCACTTCTAGAAATTTAACTGAGAAAACAAAATCCCTGATTCCAAAAGATATATGCACCTCTATGTTTATCACTGCATTATGTACAATAGCCAAGATATGGAGCAATGAAAGAGTCCACCAATAGATGAGTGGATAAAGAAGGTGTGGTACATATACACAATAGAGTATTAATCAGCCATAAAAACAAAAGAAATTCTGCCACTTGCAACAACATAGATCAAGAGCATATTATGCTCAGTGAAATAAGCCAGGTGGAGAAAGTAAAATACAATAAGATTTCACTTATTTGTGGACTATAAAAACAAAACAAAACAAAACAAAACAAAATGAAAATGAAAATGAGTAGACTCACAAACACTGAGGAGTGACTGCTGTTTACCAGGGCAGGGTTTTGGGGTGGGTGGGTGTTGTGAGGGGCATAAAGTGACACAAAAATTTTCAATCATGGTAGTACAGCATGGTGAATATAGTCAATGATTCTGTAACATCTTCCTATGTTGACAGTAACTGAACTAGTGAGGGTGAGGATTTAATAATATGGGTAATTGCTGAACCACTGTGTTGTATACTTGAAACCAATATAAGATTGTATAATAAATTCAGTAAAAAAATAACCATTCAGAGCTTTAAAAAACACTGTATCTCTCTTTCATGGATTCATTTTTTAAAATAAGAGTAAAAGGAAAGCAAACCATGTGCCTATTGCAACAGTTTATTCACATATCCCTGCATTCTCTTTAAAGAAAAAAATTAGCTGAGAGTCCAATTATAACACATATTGAATTATCAAGTGGACTGCAATTTTTACTTGAAAACACCACAGATGTAAAGGAAGTAAATGAAGTAAAAGGGAAGAAAAAGAAGGCAATGTTTTAACACAAATGAAAGTAAGTCAAAGATGGATACTGATACAAGTTTACACAAATACAGTTCTTTTCTTGCAACAATACTTTGAATCTTTTGAGATTTTTTAGAAATGCACAGAAAAGAATTATGCTTCACGTTTAGTGGCCACTACAGGAACTGCTTACCTTGTAGAGTATAGGCTGCCAACTGCACTGCGGTACCAAAGGGACAGTCTAATCTGAGCCCAAAACACAAATCTGTTAGATAATTTCA
Source organism: Phataginus tricuspis (assembly GCA_029783875.1). NCBI lineage: Eukaryota > Metazoa > Chordata > Mammalia > Pholidota > Manidae > Phataginus > Phataginus tricuspis. The sequence goes on from JAQQAC010010508.1 coordinate 37,149,299, forward strand.
CAACCTTCATTTTAAGATAAATGAAAATAATACATCATGGTGACATTTCTTTTTTATAATTAACAATGAACTTATTTTTCAAAATCATCTTCAAGTACTTAAGAAAATGTGGTTTACCTTAAATAACTAATACTCACTTTCCACTGAGAATATCTTGTTTTAACTGAAGAACAAATAAATACCTAAGAAAAATAAAAGGTACAAATTAATAAACAATCTATTCTGAAAAATAATCCCACCGTTCTAATTTGAGAGGAAACATTCCTAATTACAGAACTTTACCCACAACCGTCTGTATAGGAAAAAGGAATGTGGGAAAGGGGCAATATGCATCAGGAGGGTGGTAGCATGTCCACAAGACAAAAGCAAGGACAGCAGGCCACAGGGTGCAGCACAGCAACTTTAAGAGACAAGGTATAAAGCACATTACTGAGAATGAGCCCTGTGATCTGACTTAACTTTATTCTGACAACACAGCCACCTCACACATGAAGGAATTCAGGCATGTATCTAACTATGGAAACAGCTATAATCTCATTAACCGAGTGTGGAAGAGGAAACCCTTCTAAATGGGCTCAGCAACTCACGTTTTTTACTTAATAGTGTGTGTGCATAAGTCATGGATTTACCATATAGAGTCAATGAATAAATACCAACCAAAGAGGCAGGAAAAAATAAAAATAAGCGTATAAATAATCTAATGAAAGTTTATTCAGAACTATCAAACCACATCAGGATCTAACATTTTTCATCAATCAACGGTACTTTTTAATATGTGAAGAAAGACAAGAACCAACTTGAATAAACTCCCAGTAAGACAGATCAATTTGAACATTAATAAAGCATAATAAGGCAGTGTACTGAAACACATCAGGCCAGTGTAAAATCCATGAGTTGATAATCATACTCTAAAAGGAACTCACTAATTATCTTTGGAAGATGCTAGGGAATCAATTCTTTATTTTGAAAACTGTTAAAGGACAAGAATCCTACACTTAAAAAGTGTCCCAAAATGAAATTCTGTTGTCTAAGGTTGTTACCAGGGGCAAGGAATGCACTATACTAGCTGTCTGTAAACTGAAAGGAATTATAAAGACAATCTTCCAACATCTTTAAGATAGCCTTACCAAATCTTTACCACTGTACAACTCTAGATAGTGGTCTTACCGGGTTAGCTCTTCACGAAGATTATTGGGTTCTGAGGAGTAAAATTTAACTCGAAGATGCAGACAATATGGTGAACCAACTGCCAAAAAAAAAAAGCTTTAATTTTTTATAAAGGTATTTAAATAGTAAGAATTTTCAGCCAGTAAATTTGTCAAAAATCTACTAAAGTGGGTACAGAGGATAAGAGGTTACTGTGGCAACATTTCAGGTTGCTTTGTAGGCTTTGTTAAACCTAACATAAAAAGATCAGTAGATTTTTTTTTAATGTACCAACCATCATATAGAACTATCACAATTATCTGTCCTCCCAAGAATAGATAAGCTCAAGATTAATTCTAACAGTTCAGGGCCAAATGCATAATATGTAAGTCTTGACTATACAGTCTAACAGTCCTAAACACCTGCTAAGTTTTATTTTTTGAGAGCACAGAAGAATGCCTATGTTATTAATTGCTCAGGGCAAACCCTCTTGCACACTTTCCAATTCACTTGTCCTACTTCACTAAACTTTCTCAGTGGTCCCACTATTTTGTAAAGACAAGAGTTAAAAGCACCCTGAAATCTCTGTTACTACTGGGACAAGCTGAATTATGGACTGGACACCAGGATTTCCCCCTATTGCTAGGAATAATACTGACATTTTATGTGAATTGCATCATTTCATTATTCTTAATTTTTTTAAGTTACAGCTTTAAGATTAGTCTCAAAGTATTTTCTAGAGCAGGGCAGATGCTAAGCAGGAAAACTCCAACATAAGTAAATAAAAGTTAAGCATCTCATGGGAAATTAATCTTATTTCCAAGCTGCAAGCCTTTCTCATGGAAAGAAATGGTAAGGAAATTGAATCTAGATTACCCTTAACCCTATGTGATTTAGGGGGTAGGTCAGTATATCACACTTAAGTTATTTTTAGAAAGTAGATATGTTAAGAAATTCATGTGAAACATGGTTTCTTATGTCCTTAATATTAGGAATCAGAGGTTCTAATACATAACTATATATAATTTATATTTTTTTCCACAGTTTTGCAACACTTACTTTTTACTTGCTTTTTGATGCTCTTTGTACCATCTAACCAATGCTGAAAACAAAAATAAAAATTCAAATGTTAACCAGATGCAGAACTTAACATTTTCATTACTAAAAGTTAATTTTCATCATGCTTTTGTTGATAACCACAAGGAAATTACTTCACAAGAAAAAACAAAAGTGAGAGTAAAAAAGATGGGGGAGGGTTACCTGCTCAGTATCTACAGCAAGCTTATGACACATGTGAGCAAAAGACCTAAAACCAGACAGATGACTTCTTAAAACATTTCTTCTGCTCCCTCACAGTAACAAGGACGATATTCTAAATCTTGCCCATATTTTTCCTGTTTCCCAAGAAGTAACTCTTTCAAAACTGTTAACATTAGACAGAAGAAAAGTGTTCTCATATTACAGTGCTGGGTTCCTTCTTGTAATAAAAATGTAAGATTTATGAACAGAAATTAGGTGAAATAACAATGTCATTTAAATTTTACAAAACAGATACCGCTCAGTAGTATTTTTTGAAAGAGCATACATAATAAAATTAGACCTTTCTCAAAAACCAAGGTCCTACCTGTTAAATGAAGTCATCTTTGTCCCTTTGCTTTACAAATAAAAAATGTTAACATTGTGACTAGCAGACTTCTGCTTTCAAGAGTAATAGCCGATTTTTGTAACCTCTCTACTCTGAAATGTCCATAACACAAACAGACCTAAGAACCAATTCCAGAGACTTCCACTGATAAACGATTCCCAGCCCACTTCTCATTATTAATCCCTTTACACCACCAAGTCCTAACAATGACAGCATACACTCATCCCACTGAGATATCCACAGTTGTGTTTGCTCCAGCATGCTTACAATTCCAAGCACCCTAGAAACGAAAGGAAAGCATCTCCTTGTGCTACCTATTCACAGCGCTATGGAATTCAGTTTCATAAGTCCAGGTAGGTGAAGAGTAGGTAAACAAGGCTGCATTGTTAACAGACTTGTAACTGTTTGCTTTTCTTGCTCTTCTCTCCATGCTCTCCCAAGGCCCAAAAGTGAAATTTGCAGAACTACCAAGGCACCCACAAAGTCCCTCTGTGCAGTGAAATAAGATGCTCAGGAAACATTTCAAAAGGAAATTAATACTGTGCAATATTTTCTCTGGAATTCAAGTATATGGGCTACTTTATCAGCCATCTCATATCTTTTAATAAATTCAGTTGGGCAGCCAACCACTTTTAAGCATGTTTCAGTCTAGCAACTGTTCAGTTTTATACATCCATCCATGAATAGAATGCTAGGTGGCCAGCCAGTAGGCAGAACACAATTTAATCTATTAGCAGAAAGATTTCAACCTAGGACCACAAAAAGTCCATCCATCACGGCAAAACCCATAAACCCAGTATCCAAAACTCTCAAACTTAATTGTGCTAAATACCTACTATTGCCTGATGCTAGTCATAGACTAGGTATAAGATAAAATTAGTTTCCATGCCCCAGATTATTTTATTCCCCACAACCACGGATCTGGGAGTTGCCCCATCTTCAGGTTCTATATTAAACAATTATACTGCACTGTATTAACAAATGTATGGGCAGTCTCACGTAGCCCTGGTTTAAGATACTCTCATAAACTGTGAGTGAAGTGAGCACAACCACTCAAGGCCATCTGACTATACCTTAAAAACAATTGTGTCTTGCTTTCTGAGGGCAGCGACGGAGTCCGACGGAGTCTTTGGAGCTGCCCCAGGAGCTGAAGTTGTCGTGTCCCCTCCTCTTCCACTTACCATTGCAAACAATAAAGGCCATTGGTACGTAAAAATAAACAAACAAACAACTGTGTCTTTGACTCAGTAATTCTACATCTAGAAATCATTAAGGATGTGTGCAGATTCGCCTACAAAGAATATACATCAGAGAAAGCTCAGGTAATCTATATATCCAACAACAGTGAACTGGTTAAATAAAGTATTTCAGTATGATAGGACACCATGCAGCAATTAAAAAGAAAGAAAGCAAATACTTAAGGATCTGGAAAATTATTTGTAATATATTGTTAAAACTCTTAAGAGGCAGGTTGCAAAATTCAATTGTTTTGCCAAAATGTACACATTTGTGTATATAAACTAAATGTGCACTATCTTTTGGACTGAGACAGTAACAGAGATGTTACTTCTAGGAGTCTGAGATTGCTGGAGATAGTTTTTCTTCTTTGTGCTTTCCTGTATTTTCTGCTTATTCTACAGTGAGCACATATTACTTAAAACAGTAATCACAGACTCCCCTTATTTTAATTTTTATATATTTACATGGTTCAATTTTTTGTAAAATTAAAAGGTATACAGTCAACAGTCCCTCCAACCCCTGCAATAGGCCACCCTACCATGTACCCAGTTTTGACCACTACATGCACCCCCTCCCAGATTTTACTGGCTTCTGATTCCTTCCAAAGTTTCTTCAAACAGGGAAGGAAAAAAAATCAATCTTTGAGGAATATGAAGAAGGAAACATTAATACTAAAAGAAAGACCATTTACTATTTCAAAAACAACCTACAGTCTTTCCTAGACAGTTTTAAGTTAAATTTCTTCCTGTTAAAGAATATCAAGGGCTAGTCTCATACATACACCTCTTTAATCTCCAATTTTTACCCTACTATTCTAAGCATATTAAACATAAAATCATCCCAATGAGGATAAAGGATCAGAGTTTTCTTCCAAGTAGGCATTTTAATTTCTTTTCTACCTGTGTGTAATAACAGTTTTAATATCTGTGCTCACTTAAGATGACCCAAAACTCAGAGAAAGCATCACATTTTAAAGTGAAACTGAGGAGCTAGGGGAGTTCTTGGTGACATTCCTCTAGGAAAGGTCTGAGTTCATGTTTGCATATTCTCAAGTCTGTTTTTTTTCAACTCCTCCACATTCCAAGCCCAGGGACTGGAAAATACAGAGCTCAGAGACAGGCACTGATAGTATTTTCCTTGAATCAGGGTCTTTAGTTGAGCTTAAATTACTTTAGAAGATAAAGATGAGAGCATGCAGATATAGATTCTTGAATGCTTAGTGTGAAACTAACATGGTTCTCCTTCTCAATGGTACCTTAAAAAGGAAACAAGCTCCTTTCTAATTTCCTATATGTAAAGTTTGATTGATAAACTTAGATATCAAAGGATGTGGAAAGCCACATTTCTTTCCATCCTATTGAGCTAGGCATGAAAGAACAATTATTTACTTGTGGGCCTTAAAATATAAATAATATATAATCACAAATACAAGATATAACTAAACCAATCACCTAGGGGATTTCCAAAACAGTAGCATAAACACACCTTCACCTCAGACCCAAAAGCCAAGTGATCTGTACACAGTTCTTGAATGATTCCTGACTTCTAGCCACCTACATGGCTCTACTAAAGAAACACACCACTACTTTTGCTCAACAAGCAAAGAGCTTAAGGCAGAGAAATGTTAACTATCTTTCAAAACAATTGCCTCTGCAAAAAAGATTTCTCTTGTGAGAAGTAAAGGCTTATCCTCTGAGTTAAAGGATTAATTTAGAGCCAATTTTAACATTGTAAACAACAAAATGTTAAAAATCTATGCTATGAAAACAGAGAACCAATACATAGCAATGATGTAATCTAACTGAAAACACCTCAATTTAGATTCCATTATAAATTAATCCTGGGTGATTATCTTTTTGACACAAGTGTTATAAGACATTCCAAATAAAGGACTGGATGAGCCATTAAAATATACTTGCCAATGTCCCTTTCTGTGTATTACTAACATCATCTGTGAGGATTCTTAAAAGTTAAATTCACAGAGGAAGTTTAGGTGATTTAGGTTATATATTCACTCTCCAGAGACAGAGCACATGCATAACCTACATATATACAATATAAATATACATACATAGGCCAAAGTTCAGTAGGTTTATAAAAGGTGTTCTGGAGGTAAAAAGAATGGGTCTAACCAGCCACCAAAAAAAGCCATATAAGAATTATAGACTAGTTATTATCTGCACAACCTCAGGTGACTGAGGGTCAGCAAACCGAACTGACATCTCATCACATTATGCCTATGTACCTCAAACAGCTCAATTACAAAATTAGAACAAGAACTGCCTTTTCTCTTAGCTCAATGATTTTGGAGTTCTATTGAGGGGATCCACTACTGTAAGTCTCCGGGTGCGTACTCGTGAAACATTTACCAAATGTTCCACTTGAGAAGTGTTTTCCAGCCCCCCACTTTGGACCTAGCACCTCCATTTCCATTTCCATTCAGTGCTGTCCTTAAACTAAATGTCATCAACTTCAACTAATCACTCATTTAATTTCTTCTGTGGGTAAAGATTTCAATTCCAATCTTTTTGGAATATAGTTTCACCAAGTTTATGATAAGGCAGTAACAGCATAATGAATTGGTTCAGAATTGGCACACATCACACTAACTCACGTTCTGTTGCCAAAAGAAGTAACATGGCCAAGTCTGGTACCAGCTGAGCAAGACAATTCCCTTACAGCAAAGGAAGAGATACCATGATACTCAACATATGATGAATTATATCAACTGATACTGAATCATCCTTGCATTTCTGATAATAAACTCCACCTGATTATAATGTATTATTTATGCTTTTAATAGGCTGCCGAATACAATACACTGATATTTTATTTATGATTTTCACATTGAGAAAAATGGAAGTTTAAAAAATATACCTAGAACAATACAAGCTATCAAATCAATTTAAGAAATATAATTACTACTGACGTGTTAAAAGTTCTATTCCCTTCTTTTTCAAGTATTAGGAGAAATACCACCTATGTTGCCCTTCTCTGAAACATGACACAAGTCTCTACAACCTAGGTAATTCATTCTTCAAAAATTTCATTGGATCATTTAAAATTCTAAGCTCTAAATACAAAGTTTGAAAAACTTCACCAAGCAGAGGTCACAAACATATAGATCAGAGAGTTAAATCCTAGCCTGAGAAATATTTTTTGGCCCACACTGTATTTTTCTTATTTAAAAAAAATTTTTTTAATGAAATATTCAGGGGAAGTTCCAATGATAATAGCAACAGGCCCTGTGTACCTTTCTCCCGATATGTATATATTACATAACTATACTACAATATTAAAATCAGAAAATTGACATTGGTACAATGTGTATATATCTTACCACAACTTTAGATTCCTGTGACTAACACCACAATCAAGATAAATATGCCATTATCACAAAGAGCTCTCTCATATTACTCCTTCATAGTCACACCCACCCACTACCTCCAACATCCTCAAACCTTGGCAATCATTAATTTGATTTCTATCTCTGTAATATTGCCTTTTCAAGAATGTTATATAAGTGGAATCATTCAGTATATGACCTTTTGAGACTGGCTACTGACTTTTTTCATTCCGCATAATACTCATGATGTCTATCTTTTCTATTGCTGAGTACCATTCCATGGTATCAATATGTTTAATAAATTGCTTAATCATTAACCTTCTGTACAACATTTTGATTTTTTCAAGTTTTTGCTATTACAAATAAAGTTGCTATGAACAATCATACACAGGTTTTTGTGAGGAAATAAGTCTGCATCTCTTTAAGATAAATGGCCAAGCATACAACTGCTGAGTCACATGGTAAGTGTATGTTTAGTTTTTTAAGAAACTACCAAATTCTTTTCTACAGCACTGTACCACTTCTACATTCCCAACATCAATGTATGAGAGATTCAGTTACTCCACATCCTCACCAGCATTTGAACTTGTCACAATTTTTAATTTTAGCAGTTCTAATAGATGTGTGGTGATGATGGCTCATCAAGGTCTTAACTTGCATTTCCCTGAGCCTAGTAATATTTAAGATCTTTTCATGTGTTTGCCTGCCATCTGTATATCCTCTTTGGTGAAATGTCTCTTCATGTCTTTTGTTCATTTTCTAATTGGACTGTTATAAAAGCTATATACAAGTTCCTTGTCATGTGTGTGGTTTGCAATTATTTTCTCTCAGTTTGTAGCTTCGCTTTTTATCCTAACAGGGCCTTTCCGAGAGCAAAAGGTTTTAATTTCAATAAACTTCATTTTACCAATTTTTGAAAAATGGACCATTTTTTGCTATGTCTAATAACTCTTCTCTAAGTACTAGATCCCAAAGATGTTCTATGTATTTTTCTCTAGTTTTACTACAGTCTTACATTTTATATTTATGTTTAACTAATTTTTAGAGTTAATTTTTATACAGGTACAAGATTCAGGTAAAGGTTCTTTCGCCCCCCCCCCCGAAATCCAATTGCTCCAGCACCATTACTGAGATTACCCTTCTTCCACGGAATTACTCCAGCATCTTTGTCAAAAAGTAGCTGACCATACCTATGTAGGGCTATTCTTGGTTTCCTATTTTTTTCCATTGATCTATGTGTCTATGCTCTGAAAATACCACACGATCTTGACTACAGCAGCTATAAAGTAAGGCTTGAAGATGATAGAGTAATTCCTCTCACTTTATTCCTCTTTTCAAAAACTGCTTTTAGCTAGTCTAATTCCTTTGCCTTTCTATATAAATATTAAAATAATCTTGTCTATATCTATAAAAGATATTGCTGGAATTCTGATGCAGACTGCATGAAACTTTCATATCAATTGGGGGAGAACTGATTACTTTGTTGAGTCTTCTAATCCATGCACACAGTATGTTTCTCCATTTATTTAGCTCTTTTTTGATTTCTTTCATCAGCCACAGCCCAAAGAAACCTAATCTTTTTTTTTTTTAAAGAAGACTTAATCTAAAAATCTGACTAGCTCCTTCTGAAATAGCTAAAAACCTACCCAGGACTGTTATCTGGCAACAAATGGCTGGAGCAGGTAGAAACTGCCCCTCCACTCCCTTTTTGAAGGCAAAAGTGATACGCTCCCTAGTTCACCATAATTCCATTACCAATCCTTTTTGTTTTTCAACAGTCTGTTATATGTCAGTTATGATTTATCATCACGCTAAACAGCTGACCTTTAAACAGCATGGGTTTGAAGCAGCTAAACAACTGACCTTTAAACAGTCTAGGGACCTTATACATAGATTTCTTTTTTCAATAAATATATTGGAAATTGTTTGGAGATTTGTGACAATTTGAAGAAACAGTTTTTCTTTTCTTCAGTTTACTTTACTATAACACAGTATATAACACATAAAACATAAAAAATTTGTGTTAACTGTTTCTGTTATCAATGAGGCTTCCAGTCAGCAGCAGACCACTAGTAATTAGTTTTGGGGGAGTCAAAAGTTGTATGCAGATATGGCTGCACAGGAAGTCAGCAACCCTAACCCCAGTGTCATTCAGGGGTCAACTATATTTCTCTGTATCTATCTCTATCAAAAAGGGAAAAGTAAACATATTAAGCATGCATGATTTCTTTTGAAGATTTTTTTTATTAACGTATTATTGATATACACTCTTATGAAGGTTTCACATGAAAAAACAAAGTGGTTACTACGTTAACCCATATTATCAAGTCCCCACCCATGCCCCAATGTAGTCACTGTCCATCAGCGTAGTAAGAAGCCACAGTCACTATTTCCCTTCTCTGTGCTACACTCTTTTCCCTGTGCTCCCCCATACCATGTGTACTAAACATAATGCCCCTCAATTCCCTTTTGTCACCCTCCCCACCCGCCCTCCCACACCCCTTCCCTTTGATAACAACTAGTTCTTTCTTGGAGTCTATGAGTCTGTTGCTATATTGCTACTTCAGTTTTGCTTCGTTGTTATACTCCACAAATGAGGGAAATCATTTGGCACTTGTCTTTTTCCACCTGGCTATTTCACTGAGCAAAATATCCTCCAGCTCCATCCATGTTGTTGCAAAAGGCAGGATTTGTTTCTTTCTTATGGATGAATGGTATTCCATTGTGCACATGTACCACATCTTCTTTATCCACTCTTCTACTGATGGACATTTAGGTTGCTTCCATATCCTGGCTATTGTAAAAAGTGCTGTGATAAACAGGGGTGCATATATCTTCTTGAGTTTCAGAAGTTGTATTCTTTGGATAAATTCCAAGGAGTAGGATTCCCAGGTCAAATGGTATTTGTATTTGTAGTTTTTTGAGGAACCTCCATGTTGCTTTCCACGTTTCCATGGTTGAACTGGCTTACATTCCCACCAGCAGTATAGAAGGATTCCCCTTTCTCTGCATCCTCGCCAGCATTTGTTGTTCTTAGTTTTTTCAATGCTGGCCATCCTTGCTGGTGTGAGGTGATACATCACTGTGGTTTTAATTTGCATTTCCCTAATGATTAGCGATGTGGGGCATCTTTTCATACGTCTGTTGGCCATCTGAATTTCTTCCTTGAAGAACTGACTCTTCATATTATCTGCCCATTTTTAATTGGGTTATTTGCTTTTTGGTTGTTGAGGCGTGTAAGTTCTCTATATATTTAGAATGTTAACCCCTAGTCGGATATGTCATTTACAAATATATTCTCCCATACAGTAGGATGCCTTTTTGTTCTGTTGATGGTGTCCTTTGCCATACAGAAACTTTTTAGTTTGATGTAGTCCCATGAGTTCATTTTTGCTTTTGTTTCCCTTGCTCGAGGAGATGCATTCAGGAAGATGTTGCTCATGCTTATATTCAGGAGAATATTGCCTATGTTGTCTTCTAAGAGTTTTACAGTTTCATGACTTACATTCAGGTCCTTGATGCATTTTGAGTTTACTTTTATGTATGGGGTTAAACAATAATCCAGTCTCATTCCCTTGCATGTAATTGTACAGTTCTCCCAACACCAGCTGTTGAAGAGGCTGTCATTTCTCTACTGTATGTCCATGGCGCCTTTATCATATATTAATTGACCATGTATGCTGGGGTTTATATCAGGGCTCTCTAGTCTGTTCCATTGGTCTATGGGTCTGTTCTTGTGCCAGTACCAAATTGTCTTGAGTACTGTGGCTTTGTAATAAAGCTTGAAGTTGGGGAGCATAATCCCACCAGCTTTATTTTACCTGCTCAGGATTGCTTTGGCAATTTGGGGTCTTTTGCAGTTCCATATGAATTTTAGAACAATTTCCTCGAGTTCGTTTAAGAATGCTGTTGGTATTTTGATAGGAATTGCATTGAATCTGTAGATTGCTTTAGGCAGGATGGCCATTTTGACAATATTAATTCTTCGTATCTGTACCCATGAGCACGGGATGTGTTTCTTTTTATTGTAATCTTCTTTAATTTCTCCCATGAGTGTCTTGTAGTTTTCAGAGTATAGGTCTTTCACTTCCTTGGTTAAGTTTATTCCTAGGTATTTTATTCTTTGTGATGCAACTGTGAATGGAATTGGTTCCCTGATTTCTCTCTCTGCTAGTTCATTGTTAGTGTATAGGGATGCCACAGATTTCTGCATATTAATTTTGTATCCTGCAGCTTTGCTGAATCCAGATATTAGATCCAGTAGTTTTGGAGTGATTCTTTAGGGTTTTTTATGTACAATATCATGTCATCTGCCAACAGGGACAGTTTAACTTCTTCATTGCCAATCTGGATGCCTTCTATTTCTTTGTGCTGTCTGATGGCCATGGCTAGGACCTTCACTACTATGTTGAATAGAAATGGGAAGAGTGAGCATTCTTGTCGTGTTCCGGATCTTAAAGGAAAAGCTTTCAGTTTCTCACTGTTAAGTATAATGTTGGCTGTGGGTTTGTGATGTATGGCCTTTATTATGTTGAGGTACAGACCCTCTATACCCACTTTGTTGAGAGATTTTATCATGAATGCATGTTGAATTTTGTCAAATGCTTTTCCAGCATCTATGGAGATGATCATGTGCTACTGTCCTTCTTTTTGTTGATGTGCTGGATGATGTAGATGAATTTTCCAATGTTGTACCATTCTTGCATCCCTGGAATAAATCCTACTTGATCATGGTGTATGATCCTCTTGATGTATTTTTTAATTCAGTTTGCTAATATTTTGTTGAGTATTTTTGCATCTACGTTCATCAGGGATATTGGTCTGTAATTTTCTTTTTTGGTGAGGTCTTTGCCCGGTTTTGGTATTAGAGTGATGCTGGCTTCATAGAAAGAGTTTGGAAGTATTCCCTCCTCTTCTATTTTTTGGAAAACTTTAAGGAGAATGGGTGTTATTTCTTCTCTATATGTCTGGTAGAATTCAGAGGTGAATCCATCAGGTCCGGGGGTTTTGTTCTTGGGTAGTTTTTTGATTACCGATTCAATTTCGTTGCTGGTGATTGGTCTGTTTAGTTTTTCTGTTTCTTGCTTGGTCAGTCTTGGAAGGTTGTATTTTTCTAAGAAGTTGTCCATTTCTTCTAGGTTTTGCAGCTTGTTAGCATACAGATGCTCACAATGTTCTCTTATAATTCTTTGTATTTCTGTGGGGTCCGTCGTTATTTTTCCTTTCTCATTTCTGATACTGTTTATGTGTGTAGATTCTCTTTTTCTCTTAATGAGTCCCGCTAGGGGTTTATCTATTTTGTTTATTTTTTCAAAGAACCAGCTCTTGGTTTCATTGATTTTTTTCTATTGTTTTATTCTTCTCAATTTTATTTATTCCTTCTCTGATCTTTATTATGTCCCTCCTTCTGGTGACTTTGGGCCTCATTTGTTCTTCTTTTTCCAATTTCAATAATTGTGTCTTTAGACTGTTCATTTGGGAATGCTCTTCCTTCTTTAAATAGGCCTGGATTGCAGTATACTTTCCTCTTAGAACTACCTTCGCTGCGTCCACAGAAGTTGTGGCTTTGTGTTGTTGTTGTCATTAGTATCCATATATTCTTTGATTTCTGTTTTGATTTGGTCGTTAACCCATTGATTCATTAGGAGAATGTTAAGTCTCCATGTATTTGTGAGCCTTTTTGAATTCTTTCTAAAATTTATTTCTAGTTTTATACCTTTGTGGTCTGAGAAGTTGGTTGGTAGAATTTCAATATTTTTGAAATTACTGAGGTTCTTTTTGTGGCCTAGTATGTGGTCTATTCTGGAAAATGTTCCATGTGCACTTGAGAAGAATGTGTATCCTGTTGCTTTTGGGTGCAGAGTTCTGTAGTTATCTGTTAGGTCCATCTATTCTAGTGTGTTGTTCAGTGCCTCTGTGTCTTTACTTATCCTCTGCCTGGTTGATCTATCTTTTGGAGTGAGTGGTGTGTTGACGTCTCCTAAAATGAATGCATTGTTGTCTATTTCCTCCTTCAATTCTGTTAGTATTTGTTTCACATATGTTGGCGCTCCTGTGTTGGGTGCATATATGTTTGTAATGGTTATATCTTCCTGTTGGACTGACCCCTTTATCATTATGTAATGTCCGTCTTTATCTCTTGCTACTTTCTTCATTTGGAAGTCTATTTTGTCTGATACAAGTACTGCAACAACTGCTTTTTTCTCTTTGTTGTTTGCATGAAATATCTTTTTCCATCCCTTCACTTTTAGTCTGTGTATATCTTTGGGTTTGAGGTGAGTCTCTTGTAAGCAGCATATAGATGGGTCTTGCTTTTTTATCCACTCTGTTACTCTGTGTCTTTTGATTGGTGCATTCAGTCCATTTACATTTAGGGTGATTATTGATAGATATGTACTTATTGCCATTGCTGGCTTTAGATTCATGGTTACCAAAGGTTCGAGGGTTGCTTCTTTATTATCTAAGAATCTTACTTAACTTTCTTGTTAAGTTATTGTGAACGCCGTCTGATTTTTCTTTATTTCTCCCTTCCTATTCTTCCTCCTCCATTCTTTATATAATGGGTGTTGTATTCTTTGCCTTTAGTTAGTATTTGGATGGTCTTCTTTCTTTGCTATGATTTTATTTTCTCTGGTGACATCTTTTTAGTCTTAGGGGTGCTTCCCTCTAGAGCAGTCTGTTTAAGATATCCTGTAGTGGTGGTTTATGAGAGGCAAACTCTTTCAACTTTTCTTTGTCTGGAAATTGTTTAATCCGTCCATCATATTTAAATGATAATCGTGCTGGATACAATATTCTTGGTTCGAGGTCCTTCTGTTTCATTACGTTAAATATATCATGCCATTCTCTTCTGGCCTGTAAGGTTTCTATTGAGAAGTGTGATGATAGTCTGATGGGTTTTCCTTTGTAGGTGATCTTTTTTCTCTCTCTAACTGCCTTTAATACTCTGTCTTTATCTTTGACCTTTGCCATCTTAATTATTATGTGCCTTGGTGTTGTCTTCCTTGGGTCCCTTGTGTTGGGAGTTTTGTTGGCTTCTGTGGACTGCGAGACTATTTCCTTTCCCAGTGTGGGAAAGTTTTCAGCAATTATTTCTTTAAAGACACTTTCTATCCCTTTTTCTCTCTCTTCTTCCTCTGGTACTCCTATAATGCGAATATTGTTCCGTTTGGATTGGTCACACAGTTCTCTCAATATTCTTTCATTCTTAAGAAATCCTTTTTTCTCTCAGTACCTCAGCTTCTTTGTATTCCTCTTCTCTAGTTTTTATTTCGTTTATCGTCTCCTCCACCATATCCAATCTGCTTTTAATACTGTCCATTGTGTTCTTCAAGGATTGGATCTCCGACCAGAATTCATTCCTGTGTTCTTGAATATCTTTCCGTACCTCCATGAGCATGTTCATGATTTTTATTTTGAACTCCCTTTCAGAGAGTCATAAGGTCCATATCATTTAAATCTTTCTCAGGAGTTGTATTCATAATTTTACTCTGGACCAGGTTCCTTTGGCGTTTCATATTTGTGTATGGAGCCCTCCTGTGCCCAGAAGCTCTACTCTCTGGAGCTGCTCTGCCCCTGAAGCAATGTCAGGGATTGTAGGGGAGTGGTACTGGTGCCTCGGGGGAGGAAAGGGCTGTTTCCTGGTTCCTGGCTGCTATGCCTGTCTCCACTGTCTGAACAGGTGGGCTGAGTACACAGGTATAAGCCTCTGTGTTTTGCCTTTTTAGTTGCTGTAGACAGATCCTCCCTCCGGCTGGCCCTACACTGGGGAAGGGCTTCCAGGTTTGCAAGGCCGGTGGGGCTGGCCAGGTGAAAGGTGCACTAGTCTGCCTGTCACAGAAGGGGTTCCTGGAGCCGTGCAGGCAGCCAGGGAGCTGGCACACCTGAAGATCAGAAAACTCTCAAACTGCTGGGCAGAGTACACCCGGACAATCCTGTCCACCTGTCCTTTCTCCCAAGCAGCAAGCTCCGTGCAGTACTTGCCCCCTCAGCGGGCCTCCTGCCAGGGTCCTCCCTGCCAGGAAGTCTCTCAGATTGCCCGCCCCTCCCCCAACCCAGAGCAGCTGGGTATGGATTCCTGATCTCACAAGCAGCCAGAATCTTAGTCTCTCCAGGAACTCCACCTGTCTTAGCTTTCCAAGCTCCTAATTACAAGAGTATCATGCAAGCACCATGAAATGTAGGTTTGTGCTCCCAGAGTAGATCTCCAGAGTTAGGCATTCAGCAGTCCTTGTTCTCCATTCCCTCTCTGCTCTGTTCCTGCTCCTCCTGCCAGTGAGCTGGGGTGGGGGAAGGGCTTGGATCCCGCAGGACCACAGCTTAGTTTTCTGTGAGGGCTGCTCTTGTCTCCAGGTGTATGCAGTTTGTTGTGGTCCTCTTTCCCGTTGCTCTTTCAAGAGTAGTTGTAGTAGCTTTATTTTCATATTATATGCGGTTTTAGGAAGAAGCCTCTGCCTCACCTCTCACGCCGCCATCTTTAATCCCAGAAATTTATAATGGTTTTATCTTCTTGTCAGACTGACCCTTTTATCGTTATGTAATGTCCATCCTTGTCTCTTGTGAATTTCTTTGTTTTTAGGTCTATTTGTCTGATACAGGTACTGCAACTCCTGCTTTTTTCTCCCTATTAGTTGCATGAAATATCTTTTTCCATCCTTTCACTTTTACTCTGTGTATGTCTGTGGGTTTAAAGTGAGTCTCTTGTAGGCAGCATATAAATGGGTCTTGTTTTTTATGTGTTTAGTGACTCTATGTTTTTTGATTGGTGCATTCAGTCCATTTACATTTAGGGTGATTATCGATAGGTATGTACTTATTGGCATTGCAGGTTGTAGAACTGTAGTTACCAAAGGTTCAAGGTTAACTTCCTTAGTATCTAAGAGTCTAACTTTACTCACTTAATATGCTATTTTTTTATAATTAAAATTAAATTTTATTTTAAGTACACAGGGAGAGCTTGCTATCAGAAGAAATCCTTTTGTAAATCTTTTTCTGATATCCACTAATTTTTTTTTATAATTTATTTTGGTATCATTAATCTACAATTACATGTGTAATATTATGGTTATTAAACTACCCCCTTCATAAGGTCCCCCCCACCAACCCCATTACAGTCACTGTCCATCAGCGTAGTGAGATGATATAGAATCACTACTTGTCTTCTCACTTAATATGCTATTACAAACACATCCTAAAGGTTCTTTTATTCTCCTCCTTTTTCTTCCTCTTCCATTCTTTATATATTAGGTATCATATTGTGTACTCTTTGTCTATCCCTTGATTGACTTTGGAGATAGTTATTTTAATTTTTGCATTTGCTTAGTAATTAGCTGTTCTATTTTGTTTAGTGTGCTTTTATTACCTCTGGTGACACCTATTAATCTTAGGAACACTTCCATCTATAGCAGTCCCTCCAAAATACACTGTAGAGATGGTTAAGGGGAGGTAAATTCTCTCAGCTTTTGCTTATCTGGAAATTGTTTAATCCCTCATTGAAATTTAAATGATAGTCTTGCCAGATAAAGTATTCTTGGTTCAAGGCCCTTCTGCTTCATTGCATTAAATACATCATGCCACTCCCTTCTGGCCCGTAGGGTTTCTATTGAGAAGTCTGATGATAGCCTGATGGGCTTTCCTTTGTATGTGATTTTATTTCTCTCTCTGGCTGCTTTTAATAGGCTGTCTTATCCTTGATCTTTGCCATTTTCATTACTATGTTTTGGTGTTGTCTTCCTTGGGTCCCTTGTGTTCAGAGATCTGTGCATCTCCATGGTCTGAGAGACTATCTCCTCTCCTAGATTGGGGAAGTTTTCAGCAATTACCTCCTCAAAGACACTTTCTATCCATTTCCCTCTCTCTTCTTCTTCTGGTACCCCTATAATATAATGCGAATATTGTTCCATTTGGATTGGTCACACAGTTCTCTCAATGTTCTTTCATTCTTAGAGATCCTTTTTTCTCTCTGTGCCTCAGCTTCTTTGTATTCCTGTTCTCTAGTTTCTATTTCATTTATTGTCTCCTTCACTGTATCCAATCTGCTTTTAATAACCTCCATTGTGCTCTTGAATGACTGGGTGTCTGACCGGAATTCATTCCTGAGTTCTTGGATATCTTTCTGTACCTCCATGAGCATGTTAATGGCTTTTATTTTGAACTCCCTTTTAGGAAGAGTTATGAGGTCGATGTCATTTAAATCTTTCTCAGGAGTTGTATTAATAATTTTACTCCCATCCAGGTTCCTATGGCATTTCATATAGGTATATGGCGCCCTCTAGTGTCCATAAGCTCTACTCCATGGAGCTTCTCAGCCCCTGAAGCAATGTCGGGGGTCACAGGGGAGTGGTATTGGTGCCTGGGGGGAGGAAAGAGCTGTTTCCTGCTTCCCGGCTGCTATGCCTGTCTCCACTGCCTGAAGCAGTGGGCTGAGCACACTGGTATAAGCCTCTATGCTTTGCGTTTGTAGTTGATGTAGAAAGATCTTCCCTCTGGCTGGCCTAACTCCAGGGTAGGATTTTCCGGTTTGCAAGCCAGGTGGGGCTGGCCAGAAGAAAGGTACAGTAGGCTGCGTATCATGGAGGGTGTCCTTGGAGTTGTGAAGCCAGCCAGGAAGCTGGAGATCCTGAAGATTGTCTAAGGAGGAAGATTTCTTTTTCACCCTTAAATATGAGAGTGTATATGGCAAAGCTCCCAACCTGCTGGGCAGAGTGCACCCGGACAATGTTGTGTACCTGTCCTCTCTCCTGAGCAGTAAGCTCTGTGCAATTCTTGCCCCTTTAGCACCCCTCTTGCTAAGGGCTTCCTTGTTAGGTAGTCTCTCAGACTGTCCACCTTTCTTTTGTCCCAGAGCAGCCGGATATGGATCCTTGCTTTCCACAAGCAGCTGGAATCTCAGTCTCTCCAGGAATTCTCCCTCTTAGCTTTCCAACCCTGTAATCACGAGAGTATCATGCAAGCACCATGAAATGTAGGTTTGTACTCCCAGAGCAGATCTCCGGAGTTTGGTATTCAGGAGTCCCAGGCCTCCACCCCCTCCCTGCTCTGTTTCTCTTCCTCCTGCCAGTGAGCTGGGGTGGGGTAAGGGCTTGGGTCCTGTCAGGCCAAGGTTTGGTACGTTACCCTGTTATGTGAGGTCTGCTCTTTTCTCCAGGTGCAGTCTGGCACAGTCCTCTTTCCTATTGCTCTTTTTGGATTAGTTGTTTTAACTATATTTTCATATTATATGCGCTTTTAGGAGAAAGCCTTTGTCTCGCCTCTCATGCCACCATCTTTAATCTCAAACATTTTTGGAAGTAAGTAACACTATTTCTTTTATAGGCAGCCAACTTACTTCCCTTCTGATCCCTGTAGACATTTGATTTCAAAACTGAGAAGAATCTTATCAAAATAAATCATACATGTTCTCTAGCAAATTGTAATGGTTAATTCCCCAATTTCTTTGGAAAATCTTATGGTAACAACCTAATGCCATGTAGTATCAAAAGAATTCCTTCTTGCCTGGCTTTAGATATAATATTACTTCTATACTAGAAAATGCTATCATACAAGAAAACTACCCAAAGTCATCACTGTTTTTTAGACCATTGATATTGGCAGTCAAGTGTCATAAAGCAACTGTTTATACACCCTCTTATTTTTATGACAGTTTCCCTAAATCCTTCATCAAGAAATGTATTACCATAAACATTTTCATACAGCCATGAGATTTAATAACAAGGCTTATTATAAATAAGAGATTATAAATTTTCAAAAACAGTTATCATAAGACTTGAAGAAAAAACACGCAAATTAATGCCATCATCAGTGTTCCCTTAAGGTACTGGTTACTTATCTGCTAAGGAACGGTTACTAAACAAGATTCCATTGGTGAGGTTCGGGAATACCTGCACTACATACATATATAAAAATGCATACACACACACACACACAATGTTATGTATACATGTCTTTTCCTAAGGTAAGCATCCACAGATTTTATCATTGTAACTCATGATTTAAGATCTTCACTGGACTATAAAAAAGGATAGTATACTAAGTTTAGATTTGAAAATAGAGGATGGGGCAGTTTTCTTCAGTCAACAAAAACAAGGGTGAGCATATATCCTACTTATTATATCAAGAATAATACAAACTTATGCCTACTATCTGAGTCCTTCATCCAATAAGTTCCCTTTTGGCTTTCTAAAGAGTAAAACCAGTGTGAAAACTGACTCAAGAAACAAAGAGAAAATCTGAACACACCTACACCTATCACAATTAAAGAAGTTGACTCAATAATCAAATAACTTTCCACAAAGAAAATCCCAGGACTAAAATGGCTTCACTGGTGAATTCTACCAAGTGCAGAGAGAACTAACACCAATCCTTACCAAAATCTTCCAAAAAACATACTGGCCTCATTCTCAGGCCCGTATTGCTCTTACCCAAACCAAAGATATCACAAGGGGGAAAAAAAATAAGTATAGCCCAATAACCCCCATAAATACTGACATTGAAAAAAAACTTCAACAAAATACTAGCAAAGCAAATCAAGCAACATATAAAAAAGATCACACATGAAGTGGGATTAATCCTAGAAATGCAAGGATGGATCAACATACAAAAAAAATCAATCAACGTAATACACCATATTAACAGAACACAGGAAATAAACCACATGATCATCTCAACAGATGCAGAAAAAGCTTTTGACAAAACCCAACACTGTTTCATGATAAAAACAGGAAGAAGATTTCCTAACAGCTAAAGGGGCAAGGATTGCACAGAGCTCACTGCTCAGGAGAAAGGACAGGTAGACAAAATTGTCCAGGCGTACTCTGCCCAACAGGTTGGGAACTTTCTCGATCTTCAGGCGCTCCAGCTCCCTGGCTGGCTACACAGCTCAACGTATTCCCTCCATGATACAAAGCCTAATGCACCTTTCTCCCAGCCAGCCCCACCTGGCTCGCAAATCAGCAAACCCTACCCTGGCTTTAGGCCAGCCAGAGGGAAGCCCCATCTACAGCAACTATAAATGCAGAGCATAGAGGCTTATACCTGTGAGTTTGGCCCACTGGTTCTGGCAGTGGAGGCAGGCATAGCAGCCAGGAAGCAGGAACAGCCGTTTCCTACCCTCAGGCACCAATAACTCCCCTGAGACCCCCAACACTGCTTCAGGGGAAGAGCAGCTCTGGAGACTAGAGTTTGTGGGCACTAGAGAATGCCATATACAAATATGAAACACCAAAGATACCTGGTTCGAAGTAAAATTATGAATACAACCCCTGAGAAAGAGTCAAATGAAATCGACCTCATGAATCTTCCTGAAAGGGATTTTAAAATAAAAATCATTAACATGCTCATGGAGGTACAGAAAAATATTCAAGAACTCAGGAATGAATTCCAGTTGGAGATCCAATCATAGAAGAGCAGAATGGAGGGTAGTAAAAGCAGATTAGTTCTTGGCAATGTGAGAGATTAGACAGAGAACTCCTCTGAAAACCACAGATAGTATGAAAATACAGTTGATATACCTAAACCTAAAACAGCAACCGGAAAGAAGGCTGCACCAGACTGCATACAGACCTCATGAACAAAGCAGACCTCACAAAACAGGGTAACGTATGAAAGCCTTGATTCGGCAGGACCCGAGCCCTTCCCACACACCAGCTCACTGACGGGAGGAAGAGAAACGGAGTGGGAGAGGGGGTAGAAGCGTGGGACTGCTGAACAACTAGCCCCGGAGATCTGCTTTGCAAGCAGAAACCTACATTGTATGGTGCTCTGAAGGATGGGGAGCTGGGACAGGCGGAGTGCTTGAGAGACAGAATCCGGCTGTTTGTGGAGGACAGGATCCACACCTGGCTGCTCTGGGACCAGGGAAAGGCAGGAGGTCTGACAGGTTTCCTAGCAGCGAGAGGGCTACTGGAGGGGCAGGGTTTGCATGGAGCTTACTGCATGGGAGCAGTGATAGGGGGCAAAGTTGCCTGGGCATGCACTGCCCAGCAGATTGAGAACTTCGGGGAGCTTCAGGCACACCACCCCACTGGCTGACTATTCAGCTGAGAGGCCTGCCACTGTGACACAGCCTGCTCAACCTTCCTCCTGGCCTGCCAACAATGGCTCACAAACTGGCATTAACTGCTCTGGTGTCAGGACAGCCAGAGGGAGGCCCCCACTACAACAGCTACAGATGCCAAGCACAGAGGCTTACGCTTCTGTGCTCAGGCCACTGGCTCTGATAGTGGAGACAGGCAGGGCAGACGAGAATCAGGAAACAGATCTTTCCTCCCCTCAGGCACCAGCTCCGCTACCCTATGACCCCAACCTCACTCTAGGAGCTGAGCAGCTCCAGAGACAGGAGCTTCTGGGCACTAGAGGGCACCACACAGAAACATGAATTGTCAAAAGAACATGGTTCAGACAAAAATTTCACAAACCCCAGAAAAAGGACCAAATGAAATGGAACTCACCAATCTTCAAGAAAGAAAGTTCAAAATAAAAATCATAAACATGCTTATGGAGGTACAGAAAAATATTCAAGAACTCAGGAATGAACTTAAGTTGGAGATTCAATCATTAAGAAATTTCATATCTGAAATGAAACATACAATGGAGGGATTTAAAAGGTTAGATGTAGTAGAAGAGACGGTAAATGGAATAGAAATTAGAGAAGAGAAATACAAAGAAGCTGAGGCACAGAGAGAAAAAAGAATCTCTAAGAATGAAAGAATATTGAGAGAACTGTGTGACCAATCCAAACGGAACAATTTTTGCATAATAGGGGTACCAGAAGAAGAAGAGAGAGAAAAAGGATGGAAAGTATAATAGAGGAGGTAATTGCTGAAAACTTCTCCAATCTGGGGAAAGAGATAGTCTCTCAAGCCATCAAGATACACAGATCTCCCAACAAAAGGAACCCAAGGAAGACAACATCAAGACATATTATATAATAATTAAACTGGCAAAGATCAAGGATAAAGAAAGACTTTTAAAAGCAGCTAGAGAGAGAAAAAAGATCACAAACAAAGGAAAACACATCAGGCTATCATCAGATTTCACAACAGAAACTTAACAGGCCAGAAGGGAGTGGCATGATATATTTAATGTAATGAAGCAGAAGGGCCTTGAAACAAGAATACTTGACCCGGCAAGGTTATCATTTAAATTTGAAGGAGGGATTAAACAATTTTCAGATAAGCAAAAGCTGAGAGAATTTACCTCCCCAAAACCACGTCTACAATGCATTATGGAGGGAATCCAATAGATGGAAGTATTCCTAAGACTAAATAGATGTCACCCACCCAAGGGATATATAAAGAGTACAGAATATCATTCATAACATACAAAGAATGGAGGAGGAAGAAAAAGGAAGAGAAAAAAAAAAAATCTTTAGGGGATATTTGTAATAGAATACAAAGTGAGTTAAATTAAACTGTTAGATAGTAAGGGAATTACCCTTGAACCCTTGGTAGCCACAAATCTAAAACCTGCAATGGCAATAAGCACATACCTATCAATAATCACCCTAAATGTAAATGGTCTGAATGCACCAATTAAAAGACACAGAGTCACGGAATGAATAAAAAAACAAAACCCATCTATATGCTGCCTAGAAGAGACTCATTTCAAACCCAAAGACATACACAGACTGAAAGTAAAGGGATGGAAAAACATATTTCATGCAACTAATAGTGAGAAAAAAGCAGGAGTTGCAGTACTTGTACCAGACAAAATAAAGTTCAAACAAAGAAAGTAACAAGAGCCAAAGAAGGACATTACATAAAGATAAAGGGGTCAGTCCAACAAGAGGATATAACTGTTACAAATATCTATGCACTGAAGAGAGGATCAACTACATATGTGAAACAAATACTAATAGAATTAAAGGGGGAAATGGACTGCAATGCATTCATTTTGGAAGACTTCAATACACCACTAACAGAAGCACTAAACAACATATTAGAAAAGAGACAGAACTTACAGACATCTACAGAACACTCCATCCAAAAGCAAAAGGATACACATTCTTCTCAAGTGCACAGAATAGATCATATACTAGGCCACAAAAAGATTGAAATTGTACCAACCAGTTTCTCAGATCACAAAGATATGAAACTAGAAATAAACTACTCAAAGAAAATTAAAAAGCCCACAAACACATGGAGGCTTCACAACATGCTCCTAAATAACCAAGGGATCAACGACCAAACAAAAACAGAGATGAAGCAATATATGGAGACAAATGACAACAACAATTCAACACCATAAAATCTCTGGGACGCAGTGAAGGCTGTCCTATGAGGGAAATATACTGCAGTACATGCCAACGTCAGGAAAGAAGAACAATAACAAATGAACAGTCTAAACTTACAATTAATGAAACTAGAAAAGCAAGAACAAATGAGGACCAAAGTCAGTAGAAGGAGGGACATAATAAGATTAAAGCAGAAATAAATAAAATTGAGAATAATAAAATAGAAAAAATAAATGAAAGCAGGAGCTGGTTCTTTGAGAAAATAAACAAAATAGATAAACCCCTAGTCAGACTTATCAAGAAAAATAGAGTCTACTCACATAAACAGAATCAGAAAGGAGAAAGGAAAAATCACTATGGACACCACAGAAATACAAAGAATTATGAAAGAATACTATGAACACTTATATGCTAACAAACTGAATAAACTAGAAGAAATGGACAACTTTCTACAAAAATACAACCTTCCAAGGCTGACCCAGGAAGAAACAGAAAATTTGAATAGACCAATTACCAGTAACAAAATTGAATTGGTAATCAAAAACCTACCTAAGAAAAAAATTCCTGTCTGTACCAGATGGATTCACTGCTGAATTTTAATAAACATTTAGTGAAGACTTAATACCCATCCTCCTTAAAGTTTTCCAAAAAGCAGAAGATGAGGGAATACTCCCAAACACATTCTACGAGGCCAACATCACTCTAATACCAAAACCAGGCAAAGACACCACAAAAAAAGAAAATTACAGACCAATATCCCTGATGAACATAGATGCAAAAATACTCAACAAAATATTAGCATACTGAATTCAAAAATACATCAAAAAGATCATCCATCATGATCAAGTAGGATTTATTCCAGGGATGCAAGGATGGTACAACATTCAAAAATCCATCAACATCATTCACCACATCAACAAAAAGAAGAACAAAAACCACATGATCATCTCCACAGATGCTGAAAAAGCATTCAACAAAGTTCAACACCCATTCATGATAACAACTGTCAACAAAATGGGTATAGAGGGCAAGTACCTCAACATAATAAAAGCCATATATGACAAACCCACAGCCAACATTATACTTAACAGTGAGAAGCTGAAAGCTTTACTTTTAAGATCTGGAACGAAACAAAGATGCCCACTCTCCCCACTTCTATTCAACATAGTACTGGAGGTCCTAGCCACGGCAATCAGACAGCACAAAGAAAGAAAGGCATCCAGATTGGCAGGAAGAAGTTAAACTGTCCCTCTTGGCAGATGACATGATATTGTACATAAAAAAACCCTAAAGAATCCACTCCAAAACTACTAGATCTAATATCTGAATTCAACAAAAGTTGTGGGATACAAAATTAATACACAGAAATCTGTTGAATTCCTATACACTAACAATGAACTAGCAGAGAGAAATCAGGAAAAGAATTGCATCACAGTTGCATCAGAAAGAATAAAATACCTAGGAATAAAACTAACTAAGGAATTGAAAGACATACACTCCAAAAACTACAAGACACTCATGAGAGAAATTAAAGATACCAATAAATAGAAACATATCCTGTGCTCATGGATAGGAAGAATTAATATTGTCAAAATGGCCATCCTGCCTAAAGCAATCTACAGATTCAATGTAATCCCTATCAAAATACGAACAGCATTCTTCAATGAACTAGAGCAAATAGCTCTAAAATTCAAATGGAACCAAAAAAGACCACGAATAGCCAAAGCAATCCTGAGAAGGAAGAATAAAGTTGGGAGGAATTACTCTCCCTGACTTCAAGCTCTATTACAAAGCCACAGTAATCAAGACAATTTGGTACTGGCAAGAGAACAGACCCATAGACCAATGGAATAGACTAGAGAGCCCAGATATAAACCCAAGCACATATGATTAATTAATATACGATAAAGGAGCCATGTATACAATGGGGAAATGACAGCCTCTTCAACATCCGGTGTTGGCAAAACTGGACAGCTACATGTAAGAGAATGAAACTCGATTATTGTCTAAGCCTATACAAAAGTAAACTCGAAATGGATCAAAGACTTGAATGTAAGTCATGAAACCATAAAACTCTTTGAACAAAAGTAGGTAAAAATCTCTTGAACATAAACATGAGCAACTTCTTCATGAACATATCTCCCTGGGCAAGGGAAACAAAAGCAAAAATGAACTCATGGGAGTACATCAAACTAAAAAGCTTCTGTACAGCAAAGGACACCATCAACAGAACAAAAAGGCATCCTACAGTACGGGAGAATATAT
>JAQQAC010010508.1:37175180-37299058 GCA_029783875.1 Phataginus tricuspis
AGTTGGAGACTCCAAGAAGGAACTAGTGGTTACCAAAGTGGAGGGGTGTGGGAGAGTGGGTGGGGAGGGAGGGGGAAGGGTATTGAGGGGTATTATGTTTGGTACACATGGTGTGGGGGTCACTGGGAAAACAGTGTAGCACAGAGAAGACAAATAGTGAATCTGTGGCATCTTACTACACTGAAGGACAGTGACTGCACTGGGGTATGGGTGGGGACTTGAAAATTTGGGTAAATGTAGTAACCACATTGTTTTTTCATGTGAAACCTTCATAATAGTGTATATCCATAATACCTTAATAAAAAATTTTTTTAAAAAGGTATTACCATGTAGCAGATAATGGGTAAGATACTATAGTTTTCCAATAAACCACTTAAGACCAAGAGAATTTGTAATCTGTATGTGCTTTCTTGGACAGTGTTACTTTTCCTATCAAGGAACAAATACTATTTTGTACCTACCACTGTGTGTAAGGAGGAACTCTTACTTTGTCTTGTCCATTTTTACATCCTACTTTAATGGAGCTTTATAATGTAACTAGAAATAGAAAATCTGGAAAACTTAGGTACAAATCATATGGAACTAACTATACTTAATAGATTTTAGAGGAAAGATAGACTAGAATTATCAATGAACACTTAGAGAATATCAGTTTTGAACTGGAAAAGAATGTAAGGTAGGAAACAGCAAAAAGAAAAATGAAAGGCAGGAGGGACTACGGGGCAGTGAAAAACTACTGTCATCAATGCAGGAGAAACCAAATTGGAGGGGTTGGGAGCTATAGCAAAGAACTTGTATGGAAAAAACACTTTTCAAAGTATGGTGTCAGAACTCCTGATAGTTTTATAAGATCCTCAAGGTTCTACAATTCTCCCCATGTACCTCAATCAAAGCAACATATTGCTAGAGTGAATGCAGAAACAGAAAAGAGAACTTAAGTACTCTATTAAACCAGACATTTTGCCCAAGCGAGTAATACAATGCTACTCTCTTCACTAAATTCTTTTGTTTAGTAAGACGTTAATTTTCATTAAAACGAGTATGTTAACATCCAAAGGGTATATTATTTGTTTTTAAATTGACCAGAAGATAGAAACTAAAACAGAGCACTTTAAAAAGTATTTAATTGGTAACTATAGATAGATATAACCCATATAAGCAAAACCACTGTCGGGAACCTCAATTTTCAACAGCATCATGATTTATTCTTGACAACACTTGCACCCACTGTCTGAGTCATTGCATCACACCCCTAGGTCAGGGGGCAGATACTAATTACCAAGTCAAAAAAATGGAGTGAGGATCAACACCTGAATTCAAATCCCGTCCCCTACCCCCCACACCAAAGTTATACTTGCACTGCCACACTGGCAGCTCCTAACCCACACCACAGCCACTGCCACCACGGATGCGCACACATGCAAACACACACGCACACATTACCAACACTCCTTCCCTACAGCTTTCTAATTTCTCTCTTTATTTCCTAGATTTTATGATCTGTCATTTGTGAGTTACTCTAGGGGGTAGAAGCCAGCAGCTGGCTTACTCCAAAAACAGCAAATCCAGTATGGGCAAAGAAAATGAACAAGGTAAAAAAATGGTCAACAATTGAAGACATCTACAAAAGGCCATGAACTCTTAAACCCACATGGGCAAATAAGTCAATGAACTTATTAGATATTTGGACATATCTGTTCTATTAACACAATGTAAACAAATATGGACAAAGGAAAAGACAGTCATTACTGGAAATGAGAAAGATCACCCTCATTTTAAATCACACTTATAATAATGAGTAAGTCCAAAAAAGCACTGCCAACAAACTTACACAGAAAATAGCAATTATGCTGAAATTTGCAAATAGCAATGACCCTAAAAGGAACACAAAATATTTCTAAATTATAGCAGGATGGAACAGAAGTCTTCTGCTGCATTCACTTATCTGGTAACAAGCTTACATGCTACCATTACCTTAATTCTAAGGTGTATTTGTAGAATCAATTTCATAGTCCATCGACGTGCTATATTTGCTTCAAAGACCACAGGGAAGTATAGCTAAAAAAAACTACTCTCATCCTTTTTCTGCCGAAGTATTATTTGCCAGACTCCTAAAACATGACAATTGTGTTCTGAGAAAAGAGAAAATTGGCTTATGCAAGCAGGTGGCTTCTCCTCAAAATAAAAAACTTCCCAAAGTGATGAACTGACCCTTCATAGAGGCCAATTACAGGCCAACTAGGAGTGAACATAAGGCTTTAGCAGGTTCCTGAGGTTAATAACGCTCAAGCTAACAGAAACCTAACATCTCAAAAAAAAAGTCTCTCAAAACATCTTCATGTGATTTTCAGGGATAACATGAATATTTTTTAAACTTTCATCTGGAGTCTAGTCAGCAAAAGGAAGAACTATACCATTTCATGAAAATAAAGTCACAGACAAGAAGTAAATGTTAACTGCATTTATTTCAGAAAAACTTCTAACTCAAATAAAATGCATTATTACTGACAAGTTGGAAAAATGTGGTCTTGGTGATATTATTCTACCTAACTCAATCATAATTAAAAAAAATAATTATCTATCTGTTAGTATCAACCTTGGAAGTGGTTCCTAAATCAACTGGTTCTGTCCTATTCTATATCCTCTTAAGGGTGTTTCAATTCATTATGCACTTCACAGCTTACAGGAAATATACACACTTGACGTAATATGATTCAACAATTACTGGACAGACATGCATTATGCATTAGCTGCTAGAGTTATACAGATGAATATGCTTATACATCTTGCCCTCAAGCAATCACAAAGCTCTTAGCTAAGAATAAAAGCATACACAACTAATTTAAACAAAATAAATATGAGTACTATTCTTGAAGTATAAACAAAATGCTGAAGAAATGAGGATGATGGTAACTGTTTATCGTGGTGAGCATTTAATAATGTACATAACTGTCAAATCACTATTGTACACCTGGAACCAATATAAAGAAAGAAAGAAGAAATGAAGGTGAGTTAAGTATGACAAAGTACTGAAAGCTTCAGAGGAATTTTTATTTAAAATTGGGTCTGGAAGGGTTAACTGAACTCTGCAACCCTAAGTAAAAACAAAATAAACAAAGATGAGATCTTGACAGTATGTGGTGGGGTTGAGGGAAGCAGCCAACTGGAGACAGGCAGGAGTCAGAAGACAGAGGCAAAAGCTGCCAATGTGCTTCTTCTGAAAGCTGCAAAACGGAACATCCCTCCCATCTTTAAAAATCCTTTAATTACTCCCCTTCCTCTACAGATTAAAGTGCAAATTCTGGGCCATAAACTGGAGTCTTTACTAACTGTTCCTTGCTTACTATCACAGTCTTATCCACATACAGTCCTGCCACTCCAGCACTTTTACCTGCTTGTAATTTCCCCAATAATTATTGAGCCTTAGCCAAATGGAGTTCTTTCTGGTTAACACATCCTTTGTGTCCCTAATGACCTCTTAACTCTAGTTTCTCAAAATCAATTCATCTGTGTTACTTTCAATAATCCTGGTAGAAGGAACCTTCCTTCTTCTATACTATTTTGTCCCTGTAATTCTGGTCAGTATAAAGCCTATGCAAAGGCACAGGGTTGTAAAACAGTCTACCATGTCTGGGCCGTAGTTAAGAAGGTCCAGTATGACCAGAGTATGTGGAATATGGATGTAAGAGCCTTCGTTCGAGGGTCAATGTTGTATTTATTTTTATATACCCTTTCACCTGGCAGCTACTGAAAAAGAACCAAGTAGAAAAGTGAAATCATAGATCCACAGCACTGATCCCCTACAAATTCATACTTTCTCCCATTCTGTAAGTGTCCTTTTATTTTCTTGCTGCTGTCCTTTGAGGCACAAAATCTAGACCAGTGCTAGCTATTTACACTCTTCCTCCTAACAAAGTATTCCAGGTCACTGCCTCTTTCAGAGCCAGTCCTCACTTCACATCCTTTTTCCAAAGATTAAGACCATCAAGCCATTCTCTTTTTATCAGCATTCTTTCTCAGCTAAGATGAACAATCGCCCTAGAAGGTTCCTCCTACCATCTCCACCTTACGTATATAAGCCAATTCCTGAGGCATATGCTCCCTCTTCATTCAAACAAACTCAGGTCTTCCCTACATGGCCATTGTCTAGCTGCTGTGTTATCTCCTTCCTTCCATTTACTGCCAATTCTCATGGCGACACCCCATTTTCCCTTCAGTGTGTCCCCCCAAAACTAAATAATATTAGTTTTATGAAGCACAAGGGACCATAAGAAGTCCAAAGAATGTAAGATTATCCCCAGTAATTCCTTCAAACCCTCTAACACCTGGCTTCCAAACACATCATCCCCCTGAAGCTCTTTCTCTACTTCATTCTTCCACTCCTCTCTCCAGGACAGCTGCTACCCTCTCATGTTCTTCCTTCCACACAATCAATAGTACCCTCTACAAAGTTAAAACCATGTTTTACTCCTTTCTTATCTTCATTCCCTTCCCCAACCATATTCTTCACCAAACATTCCTTCCACCGCAATCCTCCTGCCACTAGTAGTCCACAGCCACACCATCTGGGTGCCTTCATTATCGTACAGTCTTCAGACTTGTTTTTTTTTTCATAATGAGTCAAGAGCATATCAACTCTGAATTAAGCCTGTATGTCTATTTATCATGTCTCTTGACCATTAAAAAAAACCTTAAGTAGAATAAAACACAAATACACAAAAATCCATGAACTTTTTTTAAAACAGCTTTGAGATATAATTCACATTCCATACCATTCACCCATTAAAAGTATACCATTCAAAGGTATAGTCACAGATATGCACCACCATCACAATTAATTATAGAACATTAAAAAGAAATCTTGTATCCTTTAGCTTTTGTGCCCCCAACCACCATTCCCACTGTTCGCTCAATCTCCACCAATCTGCCCTAAGCATCACTAATCTACTTTTTATTTCCTATAGATTTCTCTATTCTATACTTTCATATGAATGGAATCACATAATGCCACAGTAGCTTCTTTGATTTACAAGCTTAGTATTTTGAGCTTAGTATGTGGTCTACTGTGACTGGTTTCTTTCACCTGGCACCATGTTTTGTTCACCTGTGTAGCATTCAACAGTATTTCATTTTCTTTATAGCAAAACAATATCCCATTGCATGGACATAACACATTTTGTTTATCCATTCATCTGCTGATGGACATCTGGGTTGTTTTTCTTTTGACTATTAAGATTAATGGTGCTAGGAACATCTGTGCACAAGTTTTTGTGCAGACATATGATTTCAATGCTCTTGAGTATATACTCAAAAGTAGAATGCTGGGCGACATGCTAACTATATTTAATCACTTCAGAAACTGACAGACTGTTTTCCAAAGCACCTGCACCAGTTTACCTTCCTGCCAAAAAGTGCAAGAGAGTTCAAATTTCTCCAGGTCTCCAACATTTACTCTTACCTGCATTTTTATTTCAGCCTTTCTAGTAGTTAAAAAGTGGTATCTCATTGTGGTTTTGATTTGCATTTCTCTGATGACTAATGTCAAACATCCTTTCATATGCTTATTGGTCATCTGGGTATCTTATTTGGAGAAACATCTATTCACATCCTTTGCCCATTTTTAAATTGGGTTGTAACAGTTCTTTACGTATTCTAGATACAGTGCTTATCAGATATATAATTTGCAAATACTTTCTCCCTTTCTTAAGAGTCTTCACATTCTTGACAGTGTCCATTTAGGCACAAAAGCTTTCATTTTAATTAACTTAAATTTTAATTTTTCTGAAGTCCAATTTATTAATTTTTTCCCTTTGCTGTTCATGCTTTTGTCATCATATCCAAAAAACTGGTGCCATAACCAAAGTCACAGTTTTTCCCTAAATTTTCTTCTAAGAATTTTATAGTCTTAGCTCTTATGCTTAGGTCTTTGATCCATTTCGAGTTAATTTTTGCATACAGTATAAGGTAAGATTTGAGCTTCATCAGTTTGCATGTGGCTATCCAGTTCTCCCAGCACCACTTGTTGAAAAGGCTATTCTTTCTTCCAATGAATGGTTCTAGTACCCTTGTCAAAAATCAACCGACCATGGATGTGTGGTCTTATTTTGGGTTCTTTTTCTGCTCCATCAATCTGTGGGTGTGTCCTTGCACCAGTAGCACACCACCTTGACTACTGCTGCTTTATAGTAAGACTTAACACTGGACTTCGTTGTGCTTTTTCAATATTGTTTTGGCCATTATGGGTCCTTTGAAATTCCATATGAGTTTTAAAATCAACTTGTCAATTCCTACAAATAGTTTCTACAAAGCTGGTATTCTGGTGGGGATTATGTTGAATCTGTAGATCAGTGTTGAGTGTGTTACCATTTTAACAGTGCCATGTCTTCAAATTCATAAATATGGATTTTTTTTCATTTATTTAAAGGTATAACTGTACATGGTCTATACCATCAAACTAGTATATAAAAATTGTTATCTATTGGTTAATCAAGTATTTCTTATTAATTTAAAACTTAGTACAATGCAGAATTTGACAAGACAGCTTACTAAATAATACTAAGTTCATAAATCAAAGGAACTACTGCAGCATTTCCAAAAAGAAAATTTAAAAATCAGGTAGTTGGAAATTTCTACTGATGATTTTATCATTTGCTGAAAGGCATTCTCACTGTAATTATTCTTAAAAAAAAAAAAAAGGAGATCAAGGTATTTAAATCTCTCTCTCAATTTTGAGAGGAAAGGGAAGAAGAAAGGAAATGACAATTACTACTAGCATATACTAATTCGAAGTCCACAGATTTAAATTATTCTTTTTAATCACAAATAATCCCTTACGTATTACCTACCTTCATCGTAGTTCCATGCTGGCTTGCTACTAGTGACCCTAATCCATTTGGGAAATAAGTATGCTTCATTCAATTTCCAAAATCAATTATAAATCTTCTTTCAAAATCATACTAGACTGTTTGGAAGCTAAATCAGAATAAGGGAAAGCCTTTTCTTTTTAGAAATTAATATTCCTCTGGCCTATTTTTTTGTTTAGTAAGGCAGTTTAGCTAGCAGGCCAGTGCCCATTTTATATCCATGCAGGCAACTAGAATTAGTTCACCTACTCTAGGATTTCACCTGCAGAGCTGAAAGGGCAATTGTTCTAGTTCCACAGAGTGAAACCTCAAACTCTTAAGTTTTTTCGCTGCAACTGTCTACACGAGAGGTTAGCTAGCACTTCCGGCCTTGATCAAGCATCACACACACTCTACTGAGCATAATAAGCACAGGAAAACATTCTATACCAGTCACTAGCCATTTGTTCCATTACTTTAAAACAGTGCTGTTTCTCCTCCACAATACACTGCCTCTTTAAAAAGCTCCTTTACAAACTCTACTTTCCTAGTATCAGCCTCTCCATCAACAAACTTGAGACTTCATACTTCAAACATTAGGTAATAAGAAACTTCTTTCCAGTCTCTTACATAGCAATCTCAAGCTATTCACCACGTATCTAATGATGTTTCAACGGACCAGAACACAAAACTCTTAAGATACTTATCAAATAAGAAATGAATATGAAAACTATCCTTACAAAGTATCACATCTTAGAATGTCTGACAAACCCTTAAGAAGTCCTTATAGGAAGGAAATGTAAATGCCTTTAAGTCCTCCAGAACCAAAAACCCCAAAAATGTACAGTCTAATGTACAAAGATAATAAATATTCACAACGATGACTTCAAATCACTTCAAGAAATCCTGCATCTTTAATTTTATCACATGCCATTATTTTTTAAATGTGTAAGTTATATAGTAGTACATTCTATTCAATTAATCAGAATCTTCAATTAAATCAACTATCCAACTCGTTAATCTCTCTGTGAGTTTAAAGTTTCCAGAGCTTACTCATCTATGTACTGTAGCAGCATCAAGGCTATCATCTCACATAAAGACTTTTATTGCATTTTGGGTAAAATATGTGTACTAAAAAGAGTTTGTGAGGAGGGAAGGCAGTATGGAACACTCAATGACGCTTACATCAAATCACACATTTTACAGCTTAGTTATGTAAATCCTTTAATGCAGAACACAGACATGCAGGAGAAATGTATTAGTAAATACCTCAGAAAAAAATGCAACTCCCTCAAAACCATATAGGTATTTCCATCTCCCCTCAAAAGAAGGCCTGTAAAGAATAAGTTACCCCTTTCAAATATTGGATTTTTTCACACTGTGAATTATGATTATGTATTTGTAACTGTAAAAAAAAAAATCCCAAACTTGAATAAAATTATAACATCCTGTCTTAAAATAAAGATTAAGGTGCAGGAAAAACCTCCCATGCAATCTACAAAGATATGCAGTGAGAACCAAGGGGTATGAAGAAAGTTTCCTTTCTCACTTCATTTATAGCAAACTGTTAGTGAAATACTTGCTTTGAGGAAAATGTATATCAAATGTAAGTGTATCAAACTGTTGTGCAAATATTTGCTTTGAGGAAAATGAGGAGTGCTTTAAAAATTACAATTATCAAAGAGCATAGAGAATTAAAGTCTTAACAATATACATGTAAATGTTATCACTTCCAAAGATTTTCATTGCTTTAATAATTGCTCAACAAGGACCATGAGAAATCCACTGCAGCACACTCTGAAACTGCTACCATAAAGAACACACATAAACATCTTGCAAATGACTTGTTCCAGTAACTGCCCTATCACTTACATGTTGCAGATAACTGCCACTAATTTTGGAGAAATACTATCATTCCAGGTACCAATGTACATAACCCATGTACCTGTACACAACAGTGCCTGATGCATACTAACACCCATTACCTAACTCCTCCAGAAAGTTCTCAGTAGAAAGCTCAAATGAAGAAATTCATCTCATAGAATTTGCAAAATGTCAAAGCAAGACCTACATACCGGCAAGTCCACACTAACATCAGTGCCATCCAGCAGGGACACCCGACACGTGATGATGGACTTAGCATCTCCAGCTGCAGGAATGTGTGTGGCAGCTCGCTGAGCTTCCCGGAGTCGCTCCTTCTCGGCATGTTTACGCATTGACCGACGCCCAAGTGTTCTTCGGAAGAAGCTCAGCATTTTTGTCACTACACGACCAGAGATAGAAAAGTGTCAGAACACTCCCCACAAGTTGCAGTCAGAAAAATGTTGTTATTTAGTAATGTGCTGTGAACAATAGTAGGTATATTATTAAAAAGGGCTCCTGGTCAAGTAAATTTGGAAAAAAATAATTAAAACTGGCTACTTTAATTCAAAGTTTTAAAAACTTTTACATAAAGTAAAGCTCAGGGGAGGGGCTCAAGATGGTGGAGTGAGTAGGGCGGCAGAAATCTCCTCCCAAAACCATATAGATTTCTGAAAATACAACAAATACAACTACTCCTAAAAGAGAGACCAGAAGATACAGCACAACACCCAGGCTACATCTACATCTGCAAGATCTCAGCACCTCATGAAAAGGGTAAGACACGAAGCCGTGACCCAGCGGGACCTGAGCACTCCTCCCATCCCAGCTCACCAGTGGGGGGAAAAGAATCAGAGTGGGGTGGCAATGGAAACATAGGACTGCTAAATAACCAGCCCTAGTAATCTGCACTGGGCGCACAGACACACATTGCATGGTGTACTGGATATTAGAAAAACGTAAAAGTAAAACCCGAGACGGAGACAGGGAGCGGGTCCCCACAGGCCGGCTCCCCTGGGACAAAAGAAAAGAGGGCTCTTTTTAAAAGTTTTAAAGGGACAAGGGCCCAATAGCTGAACAAAATCGTTCCAGTACACGTAGCCCAACAGGCTGGGAATCTTGAAGAACTTCAGGCCACCTAACCCCTCCTGGATAAAGTAGCCCGAAGCACCTTGAGCAATAAACAGCCTGTTATTCGTTCCCCCCGGCTGGTGATGCGAACGGACCGGCTGACCTGCCACAGCTGAGGGGCAGCCAGAGAGCGGCCCCGCCCATGGCAACCACACACAGTCTCCTCCCAGCGCACAGCTAACAGGGACAGGCAGTGGAAGCTGGAGCAAGGTCCAGAAGGCAAGAAGGGACCCGTCCGGACAGTAGAACTCACCGGGCATGGCTGCACACCCCGCAGTGCTCTAGGCTAGCCTGAGGGCGACCCTGCCCACAGCAGCTCATGGCATGATCCCAGAGACTGCCTTCCGGTGTGCCAGTAACCGGCACAGGCAGCGGAAGTCAGAGCAAGGTTCGGAAGGGGCAAGGGGCCCGTCCTTGCAGTAGAATGCACCCAGCGTGGCTACCACGCCCCCACAGTGCTCTAGGCTAGCTTGAAGGCAGCCCTGCCCATGGCAGCTCAGGGGATTATCCCAAAGACTGCGTTCCAGTATGCGGGTAACCAGCACAGGCTGCGGAGAAGGGCAAGGTGAATAACAAGCATGA
This sequence comes from Phataginus tricuspis, assembly GCA_029783875.1. NCBI lineage: Eukaryota > Metazoa > Chordata > Mammalia > Pholidota > Manidae > Phataginus > Phataginus tricuspis. Next base: position 37,185,596 of record JAQQAC010010508.1, read on the forward strand.
AGGGACTTTGTTCTCCCAGCTGACACACGTGACACCTGCCTGTGACCACTTCTATTGCCATGAAAAGAGAGAAGAATCTGGTTCAGTCAAAAATCACTCAGAAAACTTCAGAGAGAGGGCCTGATGGGATATATTTAAACAATCTTCCTGAAAAAGAAGTAAAAAAAAAAAAAAAGTAATACCATGCTGATGGACCTACAGAGAAATATGCAAGAGCTAAGGGATGAAGTCAGGAGGGAGATTACAGAAATGAAACAAGTGACTGACAGGCTTCAGAGCAGACTGGACAAGGTGCAACAGACTGTTAATGGAATAGAAATCAGAGAACAGGAATACAGAGAAGCTGAGGCAGAGAGAGATAAAAGGATCTCTAGGAATGAAAGAATATTAAGAGAACTGTGTGATCAATCCAAACAGAACAATATTCACATTATAGGAGTACCAGAGGAAGAAGAGAGAGAAAAAGGGATAGAAAGTGTCTTTGAAGAAATAATTCCTGAAAACATCCCCATGCTGGGGAAGGAAATAGTATCAGAGTCCACGGAAACCCACAGATCTCCCAACACAAGGGACCCAAGGAAGACAACACCAAGACATATAATAATTAAAATGGCAAAGATCAAAGACAAGGACAGAGTATTAAAGGCAGCCAGAGACAGAAAAAAGATCACCTACAAAGGAAAATCCATCAGGCTATCATCAGACTTCTCAACAGAAACCTTATAGGCCAGAAGAGAATGGCATGATATATTTAACCAAACGAACAGAAGGGCCTTGAACCAAGAATACTGTATCCAGCACGATTATCATTTAAATTTGAGGGAGGGATTAAACAATTCCCAGACAGGCAAAAGTTGAGGAAATTTGCCTCCCACAAACAACCTCTACAGGATATTTTAAAGGGACTGCTCTAGATGGAAGCACTCCTAAGGCTAAATAGATGTCACCAGAGAAAATAAAATCACAGCAAAGAAAGGAGACCATCCAAATACCAACTAAAGGCAAAAAATAAAACCAACTATCCACAAAAACAGTCAAAGGAAACACAAGAGTACAGAATAAAACACCTAACATATAAAGAATGGAGGAGGAAGAATAAGAAGGCAGAGAAATAAAGAGTCATCAGACTGTGTTTATAATAGCTTAATAAGAGAGTTAAGATAGACTGTTAGATAGTAAAGAAGCTACCCTTCAACCTTTGGTAACCACGAATCTAAAGCCTGCGACTATCAATAATCACCCTAAATTGTAAGTGGACTGAATGCACCAATCAAAAGTCAAAGAGTAATAGAATGAATAAAAAAGCAAGACCCATCTAAATGCTGCTTACCAATAGACTCACCTCAAACCCAAAGATATACACAGACTAAAAGTGAAGGGATGGAAAAAGGTATTTCATGCCAAAAACTGGGAGAAAAAAGCAGGTGTTGCACTACTTATATCAGACAAAATAGACTTCAAAACAAAGAAAGTAGCAAGAGATAAAGAAGGACATTACATAATGATAAAGGGGTCAGTCCTACAGGAAGATATAACCATTATAAATATATATGCACCCAACACAGGAGAATGGACATATGTGAAACAAAAACTAACAGAATTAAAGGAGGAAATAGAAAGCAATGCATTCATTTTAGGAGACTTCAGCACACCACTCACTCCAAAGGACAGATCAACCAGACAGAAAATAAGTAAGGACACAGAGGCACTGAACAACACACTAGAACAGATGGACCTAACAGACATCTACAGAACTCTACATCCAAAAGCAGCAGGATACACATTCTTCTCAAGTGCACATGGAACATTTTCCCGAATAGACCACATACTAGGCCACAAAAGAACCTCAGTAACTTCAAAAATATTGAAATTCTACCGACCAACTTCTCAGATCACAAAGGTATAAAACTAGAAATAAATTGTACAAAGAAAACAAAAAGGCTCACAAACACATGGAGGCTTCACAACATACTCCTAAATAACCAATGGATCAACAACCAAATTAAAACAGAGATGAAGCAACATATGGAGACAGATGACAACAACAACACAAACCCCCAACTTCTGTGAGATGCAGGAAAGGCAGTTCTAAGAGGAAACTATATTGCAATCCAAGCCTATTTAAAGAAGGAAGAACAATGCCAAAGGAATACTCTAAAGTCACAATTATTGAAATTGGAAAAAGAAGAACAAATGAGGCCCAAAGTCAACAGAAGGAGGAACATAATAAAAAAAAAAGCAGAAATAAATAAAATTGAGAGGAACAAAACAATAGAAAAAAAAATCAATGAAAACAAGAGTGGATTCATTGAAAAATAAACAAAATAGATAAACCTCTAGCCCAACATATTGAGAGACAAAGAGAATCTATACATATAAACAGACTCAGAAATGAGAAAGGAAAAATCACGACAGACCCCACAGAAATACAAAGAATTATAAGAGAATACTATGAAAATCTATATGCTAACAAGCTGGAAAACCTACAGCAAATGGACAACTTCTTAGAAATATACAACCTTCAAAGACTGACCAAGGAAGAAACAGAAAATCTAAACAGACCAATTACCAGCAACGAAATTGGATGAGTAATCAAAAAACTACCCAAGAACAAAACCCCCGGGCCACATGGATTCACCACTGAATTTTATCAGACATATAGAGAAGACATAATACTCATTCTCATTAAAGTTTTCCAAAACAAAGAAAGGAGGGAATACTTCCAAACTCATTCTATGAAGCCAGCATCACTCTAATACCAAAACCAGGTAAAGACACCACCAAAAAAGAAAATTACAGACCAATATCCTTGATGAACACAGATGCAAAAATACTCAACAAAATTATTACCAAACCGAATTAAAAAATACATCAAGAGGATCATACACCATGATCAAGTGGGATTCATCCCAGGGATGCAAGGATGGTACAACATTCGAAAATCCATCAACATCATCCACCACATCAACAAAATGAAGAACAAAAACTACATGATCATCTCCACAGATGCTGATAAAGCATTCGACAAAATTCAACATCCATTCATGATTAAAACTCTCAACAAAATGGGTATATAGGGCAAGTACCTCAACATAATAAAGGCCATATATGACAAACCCACAGCTAACATCGTACTTAACAGCGAGAAGATGAAAGCTTTTCACCTAAGATCAGGAACAAGACAGGGATGCCCACTCTCCCTACTGTTATTCAACATAGTACTGGAGGTCCTAGCCACGGCAATCAGACAAAACAAAGAAATAAAAGGCATCCAGATTGGTAAAGAAGAAGTCAAATTGTCACAATTTGCAGATGACATGATATTGTACATAAAAAACCCTAAAGACTCCACTCCAAAACTACTAAAACTAATATCTGAATTCAGCAAAGTTGCAGGATACAAAATTAATACACAGAAATCTGTTGCTTTCCTATACACTAACGATGAGCTAACAGAAAGAGAAATCAGGAAAACAATTCCATTCACAATTGCATCAAAAAGAATAAAATATCTAGGAATAAACCTAATGAAGGTAGTGAAAGACATATACCCTGAAAACTACAAGACACTCCTAAGAGAAATTAAAGAGGACACTAAAAATGGAAATTCATCCCATGCTCTTGGCTAGGAAGAATAAATATTATCAAAATGGCTATACTACCTAAAGCAATCTACAGATTCAATGCAATCCCTATCAAAATACCAACAGCATTCGTCAATGAATGGAACAAATAGTTATAAAATTCATATGGAACCACAAAAGACCCCAAATAGCCAAAGCAATTATGAGAAGGAAGAATAAAACAGGGAATTATGCTCCCTGACTTCAAGCTCTACTACAAAGCCACAGTAATCAAGAAAATTTGGTACTGGCACAAGAACAGACCCACAGACCAGTGGAACAGAATAGAGAGTCCAGATATTAACCCAAACATATACAGTCAATTAATATACGATAAAGGAGCCATGGATATACAATGGGGAAATGACAGCCTCTTCAACAGCTGGTGTTGGCAAAACTGGACAGCTAATGTAAGAGAATGAAACTGGATTACTGTCTAACCCCATACACAAAAGTAAACTCAAAATGGATCAAAGACCTGAATGTGAGTCATGAAGCCATAAAACTCTTAGAAAAAACATAGGCAAAAATCTCTTGGACATAAACATGAGCGACTTCTTCATGAACATATCTCCCTGGGCAAGGGAAAAAAAGCAAAAATGAACAAGTGGGCTATATCAAGCTGAAAAGCTTCTGTACAGCAAAGGACACCATCAGTAGAACAAAAAGACATCGTACAGCATGGGAGAATATATTCATAAATGACGTATCCGATGAGGGGTTGACATCCAAAATATATAAAGAGCTCATGCACCTCAACAAAAAGCAAATAAGCCAGTAAAAAAATGTGCAGAGGATCTGAGCAGACACTTCTCCAAAGGAGAAATTCAGATGGCTAACAGGCACATGAAAAGATGCTCCACATCACTAATCATCAGAGAAATGCAAATTAAAACCACAATGAGATATCACCTCACACCAGTAAGGATGGCCACCATCCAAAACACAAAGAACAACAAATGTTGGCGAGGATGTGGAGAAACGAGAACCCTCCTACACTGCGGGTGGGAATGCAAATTAGTTCAACCATTGTGGAAAGCAGTATGGAGGTTCCTCAAAAAACTCAAAATAGAAATACCATTTGACCCAGGAATTCCACTCCTTGGAATTAACCTTAAGAATGCAGCAACGCAGTTTGAAAATGACATATGCACTCCTATGTTTATCGCTGCACTAATTACAATAAAGGAAAGCTCTGGCTTACAGCATTTCTGAACTTACTGAACTATCTGGTAAAATAGAGGCTACATTTATGAAGTTCATCAAGTCTTTTGGATCAATGAATTATATGTACAATTGCCACAGATCCCAATAAACATTAGGATACACTACAGTATCCACTGCTGATCACAGCAGAACCAACAAATTCCAATTCTTTTCAGAGAATTCATAAAAACAAAAACAATCACCTATTTCGGCTGAAATACAAATATAATTCAAATATTATAAGTTCTTATCAAATATTCTGTTACTTACAGATCGACTTAATACAAATGATTCTTTACAATGTCAAATTACTTTAGTACTATCTCCTTCTCTCTGTTCAGAACATTAAGGTTAATATAAGTAATTAAAGCAGGTATTAGCAATTTTTAAAATATTGCATACATAAAATGTAAACACCATAAAATCTACCTAACAATCTTCACAACTAACGGAATTTGAGAAAAATAACCAAGCCACAAGTTAATAAAAAAGATAATTATTGATTCCAGAGAAAACAAGATGTTCAGAAAAAGGAATGTAATCAGAGTACACTATATTACTCATGTAACAGTTTAAATAGTCCTAATACTATAAACACTAAATAGTGATTTAACCATTAACTGTAACTTATGAATAGCTGAGGAGAGGTGTATAATATAGGCAGGTCTGGACAGACAGCTAATTTCTCATCTTGCCAAGAAGAATTCAAAAGATCATTCCTAAAACTAAAAATCAAGAAGCAGTGATAAGAGCATGCTATTTAAAATGTGAAACTGGTTGTCTTGAGAAAGGAATAGAATTCAGAGAAAGAAACAGAATAGCTGTTTTTCAAAAGAACCCTTCAGATTAGGTGATTCAATTAGATACATGTAAAAGCTTAATACAAATCAAAGCTAACTTAAAATACTACCACAGTAAAAAATAAGTGCCTATAAATCGACAATTATCATACATATATTACAAGTCTGGATATTCCTACATAATTGGATAAACTGGCAAAGCCATCATACTTGTTATTTGTATGTTCATCTGCTTAAATCCCAAGGAAATAACTAAAATTTTAGATACCTTTCAATTGACAAAGCACTCATATGTAACACCTGACCCAGTCTCTCTCTCCAGGTTTCTTTTCGAGCGCTGCTGTTTGCACCTTGCTATCCAGTCTCACTTCAGATGCCTATGAATGGCTACACCTGTTACCCAAACTGCTAGAGCTCTGATGCCAGAAAATCCCTATTTATTCCTTGTAACTCAGCTCTCTATCTCTGATATCCAGAGTTAATGGCACCCATCAGCACATTTCCACTGAACGTTGAGGAATTTTATGGGTTCACGAATCACATTTTAATTATTCATTTACACATCAGTCTCTTTATTGTAAGCTCCTTGAGGACACCATTCCCAGTTTGAATAGCTAGCCACATGTCATCAAGTACAAGAAATGTTTAGTAAATAACCTTTATTTGCATCTCAGAAAAACACCCTGAAGTACTGTTTTATTTTGATGAGTAAACTAAGGGTCAGAGAAACTAAATCACTGGCCAAGTCCAAGATTTAGTAAATAATGAAAACGGGCTCAAGCTCTCATTTTCTGGCTCCAAATATTAGTGTGGGCAAGTTGGGGTTCCTATGGCCAGGATCCTCACTGAACTTTAACCACCTGATGATGTAACTGGCCTGTTGCTAGGCTAGCACTTCCACACCTTTAGGCAATAAACTATTATTGCACTATATAGAGCGCTCGGCCCAGTGCTCTGGGCGGAGGCAGAGACGCTACTGCTCTACCTACCGGCAGGAGAACAAGCTGGGTAATAAATCTTTTCACCCCAAAGAACGTTTGCTGTTATTTTCTTTGTTCACACTGAATCCATAGCTAACTTGCCGGGGGCTGAAATCCATTGGCAAGACAATTGGCGAAGTCAGCACGGTTCATTGTTGACCAAGGAAAAAGACAGGCTGCCCTTATGGGAGGGGTGCTTCAGCAGGCTGCCCCTGTGAATGGGTATGTGGTCTGAGGTGGCTTGCCTCCTAGAGGACTGGGCCCCACCCGTGGAGGTGACACCTGAGGCTGTAGGAGTAGACCTTGGTATAGTAAGTAGGTCTTTTGAGAGACAGAGTGCGCGTGACACAGTGCAGCGGGGACTGTGGGTTGGCTGTTTCTCACAGTATTTAAAAAGTCTTGAGAAGAGAAGGACATGCTCCTGAAAAAGACCCAAGAAAGGGCAGTATGAGAATGCGAGCTGCAAACTTCTGTGAATTCCCTGAAGAAGGAAATGGCATTGATGCGAGAGGAGACAGCATGAGAACGCCAGCAGCAAGGTGCCATTGAAGAGGTAAAAGATTCCTTACAGAACAAGAGGCAGCGCTGCAAGGTGGTCTGAAGGAGGTAAAGGCTATCAAGGAAAAAGACGAACTCCTGAGGGAACCACAGGTGGAGGTGGCAGGAGAACACCAGCTGCAAAGCATTGAGGTGAAGGTAAGAGAGCTACTGAAGACTGAGCTAGCATTGCTGTGAGGAACAGTAGAAAAGGTAAAGGTTGTAGCAGAGGAGGCACTGGGGGAGGGGAAAGAAAGGTGCCATCAGCCCTGGAAATAGAGGAGCTGGGGAAGGAAGAAGGGGTGATGCCGGAGGCACTGACCCATCCTGTATTGAAAACACACCCAGTGGTTGTAAAGAAAAAGACCCAGCAGCTGAGAGCTTCCCAAGGAGAGGAGCAACCCCCTCCCCAAGTGGTGGGGCACTCTATGCTCCGCCCCTATACTCAGGCTGAGCTGGTGGATTTGGGCTGCTGGTTTAGGCAGAAGCCCTCAGAGTATCAGCTTGGCTCCTGTGTCTGTGGGACTTAGGGGTGGATGGAATTGTTCTGTCGGGATCAGAGATGGGAAAGCTGGCTTCCCTGACAGTGCAGTTGGCCTTGAGGCAGCGGTTAAAAAGTGAACATCAGACCCCAGAGAATCACCCCCTCCTCAATTGGCTTATGGCTGCACTTTGTGCTCTGTGGCCCAATCTGGGTGATCTACCATCCTCTCCTGTTAGATGGCAGACATATGCTGAGCCCCAACAGGTGTTATGAGAGCTAGACATAAGAAATGCCACCTATAGTCCAGGGAATTATGGCCCAGATGAAGAGATTTTTCACTACTGGGATGAGAAATACTGCACTTCAAATGGCTCCCACATCCTTCTTTGGGTCTCTAGTGGCCATTCTTCCACCTCACTTAGGGTAGCCCATAAGCAAGGTGACACATACAGTAGCAGACTTAGGAGAGGCTAAAGCAATGAGAACACTGCTACTCACAAGAAGAATTTAAAGGGCCCCATGAAGGTTATGAGGACCCAGATGTGGGTTGATTTAATATGGGCAGGAGCAGAAGGAAGGAAATTAGACAGGAAGTCAAACAGGATCTTACTAGAGCTATGGCAACAACTGAAACCAGAGCAGCAGTTCCAGCCATTAAGAGCAAAGAGGCAGAGGTCAGAGACAGAGCCACAAGTCAGGCCTGTGTTTTGCAAGACTTCCTGCTGAAGAGCGAGCCAACCTCACTCGAGCTAACACAGGAAGATGATTGGGGAATACGGTTCGACTGAGGGGAAGGTCAAGGTACAGGCCCTGAGGGACCAGAGGCCACATGTTGAAATAGCTATGCACTGGTTCCCAGTGAGCATACAATGTGTCCTGGCTCTAGTGGACACAGGGGCTGAAAGTTCAGATTCATGGTAACCCTGAGCAGCTCCCTGGGACTCCCACTATCATAGATAGATATGAGGGTAAGGCTATCAGAGGGAAACAAGTCCAAATCCCTTTGGGAATAGGGGATCTACCCACAAAAGATTATACTGTGTATATATCTCCTATCCCTGAAAATATTTTGGGGATTGATATCCTGCAGGGTCTATGGTTGCAGACCACTGCAGGTGAGTTCAGACTGAGAGTACATGTGGTGAAGGCAGTTCTGAGGGGACATGCTAGGCACCTGCCCATAGCTTTGCCTGTGCCTTTGGTGACTAATATCAAACAATACAAACTGCCTGGAGGGCATAAGGAGTTTGGAGAAACTCTCCAGGGACTGGAAAAGGTGGGTACAATAAAGCCCACCCATAGTCCTTTCAATTCCCCAGTGTGGCCAGTAAAAAAGCCAGATGGCTCCTGGCATATGACTGTGGATTACAGAGAATTGAATAGTCATACCCACTATGCATGCTGCTGTCCTCTCTATTGCAGGCCTGATGGATACCCTCAGCAATGAACTAGAAACATATGTGGTAGATCTTGCTAATGCCTTCTTTTCCATTGACATTGAGCAGGAAAGTCAGGAACAGTTTGCCTTCACGTGGGAAGGACGGCAATGGACTTTCACTGTCCTTCCACAAGGATACCTCCACAGTCCCACCATCTGTCATGGACTTTTAGCCCAGGACTTGGCTACATGGGAGAAACCACCCACAGTGAGGCTGTACCATTATATTGATAATATCATGCTCACATCCAATTCTCTTTCACATCTAGAAGGTGGAGCACCTAGACTGCTGCAACATCTACAGGAGAAAGGATAGGCTGCAAATAGTACCAAGGTTCAGGGATCTGATTTGTCAGTCAAATTCTTGGGGGTCGTCTGGTCAGATAAGACCAAAGTTATACAAGAAGCAGTTATAGAAAAAGTCCAGGCCTTTCCTACCCCTACAATTGCTACAGGAGCTTTTGGGTCTTCTAGGCTACTAGAGGGTGTTTATCCGGCACTTGGCACAAATTCTGAAGCCCTTATACCGGTTGGTGTCAGGTGGGACTGGGATGAGACATGTGCACTGCCTTTACTACAGCAAAATGGGCTGTCAAGGCCGTGTAGGCCTTGAGCCTGATAGACCCATCAAGGCCCTGTGAGCTGGATGCTCATGTGTCTGAAGACAATTATGGCTGGAGTCGCTGGCAGTGGCTTGAACGAACTTACCAACCTATTGGATTCTGGTCAAAACTCTGAGAAGAGGCAGAGGTATGATTCACTTTAATGGAAAAACAACTGGCTGCCATGTATCATGCCTTGCTGGCTACAGAACCCCCCAGTGGAATGGCCCCGATAAAGGTTATACACCTATCCCTTCTTGGGGTGTGTACGAGACTGGACCCAAAAGCCAAGGAGTGGTGTGGCACAAACGCCCACACTGGCCAAGTGGGGTGCTTATCTACAGAACATAGTGCTATCTCTAGTAGCCCCTTGAGTGAAGAACTCCAACACCTATTGAGGCTGGTGACATTTACTAGTGAAAAGCAGGAAGAACTTGCTTTTAAACCACTAGTAGCAGAGAGTCCCTATCGGGAGGGAAGAGCGCCTATACCCAAGGATGCATGGTACACAGATGGCTCCAGCTGTGGGCAGCCCCCAAAATGGAGGGCCATAGCTTTCTATCCTAAGACTGAGACAACATGGATGAACATGGTGAGGGGAAGAGCAGCCAATGGGCAGAGTTGCAGGCTGTGTGACTTGTGATCAGCCAGGAGCTCTCCCCTATAGCTGTCTGCACTGACAGCTGGGCTACCGGGGCTTGACCCTGTGGCTACCAACCTAGTGCCATGCCAACTGGCTGGCTGGTCACTGACCCTTTAGAGGCAAGAACTGTGGCAAGACTTAAGGGCCTGTGGTCAGACTAAAATAATTACAGTATACCATGTGACAGGTCATTTGCCACTGGCATCCCAGGAAATGATGAAGCAGATGAACTGGCCCTGATACATTGGTTACAAAGAAAGCCTGCCTCTGATGTAGCCCAATGGTTATATCAGTGTTTGTTGTATGTGGGGCAAAAGACAATGTGGACTGTAGTCTGTCACTGGGGCTTGCCTTTGACCTTTGAAAAAGTTAGTAGAGCCTGGCAGGAGTGTTATCGTACGTCCAAGAGGGACTTACACAGAGTTCCACAGCAACATGGGACAATAGCTAAGGGGCCGATACCCCTCATCAGGTGGCAGATAGACTATATTGGGCCTCTACCTGTGTCAGAAGGATATCGGTATGCCATGACTTGTGTGGACACAGCTACTGGACTTCTGGTTGCTTTTCCTACCCGCTGTGCAGACCAGATGACCAGAAGAGGCCTTGAGCGTCTCTTTGCTGCCTATGACTGACCACAGGTAATTGAGAGTGATCAGGGCACCCATTTTACTGCACATGCACTGCAAGAATGGGTGCAACAGCTGGGAATCAAATGAAAGTTTCATGTGCCATACAATCCTACGACAGCAGGCATGATAGAGAGGCACAATGGCTTGTTAAAATCTGGACTAAAGTCAGATACCAATAGTCTGTGGGGATGGTCAATCCGCCTATGGACTGTTCTATGGCATTTAAATGAGATACCCCGAAAGGAAGCCCTGAGCCCCACAGACATGTTAACACATACTGCTGCCTCCCTTATACAACTGCAAGTACAAACCAAGGAAGAATCACTGAAGTCGAGGTTTGGCCACCAGAATAATATCTTGCTGCCGGCACCAACTGTACTGAACCCCAGAGACTCCATTGAGTGGATGTGGCCTTGGACCTTTCGACACAGGAACCAATGATGGGTGGCTCTCCTGGCACCTTGGGGACAAGGCCTGGAAGCTGGCCTCCTGTGTATTCCTGGAATAACAGCAGAGTGAGGCCAGAAGGTAGGAGCATTTTATCATGGAGTTTTGTTTTCTCATTATGGCCAGTGCATGCACCTCCAGTAGCACTATATGTAGACCCTTCAGTAACACCCATGGGGAAAGGAGTAAAAGTATGGTATACTAGACCTGTAAAGGACCCCCTTCCAGCTACAGTCCTATCACAGAACCACTCTCTTGCATGAATCTCATACCTGAAGAACAAGATTTGCCTATGTTGGTGTTATTAAAACAGGTGTCTTATCACCCCTAAGGTCTTTGTGGATTGGGAACTTCCTCTGTTTCAAGTATTACTATAATTTTTGTTATTAGGAACCTCCTCTGGCTTGAGATTATAATTTTTGTTACCTGTATCAAAATCTTGTATCTTAATTTTTATTATTATCTCTAAGTTGTTGTCATCCTCTGTTGCTGTTACGGAATCTTGTTACAGTGCTCCAGCTTTCTCACACAGGGACCACTGCGGAAGATTGAGAGTGTGTAGATTGTAAGGAGAGAATCCTGGATGGGTGGAGTGTTGGTAAGTTGGGGTTCCTATGGCCAGGATCCTCACTGAATTTAAACCACCTGATGATGTAACTGGCCTGTTGCTAAGCTACCACTTCCACATCTTTAGGCCATAAGCTATTATTGCACTACATAGAGAACTCGGCCCAAAGCTCTGGGAAGAGGCAGAGACGCTAGTATTCGACCTACCACCGCAAGAAGTAGCCGGGTAATAAACCCTTTCACCCCAAGGAAATGGTCTACTGTCATTTCTTTGGTCACACTGAAACCATAGTGAACTTGCCGGGGGCTGAAACCCATTGCCAAGACATAGGACATCCTAAAGAAATAGTCCCACTGTGCTCCAAGTTGTCAAAACAAAAATATTCAGGGCAGAATTGACTTAAAAGTTTAAATATGTTCATCAACATGCAAGTAGTTAAACTATGGTACAATGGCATGTAACAGCTGTTTTTGAAATACTAAAAAACAAAATTTGTAAGGAAGAAATGAAATCAGAGTAAAATGAATATAGTTTTATCCCACAATACGGTGGGATACACCTGTAGTTTCTTATTCACAGACATACAAAAAAAGGACTAGAAGGTCATGCAAACTGCTAAGTGAAGTTCTCACTGGAGAGGGTCAGGTGGAGGTACTTTAAATCTTCTATAATAAGGATAAATGACCTTAAGTTTTTAAAAATTGCTTTAAAAAGGTTTTCCCATATTCACTCTTTCTCCACACCGACCCCACCCCACTCCCTAGTTGCATTCTTCATGCTGCACCACTGGATTTTGAGCAACCATAAACCTGATGATCCTTTTAAAAGTATCTTTAAAGGCCTTGCTCCCTGACCCAGAGCTAGGTTCTCCTACCTGACCCTTAGGGCAGCCCACACCCAGGACTCACTCTGCTCTTAGTAACCTTTCTGCTGACCCCAAGAATCCATTCCCCTGCATATATTTTTTTTGAAGTGTTAGCTGTTCCATCTTTCTGGAATGCCCTTTCTCCACTTCATTTCTCCTCCACCCTCTCCCACTTCCTCAGAAAGGCATTTCGCAACTCCTACGTCTAAACTAGGCGCTCCTTTTAGTACTTTTAGCCTTTTCTTTATAACACTCAGGAAAACTAATTAAATGCCCAATTGTTTAATAACTTTTTTACTGGGTACGTCCCCCACTAAGACTCATGGACAGGAACCTAGTCTGACTCACTCACTGCTTTGGCTGTGACTTAGCTAGCATGGCAATCTGCATACTAGGCACTCAATAACTTGACACTAAAATAATATTTTTAAAAAAATACTAATTTTTCAACTGACTTCTAATTTTTCGGCAACTTTCTTTACAATCATAAAAATGCAAATTGAAGTAATCATTTACTATTTAAATTAACTGAAGTTTAATACATATCTACAACTCAAAAGTTTGTAATGAACTGCATATACTCTCACGCATGACTAGTGGCCACAATCATTGGTAAGCAACTGTTTTCTACTAAAGCGATATGCTAATATACAGCACGGCCTGTAAATATATTAAATATCTTTTGTCCTGGTAATCCCACACACAATGTCTTAATTCAACACAAACTATACTACCATTTTCTAACGAAGTTCACCTATAAAAAGAAGAAAACCCTGAAAACTAGCTTGTATGTACGAATAATCCACCATGTTAGGTAGGATTCAGCAACGTGTTAGTTATGTTAGAAATGGAGTTACAGGTAATTTTTAGCAATTCTTAAAAAAATACTTTTGATATTTTAAATGTGAAATGGTTTAAAAGACTTGAGTCTTCATACTCTTAAGTAAATTCCATGAGATTTAGTAACCATAAGGACAGTGATGTTTACAATTAATGTTTACAGGCCAAAGAGCCCATAGCTAACAAGCCCAGCGCTGCGGGTTGGGGCGGGGAGGGTCCCTTAGACCCCGTCGTTGCTGGGAACAACCTGCCTCTCACAATTTCCAAGTGCTGAAGGTTTAGTCAAATGTAAATTAGCCCACAAGTCCATTCGGGTTTTTGTTACAAGACCATAAGCCAAACTCAAGGCGTCTCTTTCTCCAGGACCTGCCGCGTCCACCTCGCCAGCGGGGCGGCTAATCCGCCCCTGGACGGGCGCCCCGCCCCGCCGCCCGCGCCCGTCGGGGGCCACCGCGCGCCGTTCCGGCCTCCCCACCAGAAGCGTCCCGCTCCCGCCGCTGGCCGTCGCCGCCCCGCCCCTCTCGCGGGTGACGCTCTGCCGGCCAGACGCAAAAGCCCCGGGTGGCCGGCGGATCCCGGGACGAGGCCGCCGCACGGGCCGCGAGCGCAGAGCCCGGGCACGAACGGGGCGGCGGCCGGCGGCTGGCTGTGCGGCCGGGTAGCTGGGCCTCACGCTTACCTAGACCGGGGACGGCCACGCAGCGACGAAGGGGGCGCGGGGCGCCGACGACGCGAGGGGACAGGTCTGGAGTGAGGCCGCCGAGTGGACGCCTCTCGGGAGGCTGCGAGAAATGGCGGCCTGATTGCCGCAGACGCCGCGCACCAACCCCTCTGAGGACCCCAGCGGCCGGCCGACCCACCCCTTAAACCTCTTCCACGCTCCGCCCCCGGGGCGGGGCTTTCCGCTCTTAAATGGGCAATCACACCGCCCCGGAAATCCCTGCGCTGGGCGAGACTTCGTGTTAAACTAGCGATGGCAGGAGGGCTCGACCTGCAACCGGCGCCGGCGGCCCGGTGTCCGCGGCTGGTTTAAAGGGGCGCTGCCGAAGCCAAGCGAGCTAGCAGATCTCCGCCCTCGGAGGGGGTGCGGTTGGCCGCGAACCCCAAAACTAGTCCGCTCTCAGAGGTGGCTTAGTGCTGTCGGAGCCCATACTTAGGTGCTGCTAGATCCCATCATCCTTTCGTTAAGAAAGTCATTTATTCAGCAACTGTTTACTGCCCTGCTGTTAAAGCAACTTTAATCCTACTGAGGAGAAAAACGGTAACAAATACCTGTCAAATGGTATCATGAAGAAAAATACTACTTTATATTTAACATGTACTTTTTATTATAAATATAAATATATTTAATATAGAGTGGTCAGGGAGATCCTCTGTAACAAGGGGTCATTCCATCCATTCTTTCTACAGATAAGAGAATTGCCTTCCACAGGTCAGGTTGTGTTCTGTACACTGAAGATACGATGGTACACAAGACAGACAAAAATCCTCATATAGTTTAAGTGCTAGCTGCAGAGACGGAAAATAAGTAAATTTAAATTCTACGTTAGACATTACTCCAGGGTAAAGAGAAAAATAAAAGCAAGGGATAGGAAATCAGAGGGTGGTAATTTTAGACGGACTGGCTGGGTGAGGAGGACGGCCTCAGTGAGAAGGTGGCCCTTAAGTGAGAACCTAAAGGAGGTGAAGGGGCGGCCATGTGGACACTGTGGGGAAGGTCCTGTGACCTTTGTGCTTGGCCTGCTCAAGAAGAGCCAGGATGGCTGCATGTGAGGGAGCCAAAGGGACCAGTCACAGTTGCTGACAAGTCAGTGAGGAGAGACCTGTGCAATGAAGGGCCTTGGGGGCCATCGTCAGAGCCCCCAGGGCTGAAATGAGAAGAGGCAAATACTAACTGAACCCCTCTGGCAACCCGCCACTGCCCCTTCCTCCACCATCCTAAGACACACGGGCTTGGCAAGGACAGCTGGTCTCTGCCCCTTGTGTTGGCTGGGGCAGCTAACAGAAATGGAGCTGCTAAAAGGGCTTCACTCATCTGTGTGGTATCTCAGCTGGAATGGCTGCAATGAAGAGTTGAGTTCCAGGCCTCTCTCTCCTCTAGTGGGTCGGTGAGGGTGGCTCAGGCCTCTGAAGTGCAAGGCCTGAAGCTGTAAGGGAAATGCCCAGAAATCACATTGTCACTTCTGTTGCCTGGTATTGGTCAAAGCAAGCCACGAGGCCAGACCTGTTTCAAGAGGGATAGGAACAAGATTCCACTTCTTTTTTTCTTTTAATAATATTAGAGAATGTTTTCCTCTATTAAAAAAAATAGTTTTATTGACATATGTTACATATGATACAATTCACCCATTTAAAGTGTAGTAGATTAACAAAGTCGTGCAACCATCACTACAGTCTAGTTGTAGAAGATTGTCATCACCTCTCATGGGAGGGGCAGCATGGGCGTGCAGGGTGGGAAGAACTGTTGGGGTCTTTGCATCTTTATCTCAATGGAAATGTGATGATGACGACGACATGGGAAGAAAGCAGCAGATGTACAGATGAAACAAGAAAGGACTACAGGTTGAAGCTAGGTAGATAAGTACATTAAACTGTCTCTATTTTATGTACAACTTTACATTTTTGCCATAATAAGAATTTTCTAAAAAATACTATCTGGGCCATGGTCCCCTTTGGGAAGCCTCCATGTCGCCCCTGAGAAGCATGCCTGGTTAGACTAGTTTGAAAACTCTACAAGCTTTAGTGCCATTCCCTCTGTCTGCCAGGGCTGTCTTCCTCAAGTATGACCCAGCATTTAAACATTTGGAAGCTGTATTTTAACTTATCTGTCTACTGATCAATAATGGAAGCATTTCTGACAATACTTATAAATCTACCTCCCTGTTCTGAATTGTTGCACAAGCACGGCAGTTTGGGGACACTGTTCTCTTCTCCCCTTCTGCTCAATCCTTTTTTCTAACTCCTGTCAAGTGGGAGGGGGGTGGTTTGAGGGAGGCTGTGGACAAGGTGTGAGAAACTGCCTGAGAAAGATGGCTATAGACCAAAGGAAGTCTGAAGGCTTGGGGAGGTAGAGGGAACCCGGAGGATCCAGGTCACAGAAAGCTGTTCATCTCTAATCACATAAGACTACTGCTTGAACAATTCATCGCCTCCCCAGAGCCTCTCTCCCAGACATAAACACCCTCTGCAACATCGCTGTCCTGTGGTAAATCAGCCCCCTAAATGACTCCCACCCGAGACAGAAGTCTCTGGCCTTGATACAGCCAAATTAAGTAGACATGTATTTGGTTGCAAGTAATAGGAGAATACAATTTTTTGTACTGACGCAAATAAGGAGTTGTTTCTTTTTCTCACACAAGGCATCGAGAGGTAGGAGGCTGCTTAGTACTGGTTCAGCAACTCAACAATGCTATAAAGATTCTAAACTGTTTTCCTCTTTCTGTTCTGCCATCCTTGGCATGTTGAGTCTGGTTTTTATGCTTTTAGCCTACTAGCCACAGGAGAGCTACAGTGTCTACAGCTCTCTTATCAGAGTTTCAGAAATAAAGGGAAAGAGGAAAAGATCTGCTCTTCCTGAACCCTAGTCTTTTAATTCAGGAATGGAATTCCCACCACCCCGTCTCATTGGTTGGAAATAGATTTCCTGCCCATACTTAGACTAATTACTAGCCATAGAGAAAGAGAATACTATGACTGGTTTAGACCAGTCATAATTCATTCTTGGGGTAAGGGAAAGGGCCTTCTTTCTCTGAGATCAAGGGCTTTCCATTAACTTCTTTTCTTTCCCCATTAACTTCTTGAACAAACCCAAGTTGTATTAGCGAGAAAGAGGGGGTGTTGCTATAGGAAGAATGGCTGTGAGTAGGCTATAGATGGTGTCTACTACAATGAACCACTTTTTGGTGGTATTGTCCTGGCTCATGGAAAGATTTTCCTTTATTGAACTAATATCCTCATCCTGGATTTCCACTCCTATCCTAGGTCCTGGTTTATTCTCTAGATTAACTCCACAAAGAAGTAGATCCAGGTTTAGTGGGTACTAAAAATCATATGCAGGGTAGGAAGGGAGCAGTTCTTCAAGTTAAATAACAAAGTTAAGGATTCAAAGTCAGGTACAGGATTTTGGAAAGAGTCCATGCAAGTAAGGAGACCTAAAGCTTAAACCTAATACCTACATAGTAAATCTGCCTCTGCCCACAAGAAGAAACATAATCCCACTTTCACATCACAACCCCTTAAGTAATTGAGAACCTTTGTCCCAAGCCTGCAGAATCTTCTCTTGTCCTGATTTCAAGCTTTTTACTTTCTTGGCTAGCTTCTATAGATTGGTGCACACTGGCAGGCCAATCATGCCAAGATATTCTGAGCAGAACTGAACACAGAACATTCCAGTATGAGATTCAGTCTTTTTGGAAACTGAAGCAGGCCTGCCTTCCAAAAGCCTCCATGAAAAATATTGAGAAGAAAATACACTCAGGAGAGTGGGCATCATGAAGAATTTATTTATCAGACACTGCATCTAAGAGAACACTACTATTCAAAAAAGGCACATAAATAAAATAAAATAAAAAACCAGTCATAAGGAAACACCACTAAGGGAGAGAATTTTATAACATAGTGCAAAGAGTCTAGACTTCAGAAGCTAGAAAAGCTAAAACAACTTTAAAGCCTGTAAAATGAGGATGATACTACCTTCCTCACAGGGTAGTTATGAGTGTTACAGAAAACAACTTATCTGGAAATGTATACAATACTTCATATAAGATAATGTAAATTATACAGATGAAGGAACAAAAATCCCTATGTGCTGCAAATAGAAGACAAGGGTCTCCTGAAATGGGGCTGGGACCTAGGCCTAAGTTCATGTGATTTGGTAGCTCCCATTACCCAGCTAAATATTTCCTAAGCCAGAATCTCATATCTGAAATTCCACCCTTCCTCTCTGCAGAGTATTCATGGGAGGAGTAAGACCTTAAGGAAATTCACGCTAAAGTACTAGCTGCCTCATAGGCTACTGAAGAACACCTTAAAAGAATGGGGAAAAACATGGAAGACTAGGAAGGCAAGGCAGAAACCTCCTCACAAAAATACATAAAAGAAGAAAATGCAGCAAATACAACTAAACCTGAAAAATGACCTAAGGCTTCAGAACAGACCAACTGCACCACAGGAAGAAGAGATCACACAGAAAAGGGTAAAGTGACATAGGATTAAAGATGGTGGCGTGAGAGTTTAGACACAGGCTTCCTCCTAAAAGCGCATATAATACGAAGATATAATTAATACAACTAATCCTGGAAGAGGAGCAGCAAAGAGGACTGCGCCAGATGCATACACCTGGAGAAAAGAACAGACCTCACAGAACAGGGTAACGTACCAAAGCTGTGGCCCCACAGGACCCAAGCCCGTCCCCCATCCCAGCTCACCGGCAGGAGGAAGAGAGCAGGGAGGGGGTGGAGGCCTGGGACTCCTGAATACCAAACTCCGGAGATCTGCTCTGGGAGCACAAACCTACAATTCATGGTGCTTGCATGATACTCTCGCAATTACGAGGTTGGAAAGCTAAGGCAGGCAGAATTCCTGGAGAGACTGAGATTCCAGCCAGTTGTGGAAATCAGGGATCTGTATTGGGCTGTTCTGGGACAAAAGAAAGGCAGGCAGTCTGAGATACTTCCTAACAAGGAAGCCCTTAGCAGGAGGGCTGCTATAGGGGCAAGGATTGCACAGAGCTTACTGCTCAGGAGAGAGGACAGGTACACAAAATTGTCCTGGTGCACTCTGCCCAGCAGATTGGAAACTTTGCCATATAGACTCTCATATTTAAGAAGGAAAAGAAATCTTCCATCTTAGATGATCTTCAGGTGTTCCAGTTCCCTGGCTGCCTACACAGCTCCAAGAACCCCCTCTGTGATACGCAGCCTACTGCGCCTTTCTCCCGGCCAGCCCAACCTGGCTCGCAAACCAGCAAACCCTACCCTGGCATTAGCCCAGCCAGAGGGAAGATCTGTCTACAGCAACTACAAACGCAAAGCATAGAGGTTTATACCTGTGTGCTCAGCCAAATGGTTGAGGCAGTGAAGACAGGCATAGCATCCGGGTAGCAGGAAACAGCTCTTTTCTCCCCCCAGGCACCAATACCACTCCTCTGCGACCCCCGATATTGCTTGAGGGGCTGAGCAGCTCTAGGGAGTAGAGCTTCTGGGCACTAGAGGGCGCCACATACAAATATGAAACGCCAAAGGAATCTGGTTCAGAGTAAAATTATTAATTCCTGAGAAAGATTTAAATGATATTGACCTCATGACTCTTACTAAAAGGGAGTTCAAAATAAAAATCATTATCATGCTCATGGATGTACGGAAAGATATTGAAGAACTCAGGAATGAATTCCGGTCAGACATCCAATCGTTGAAGACCACAATAGAGGGCATTAAAAGCACATTGGGTATGGTGGAGGAGACGATAAATGAAATAGAAACTAGAGAAGAAAAATACAAAAAAGCTGAGACACAAAGAGAAAAAAGGATCTCTAAGAATGAAAGAATATTGAGAGAACTGTGTGACCAATCCAAATGGAACAATATTCGCATTATAGGGGTACCAGAGGAAGAAGAGAGAGAAAAGGGATAGAAAGTATCTTTGAGGAGGTAATTGCTGAAAACTTCTCCAATCTGGGGAAGGAGACAGTCTTTCAGACCATGGAGATACACAGATCTCCCAACACAAGGGACCCAAGGAAGACAAAACCAAGACATATAGAAATTAAACTGGCAAAGATCAAGGATAAGGACAGACTATTAAAAGCAGCCAGAGTGAGAAATAAGGTCACATACAAAGGAAAACCCATCAGGCTATCATCAGACTTCTCAACAGAAACCTTACAGGCCAGAAGGGAGTGGCATGATGTATTTAATACAATGAAGCAGAAGGGCCTTGAACCAAGAATACTTTATCTGGCAAGACTATCATTTAAATTTGAAGGAGGGATTAAACAATTTCCAGATAAGCAAAAGCTGAGAGAACTTACCTCCCATAAACCATCTCTACAGTGTATTTTGGAGGGACTGCTATAGATGGAAGTGTTCCTAAGGTTTAATAGGTGTCACCAGAGGTAATAAAAGCACACTAAACAAAATAGAACAGCTATTTACTAAGCGAATGCAAAAATTTAAATAACTATCTCCAAAGTCAATCAAGGGATAGACAAAGAGTAGACAATATGATACCTAATATATAAAGAATGAGGAGGAAGAAAAAGGAGGAGAAGAAAGGAACCTTTAGACTATGTTTTAATAGCATATTAAGTGAGTTAAGTTAGACTCTTAGATAGTGAGGAAGTTAACCTTGAACCTTTGGAAATCATGAATATAAAGCCTGCAATGGCAATAAGTACATAACTATTGATAATCACCCTAAATGTAAATGGACTGAATGCACTAATCAAAAGACATAGAATCACTGAATGGATAAAAAAACAAGACCCATCTATATGCTGCTTATAAGAGACTCACTTTAAACCCAAAGACATACATAGACTAAAAGTGAAGGGATGGAAAAAGATATTTCATGCAACTAATAGGGAGAAAAAAGCAGGAGTTGCAGTATTTGTATCAGACAAAATAGACTTCAAAACAAAGAAAGTCACAAGAGACAAAGAAGGACATTACATAATGATAAAAGGGTCAGTCCAACAAGAGGATATAACCATTAAAAATATCTATGCGCCCAACACGGAAGCACCTACATATGTGAAACAAATACTAACAGAATTAAAGGGGGAAATAGAATGTAATGCATTCATTGTAGGAGACTTCAACACACCACTCACTCCAAAGGACAGATCAACCAAACAGAAAATAAGTAAGGACACAGAGGCACTGAACAACACATTAGAACAGATGGACCTAACAGACGTCTACAGAATTCTACACCCAAAAGCAGCAGAATACACATTCTTCTCAAGTGCACATGGAACATTTTCAAGAATAGATCATATACTAGGCCACAAAAAGAATCTTGGTAAATTAAAAAGACTGAAATTATACCAACCAGTTTCTCAGACCACAAAGGTATGAAACTAGAAATAAATTACACGAAGAAAATGAAAAGTGCTACAAACACATGGAGGCTTCACAACATGCTCCTAAATAACCAATGGATCAATGACCAAATAGAAACAGAGATCAAGCAATATATGGAGACAAATGACAATAATAATTCAACACCGCAAAATCTGTGGGACACAGTGAAGGCCGTGTTAAGAGGAAAGTATATTGCAATACAGGCCTACCTCAGGAAAGAAGAACAATCCCATATGAGCAGTCTAATTAATGAAATAAGCAGACGGTTAATAAAACAAGATAAAGCAGAACAAATGATGCCCAAAGTCAGTAGAAGGAGGGACATAATAAAGATTAGAGCAGAAATAAAAATGTCAAGAAGGATAAAACGATAGAAAGAATCAATGACAGCAGGAGCTGGTTCTTTGAGAAAATTAACAAAATAGATAAACCCCTAGCCAGACTCACCAAGAAAAAAAGAGAGTCTACTCACATAAACAGAATTAGAAAAGAGACAGGAAAAATCATTACAGACACCACAGAAATACAAAGAATTACTAGAAAATACTATGAAAAATTATATGCTAACAAACTGGATAACCTAGAAAAAACGGGAAACGTTATAGAAAAATACAACCTACCAAGGCTGACACAGGAAGAAACAGAAAATCTGAACAGACCAATTACCAGCAACAAAATTGAACTGGTAATCAAAAACCTAGCTAAGAACAAAATGCCTGAATCAGATGACTTCACTGCTGAATTGTATCAAACATTTAGTGAAGACCTAATACCCATCCTCCTTAAAGTTTTCCAAAGAGTAGAAGAGGGAATACTTCCAATCTCGTTCTATGAGGCCAGCATCACTCTATACCAAAACCAGGCAAAGGCACCACAAAAAAAGAAAATTACAGACCAGTATCCTTGATGAACATAGATGCAAAAATACTCAACAAAATATTAGCAAACCGAATTAAAAAATACATCAAAAAGATCATCGATCATGATCAAGTAGGATTTATTCCAGGGATGCAAGGACGGTACATTTGAAAATCCATCAACATCATCCACCACATCAACAAAAAGAAGGACAAAAACCACATGATCATCTTCTATAGATGCTGAAAAAGCATTCAACAAAGTTCAACATCCATTCATGATTAAAACTCTCAACAAAATGGGTATAGAGGGCAAGTACCTCAACATCATAAAGGCCATATATGACAAACCCACAGCCAACATTATACTTAACAGTGAGAAGCTGAAAGCTTTTCACCTAAGATCGGGAAAAAGACAAGGATGCCCACTCTCACCACTTCTATTCAACATAGTACTGGTGGTCCTAGCCATGGCAATCAGACAACACAAAGAAAGAAAAGGCATCCAGATTGGCAAGGAAGAAGTTAAACTGTCCCTGTTTGCAGATGACATGATATTGTACAAAAAATCCCTAAAGAATCCACTCCAAAACTATTAGATCCAATATCTGGATTCAGCAAAGTTGCAGGATACAAAATTAATACGGAGAAATCTGTGGCATTACTATACACTAACAATGAACTAGCAAAGAGAGAAATCAGGAAAGCAACTCCATATACAATTGTATCAAAAAGAATAAAATACCTAGGAATAAACCTAACCAAGGAGGTGAAAGAGCTATACTCTGAAAACTGCAAGATACACACGAGAGAGCATTTAAAGAAAACACCAATAAATGGAAATTTATCCTGTACTCATGGATAGGAAGAACTAATATTGTCAAAATGGCCATCCAGTCCAAAGATATTTAAAGATTCAATGCAATCCCTATCAAAATACTAACAGAAGTCTTCAATGAACTAGAACAAATAGGTCAAAAATTTATGTGGAACCACAAGGCACCCCTGAATATCCAAATCAATCCTGAGTAAGAAAAGCAAAGCTGAGGGGATTATGCTCCATGACTTCAAGTGCTACTACAAAGCCACAGTAATCAAGACAATTTGGTAATGGCACAAGAACAGACCCACAGATCAATAAAACAGAATATGGAGCCCAAATATAAAGCCACGCATGCATGGTCAATTAATATATGATAACGGAACCATGAATATATAATGGAAAGACAGCCTCTTCAATAACTCATGCTGGGGAACTGGAGAGCTTTATATAAGAAAATGAAACTGGATTATTGTCTAATTCCATGCACAAAAGTAAAGTCAAAATGGATCAAAGACCTAAATGTAAGTCATGAAACCATAAAACTCATAGAACAAAGCATAGGCAAAAATCTCTTGAAAATAAGTGTGAGCAACTTTTTCCTAAACACATCTCTTCAGGCAAAGAAAACAAAATAAAAAATGAACAAGTGGGATGACATCAAACTAAAAACTACTGTATGGGAAAGGACGCCATCAGCAGAACATAAAGGCATCCTACAGTATGAGAGAATATGTTTATAAATAACTCATCTGATAAGGGGTTGATGTCCAAATATATAAAGAATTCATATGCCTACACACTGAAAAAACAAATAACCTAATTAAGAAATGGACAGAGGACCTGAACAGACACTTCTCCAAACAAGAAATATGGATGGCCAATAGGCTCATGAAAAGATGTTCCACATCACTAATCATAAGGGAAATGCAAATTAATACCACAATGTGGTATCACCTCGCACCAGTCAGGATGGCCAACATCCAAAAGATATGAAACAACAAATGCTGGTGAGGATGTGGACAAAGGGGAACCCCCCTACACTGTTGTTGGGAATGTAAATTGGTTCAACTATTGTGGAAAGCAATATGGAAGTTCTTCAAAAAACTAAAAACAGAAATACCATGTAACCCAGGAATTCCACTCCTAGGAATTTACCCAAAAAAGCAAGACACCTGATTCAAAAAGACATATGCACCCCATATGTTTATCACTGCACTATAAACAATAGCCAAGATATGGAAGCAACTTAAGTGTCCATCAATAGATGAATAGATAAAGAAGAGGTGGTACATATACACAGTGGAATATTTTTCACCATAAAATAAAAAAGAAATCATACCATTTGTAGCAACATGGATGGATCTAGAAGGTATGCTCAGTGAAATAAGCCAGGTGTAGAAGACAAATACCAGACAATTTCGGTTATTTGTAGAGTAAAACAAAGCAAAACAGAAGGAACAAAGTACACACTGAAAAAGGAACAGTGTTTACCAAGGGGGAGGGTTTTGGGGTGCATGTTAGGGTAAGGGGGACATGAATAAAGTGGCACAATAATTCAACTGGCTTATAATATCCTACAGTTGCATCCATGTTGTTGGAAATTGTAGAATTTGTTTCTTTCTTATGGTTGAGTAGTATTACATTCTGTATAAGTACCATATCTTCTCCTTTTTTAATAATTTATTTTGGTATCATTAATCTACAATTACATGTGCAATATTATGGTTACTAAACTACCCCCTTCATCAGCTCCCCCCCACCAACCCGAGTACAGACACTGTCCATCAGCGTAGTGAGATGAGAATCACTACTTGTCTTCTATGAGTTGTACAGCCCTCCCCGTGCCCCCCCCAACATTACCTCAGGTTAAGGTTAAGCCCCCTTTACCCCCTTGTCCCTCCCTTCCCACCCATCCTCCGCAGTCCCTTTCCCTTTGGTAACTGTTAGTCCGTTCTTGGGTTCTGTGAGTCTGCTGCTGTTTTGTTCCTTCAGTTTTTTTCTTCGCTCTTATACTCCACATATGAGTGAAATCATTTGGTACTTGTCTTTTTCGGCTTGGCTTATTTCACTGAGCATAATACCCTCTAGCTCCATCCATGTTGTTGCAAATGGTAGGATGTGATTTCTTCTTATGGCTGAATAATATTCCATTGTGTATATGTACCACATCTTCTTAATCCATTCATCTACTGATACACTTAGGTTGCTTCCATTTCTTGGCTATTGTAAATAGTGCTGTGATAAATGTAGGGGTGCATCTGTCTTTTTCAAATTGGGCTGCTGCATTCTTAGGGTAAATTCCTAGGAGTGGGATTCCTGGGTCAAATGGTATTTCTATTTTGACTTTTTTGAGGGACCTCCATACTGCTTTCCACAATGGTTGAACTAATTTGCATTCCCACCAGCAGTGTAGGAGGGTTCCCTTTTCTCCACATCCTTGCCAACATTTGTTGTTGTTTCTGTTTTGGATGTTGGCCAACCTCACTGGTGTGAGGTGATATCTCATTGTGGTTTAAATTTGCATTTCTCTGATGATTAGTGATGTGGAGTATCTTTTCATGTGCCTGTTGGCCATCTGAATTTCTTCTTTAGAGAAGTGTCTATTCATGTCCTCTGCCTATTTCTTAATTGGATTATTTGCTTTTTTGTTTGTTAAGGTGTGTGAGTTCTTTATATATTTTGGATGTCAACCCCTTATCAGATACGTCATTTATGAATGTATTCTCCCATACTGTAAGATGTCTTTTTGTTCTACTGGTGGTGTCCTTTTCTGTACAGAAGTTTTTAAGCTTGATATAGTCCCACTTGTTCATTTTTGCTTCTGTTTCCCTTGCCCAGGGAGATATGTTCATGAACAAGTGGTTCATGTTTATGTCCAAGAGATTTTTGCCTATATTTTTTTCTAAGAGTTTTATGGTTTCATGACTTACATTCAGGTCTTTGATCCACCTTGAGTTTACCTTTGTGTATGGGGTTAGACAGTAGTCCAGTTTCATTCTCTTACATGTAGCTGTCCAGTTTTTCCAACACCAGCTGCTGAAGAGGCTGTCCTCTCCCCATTGTATATGCATGGCTCCTTTATCAAATATTAACTGACTGTATACATTTGGGTTAATGTTTGGATTTTCTATTCTGTTCCACTGGTCTGTGGGTCTGTTTTTGTGCCAGTACCAAATTGTCTTGATTACTGTGGCTTTGTAGTAGAGCTTGAAGTCAGGGAGCATATTTCCCGCTCTTTTATTTGTCCTTCTCACAATTGTTTTGGATATTCGGGGTCTTTTGTGGTTCCACATGAATTTTAAAATAATTTGTTGCAGTTCATTGAAGAAAGCTGTTCGTAGTTTGATAGGGATTGCATTGAATCTGTAGATTGTTTAGGTAGTATAGCCATTTTGACAATATTTATTCTTCCTAGCCAAGAGCATGGGATGCATTTCCAGTTGTTAATGTCCTCTTTAATTTCTCTTAGGAGTGTCTTGTAGTTTTCAGGGTACAGGTCTTTCACTTCCTTCGTTAGGTTTATTCCTAGGTATTTTATTCTTTTTGATGCAATTGTGAATGGAATTGTTTTTCTGATTTCTCTTTCTGTTAGTTTATTGTTAGTGTATAGGAAAGCAACGGATTTCTGTGTATTAGTTTTGTATCCTGCAACTTTGCTGAATTCAGATATTAGTTCTAGTAGTTTTGGAGTGGAGTCTTTAGGGTTTTTTATGTACAATATCATGTCATCTGCAAATAGTGACAATTTGACTTCTTCTTTACCATTCTGGATGCCTTGTATGTCTTTGTTTTGTATGATTGCCGTGGCTAGGACCTCCAGTACTATGTTGAATAACAGTGGAAAGAGTGGGCAGCCCTGTAGTGTTCCTGATCTTAGATGAAAAGCTTTCAGCTTCTCGCTGTTAAATATAATGTTGGCTGCGGGTTTGTCATATATGGCCTTTATGGTGTTGAGGTACTTGCTGTCTATACCCATTTTGTTGAGAGTTTTAATCATGAATGGATGCTGAATTTTGTCAAATGCTTTTTCAGCATCTATGGAGATGATCATGTGGTTTTTGTTCTTCTTTTGGTTGATGTGGTGGATGATGTTGATGGATTTTCGAATGTTGTACCATCCTTGCATCCCTGGGATGAATCCCACTTGATCATGGTGTATGATCCTCTTGATGTATTTTTTAATTCAGTTTGCTAATATCTTGTTGAGTATTTTTGCATCTACGTTCATCAGGGATATTGGTCTGTAATTTTCTTTTTGGTGAGGTCTTTGCCTGGTTTTGGTATTAGAGTGATGCAGGCTTCATAGAAAGAGTTTGGAAGTATTCCCTCCTCTTCTATTTTTTGGAAAACTTTAAGGAGAATGGGTGTCATTTCTTCTCTATATGTCTGGTAGAATTCAGAGGTGAATCCATCAGGTCCGGGGTTTTGTTCTTGGGTAGTTTTTTGATTACCAATTCAATTTCATTGCTGGTGATTGGTCTGTTTAGTTTTTCAGTGTCTTGTTTGGTCAGTCTTGGAAGGTTGTAGTTTTCTAAGAACTTGTCCACTTCTTCTATGTTTTGCTACTTGTTAGCATATAGATTCTCATAATATTCTCTTATAATTCTTTTTATTTCTGTGGGTTCCGTCGTTATTTTTCCTTTCTCATTTCTGATTCTGTTTATGTGTGAAGATTCTCTTTTTCTGTTAATGAGTCTGGCTAGGGGTTTATCTATTTTGTTTATTTTTTCAAAGAACCAGCTCTTGGTTTCATTGATTTTTTTCTATTGTTTTATTCTTCTCAATTTTATTTATTTCTTCTCTGATCTTTATTATGTCCCTCCTTTTGGTGACTTTGGGTCTCATTTGTTATTCTTTTTCCAATTTCAGTAATTGTGTCTTTAGACTGTTCATTTGGGAATGTTATTCCTTCTTTAAATAGGCCTGGATTGCAATATACTTTCCTCTTAGAACTGCCTTTGCTGTGTCCCACAGAAGTTGTGGCTTTCTGTTGTTGCTGTCATTAGTCTCCATATATTCTTTGATTTCTATTTTGATTTGGTCGTTAACCCATTGATTCATTAGGAGAATGTTGTTAAGTCTCCATGTATTTGTGAGCCTTTTTGATTTCTTTCTAAAATTTATTTCTAGTTTTATACCTTTGTGGTCTGAGAAGTTGATTGGTAGGATTTCAATATTTTTGAATTTATTGAGGTTCTTTTTGTGGCCTAGTATGTGTTCTATTCTGGAAAAAGTTCCATGAGCCCTTGAGAAGAATGTGTATCCTGCTGCTTTTGGGTGCAGAGTTCTGTAGATGTCTGTGAGGTCCATCTGTTCTAGTGTGTTGTTCAGTGCCTCTGTGTCTTTACTTATTCTCTGTCTGGTTGATCTGTCCTTTGGAGTGAGTGGTGTGTTGAAGTCTCCTAAAATGAATGCATTGCTGTCTATTTCCTCCTTCAAGTCTGTTAGTATTTGTTTCACATATGTTGTCGCTCCTGTGTTGGGTGCATATATATTTGTAATGGTTATACCTTCTTGTTGGACTGACCCCTTTATCATTATGTAATGTCCTTCTTTATCTCTTGCTACTTTCTTCGTTTTGAAGTTATTTTGTCTGAAAGAAGTACTGCAACACCTGATTTTTTCTCTTTGTTGTTTGCATGAAATATCTTTTTCCATCCCTTCACTTTTAGTCTGTGTATATCTTTGGGTTTGAAGTGAGTCTCTTGTAAGCAGCATATAGATGGGTCTTGCTTTTTTATCCACTCTGTTACTCTGTGTCTTTTGATTGGTGCATTCAGTCCGTTTACATTTAGGGTGATTATTGACAGATATGTTCTTATTGCCATTGCTGGCTTTAGATTCGTGGTTACCAAAGGTTCAAGGGTTGCTTCTTTACTATCTAAGAATCTAACTTAACTTTCTTGTTAAGTTATTGTGAACACCATCTGATGTTTCTTTATCTCTCCCTTCCTATTCTTCCTCCTCCTTTCCTTATATATTAGGTGTTTTATTCTTTGCCTTTAGTTAGAATTTGGATGGTCTGCTTTCTTTGCTATGATTTTATTTTCTCTGCCGACATCTTTTTAGCCTTAGGGGTGTTTCCCTCTAGAGCAGTCCGTTTAAGATATTGTGTAGTGGTGGTTTATGAGAGGCAAACTCTCTCAACTTTCGTTTGTCTGGAAATTGTTTAATCCCTCCGTCATATTTAAATGATAATCATGCTGGATACAATATTCTTGGATTGAGGCCCTTCTGTTTCATTATGTTAAATATGTTATGCCATTCTCTTCTGGCCTGTAAGGGTTCTGTTGAGAAGTCTGATGATAGTCTGATGGGTTTTCCTTTGTAGGTGATCTTTTTTCTCTCTCTAGCTGCCTTTAATACTATGTCCTTATCTTTGATCTTTGCCATTTTAATTATTATGTTTCTTGGTGTTGTCTTCCTTGGGTACCTTGTGTTGGGAGATCTGTGGGATTCCGTGGACTGCGAGACTATTTCCTTCCCCAGCGTGGGAAAGTTTTCAGCAATTATTTGTTCAAAGACACTTTATATCCCTTTTTCTCTCTCTTCTTCCTCTGGTACTCCTATAATGCGAATATTGTTCCGTTTGGATGGGTCACACAGTTCTCTTAATATTCTTTCATTCCTAGAGATCCTTTTATCTCTGTCTGCCTCAGGTGCTCTGTATTCCTGTTCTCTTATTTCTATTCCATTAACAGTCTCTTGCATCTCATCCATTCAGCTGCTAAGCCCATTGATCACTTGTCTCATTTCTGCATTGTCTTTCCTCACTTTCCTCACTTTCTCCCTCAGCTCTTGCGTATTTCTCTGTGGATCCATCAGTATCGTTATGACTTTTATTCTGAATTCTTTTTCAGGAAGGTTGTGCATTTACATCCTTTCAGGTTCCCTCTATGGTGTTGTCTGGGTCTGGGTAAATTTTATTTGTACCACATTCCTCTGTCTTTTCATGGCGATAGAAGTGGTCACTGGCAGGTGCCACGTATGTCAGCTGGACTCTTTAAGATTTTAAAAAGAAAAAATAGAAAAAAATAAAAGAAAGAAAGAGAAAAAAAGAAAGAAAGAAAAGAAATAAAAGAAAAGAGGAAAAAAAAATGCCCGCCCAGAGTAGATTCTGTGGGGATGCTGTAGGTGGCGCTGTTGCTCCACTATTCCGTAGCTGTGGCTGTGCCACTCCGCAGGGTCCTTTGTAGCTCTGGTCGGGGCGCGAATGAATGGGAGGCTGTTGATCTCTGTGGGAAGTCTCAGTACGGCAACTTTTTCCCAGTCGCCAGCCAAGGAGTCCAAAATTCCACAGGACTCCCAGCCTGCTGGGGTGAGTGTGCTGGGACAATCCTGCTCCTCCGTTGGGCCCATGTCTAATTAAGACTGCTAAAAAAAAGGGCGCACTTCTCTTTTGTCCCGGGGAGCCGGCTGCGAGGACCCGGAGCGTTCCCTGGCTCAAATCCTGCACCCCCTGTCTCTCCAATCTCGGATACACCGCACGATGTGTGTCAGCACTCCCGGAGCAGATCACCAGGGCTGGTTATTTTGCGGGCCTGTACTTTCACTCACTCCCCACTCTGAATCCTCTCCTGCCGCCAGTGCGCTGGGGTGGCAGAGTGCTCGGTCCCGCTGGGTCATGGCTCCCTATCTTACCCACCTCGCAGGGTGCCGAGTCCTCTCAGGTGTAGCTGCAGGCTGGATGCCATCCTATATCTTCTGGTCTCTCTTTTAGGAATAGTTGTATTTGTTGTATTTTCATAAATATATATGGTTTGGGGAGGAGATTTCCACCACCCTGCTCATGCTGCCATCTTCCCAGAAGTCCCCACCACATCTTCTTTATCCATTCTTCTACTGATGGACACTTAGGTTGCTCCCATATCTTAGCTATTGTAAATAGTACTACAATAAACTTAGGAGTCTTTTTGAAAAAAAAAAGCATATGTCTTTTTGAATCTGAGAAATTATATTCTTTGGGTAAATTCCTAGGAGTGGAA
Organism: Phataginus tricuspis; assembly: GCA_029783875.1. NCBI lineage: Eukaryota > Metazoa > Chordata > Mammalia > Pholidota > Manidae > Phataginus > Phataginus tricuspis. The sequence continues at coordinate 37,217,007 of JAQQAC010010508.1, forward strand.
TTCCCGGTTTAAATGGTATTTCTATTTTTAGTTTTTTGAGGAACCTCCATATTGCTTTTCACAATGGTTGAATTAGCTTACATTCCCACAAGCAGTGTAAGAGGGTTCCACTTTCTCCACATCCTTGCCAGCATTTGTTGTTCTTAGTCTTTTTGATACTGGCTATCATAACTGGTGTGAGGTGATATCTCATTGTGGTTTTTGTTTGCATTTCCCTGATAATTAGTGATGTGGAGCATCTTCTCATGTGCCTTTTGGCCATCTGACTTTCTTCTTTGGAGATTTGTCTGTTCATATCCTCTGCCCATTTTTTATTCAGGTTATTTGTTTTTGGATGTTGAGGCTTGTGAGTGCTTTATATATTTATATATTTTGGATGTTAACCCCTTGTCGCATATGTCATTTACAAACATATTCCCTCATACTGTAGGATGCCTTTTTGTTCTGTTGATGGTGTCCTTTGCTGTACAGAAGCTTTTAAGTTTGATGTAGTCCCACGAGTTCATTTTGCTTGTTTCCCTTCCTCGAGGAGATGCATTCAGAAAAAAAGTTGCTCATGTTTGTATTCAGGAGATTTCCCTATGTTATCTTCTAAGAGTTTTATGGTTTCATTACTTACATTCAGGTCTTTGATCCATTTCAAGTTATTTTTGTGTATGGGCTTAGACAATAATCCAGTTTCATTCTCTTGCATGTAGCTGTCCAGTTTTGCCAACACCAGCTGTTGAAGAGGCTGTCATTTTCCCATTGTATGTCCATGGCTCCTTTATCATATATTAATGGACCATATATGGTTGGGTTTATATCAGGGCTCTCTAGTCTGTTCCATTGGTCTATGGATCTGTTCTTGTGCCAGTACCAAATTGTCTTGATTACTGTGGCTTTGTAATAGAGCTTGAAGTCAGGGAGCATAGTCGCCCCAGCTTTAGTCTTTCTTCTCAGGTTTGCTTTGGATATTTGGGGTCTTTTGTGGTTCCATATGAATTTTAGTGTTATTTTCTCCAGTTTGTTTAAGAATGCTGTTGGTATTTTGATAGGGATTACACTGAATCTGTAGATTGCTTTAGGCAGGATGCCCATTTTGACAATATTAACTCTTCCTATCCATTAGCATGGCACATGTTTCCATTTATTGGTATCTTTAATTTCTCTCATGAATGTCTTGTAGTCTTTCACTTCCTTGGCTAGGTTTATCCCTAGGTATTTTATTCTTTTTGATGCAGTTGTGAATGGAATTGTTTTCCTGATTTCTCTTTCTGTTAGTTCATCATTAGTGTATAGGAATGCAACAGATTTCTGTGTATTAACTTTGAATCCTGAAACGTTGCTGAATTCAGATATTAGATCTAGTAGTTTTGGAGTGGACTCTTTAGGGTTTTTTACATACAATATCATGTCCTCTGCGAACAGTGACAGTTTAGCTTCTTCCTTGCCAATCTGGATGCCTTTTATTTCTTTGTGTTTTCTGATAGCTGTGGCAAGGACCTCCAGACCTATGTTGAATAAAAGTGGAGAGAATGGACATCCTTGTCTTGTTACCAATCTTAAAGGAAAGGCTTTCAGCTTCTCTTAAGTATGATGTTGGGTGTAAGTTTGTCATATATGTCTTTTATTATTTTGAGGTACTTGCCTTCTATGCTCATTTTGTTGAGAGTTTTTATCATAAATATATGTTGGATTTTGTCAAATGCTTTTTCAGCATCTATGGAGATGATCATGTGGTTTTTGTCCTTTTTGTTGATGTGGTGGATGATGTTCATAGATTTTCGAATGTTGTACCATCCTTGCATCCTTGGGATGAATCCCACTTGATCATGATGGATGATCTTTCTGAGGTATTTTTGAATTCGGTTTGCTAATATTTTCTTGTGTGTTTTGCCTCTATGTCCATCAGGGATACTGGTCTGTAATTTTCTTTATTGTGGTGCCTTTGCCTGGTTTTGGTATTAGGGTGATACTGGCCTCATAGAATGAGTTTGGAAGTATTCCTTCCTCTTCTACTTTTTGGAAAACTTTAAGGAGGATGGGTAATAGATGTTCAGTAAATGTTTGGTAAAATTCAGTGGTGAATATGTTTATTATGTCCCTCCTTCCGCTGACTTTGGGCCTCCTTTTTTCTTCTTCTTCTAGTTTTGTTAATTGTGAGTTTAGACTGTTCATATGGACCTGTATTGCAATATACTTTCCTCTTAGCCCGGCCTTTGCTGCATCCCATAGATTTTGCGGTGTTGAATTATTACTGTCATTTGTCTCCATATATTGCTTGATCACCGTTTTTATTTTGTTGTTGATCCATTCGTTATTTAGGAGCATGTTGTTAGCCTCCTTGTATCTGTAGTCTATTTCATTTTCTTTGCAAATTTATTTCGTTTCATACCCTTGTAGTCTGAGAAGCTGGTTTGTACAATTTCAATCTTTTTGCCGTTACTGAGGCTCTTTTTGTGGCCTAGTTATGATCAACTCTTGAAAATGTTCCATGTGCACTTGACAAGAATGTGTATCCTGCTACTTTTGGGTGAAGTGTTCTGTAGATGTCTGTTAGGTCCATCTGTTCCAATGTGTTGTTCAATGCCTCTGTCTCCTTACTTATTTTCTGTCTGGTTGATCTGTCTTTTGGTGTGAGTGGAGTGTTGATGTCTCCTAGAATATACGAATTGCATTCTATTTCCCACTTTAATTCTGTTAGTATTTGTTTCACATACGTAGGTGCTTCTGTGTTGGGCACATAGATATTTATAATGCTTATATCCTCTTGTTGGATTGACCCCTTTATCATTATGTAATGTCCATCTCTGTCTCTTGTGACTTTCTTTGTTTTAAAGTCTATTTTGTCTGATCGAAGTACTGCAACTCCTGCTTTTTTCTCCCTATTAGTTCCATGAAATATCTTTTTCCATGTCTTCACTTTTAGTCTCTGTATGTCTTTGGGTTTGAAGTGAGTCTCTTGTAGGCAGCATATAGATGGGTCTTGTTTTTTTATCCATTCAGTGACTCTTTGTCTTTTGATTTGTGCATTCAGACCATTTACATTTAGGGTGATTATCAATAGGTATGTACTTATTGCCACTGCAGGCTTTAGATTCGTGGTTGCCAAAGGTTCAAGGTTCACCTCTTTACTATCTAAGAGTGTGACTTAACTTACTTAGTATGCTATGACAAACACAATCTAAAGGTTGTTTATTTCCCCTCCTTTTTTCCTCCTCCATTGTTTGTATATGAGGTATCATATTCTGTACTCTTTGTCTATCCCTTTTTATTACCTCTGGTGACAGCTATTTAACCTTAGGAACACTTCCATGTATAGCAGTCCCTCCAAAATACACTGTAGGGATGCTTTGTGGGAGCTAAAACCCTCAACTTTTGCTTATCTGGAAATTGTTTAATCTCTTTCAAATTTAAGTGATAACCTTGTGGGATAGAGTATTCTTGGTTCCAGGCCCTTCTGTTTCATTGCATTAAATATATTATGCCACTCCCTACTGGCCTGTAAGGTTTCTGCTGAAGAGTCTGATGATAGCCTGATGGGTTTTCCATTGTATGTGATTTTTTTTCTTTCTCTGGTTGCTTGTAATACTCTGTCCTTATCCTTGATCTTTGCCATTTTAAGTATTATATTTCTTGGTGGTGTCTTTCTTGGGTCACTTGTGTTGGGAGATCTGTGTACTTCCCTGCCCTGAGATACTTTCACCTTCCTCAGATTGGGGAAGTTTTCAACAATTATTTCCTCAAAGACACTTTCTAACCGTTTATCTCTCTTCTTCCTCTTCTGGTACCGCTATAATGCGAATATTGTTCTATTAGTATTGGTCCCACAGTTCTCTCAATATTCTTTCATTCCTAGAAATCCTTTTTTCTCTCTGCTCTGCTTCTTTGTATTCCTGTTCTCTAATTTCTGTTTCATTTACTGTCTCCTCTACTTCATTTAATCTGCTTTTAAATCCTTCCATTGTATGTTTCATTTCATATACTGTATTTTTCAAACTTTCAATCTCATTCCTGAATTCATCCCTGAGGTCTTGAATATTTTTCTGTAGCTCCGTGCACATGTTTATAATTGTTATTTTGAAATCTCGTTCAGGAAGATTGGTGAGTTCTGCTTCACTTGGTGTTCCTTCTGGTGTTTGTGGGAGTTTGGTTTGAACCATGTTTCTTTGATGTTTCATATTTGTAGGTGTCGCCCTCTAGTGTCCAGAAGCTCTCCTCTCTGGAGCTGCTCAGCCTCTGGAGCAATGGCGGGAGCCTCAGGTGAGTCACGCTGGTTCCTGCTGGGAGGGACGAGCACTTTCCTGCATCCCAGCTGCAGTGCCTGCCTCCATTGCCAGGGCCAGCGGGCCAAGCATGCAGGGAGAAGGCTCAATGCTTTTCACTTTTAGCTGCCATAGGCGGAGCTGCCCTCTGGTTGGCCTGGTGCAATGGCAGAGGCAGCAGGTTTGTGAGGTGGTTCCACCCAGGAGGAAGGAGTGACAGGATGTGTGTCGTGATGCAGGGCCTCATAGCTGTATTGCCATCCAAGGGGATGGAGCACCTGAAGCTCCTGAAAGTTCCTAACCTGCTGGGATGAGTATACCAGGACAATTTTCCACCTGTCCTTTCTCCTGAGCAGCAAGCTCTATGCAATCCTTGCCAATTTAGCAACCCTCTCGCTGTTAGGAAGTCTCTCAGAGTGCCTGTCTTTTTTCCCAAAGTGGCTGGTGGTGGGTACTTGTTCTCCACAAGTGGCTGGAATCTGTCTCTCCAAATATTCTGCCCGTCTTTGTTTTCGAACCCCACTAATCTCCAGACCACGATGTAATGTAGGTTCGTGCTCCCAGAGAAGATGTCCAGGGCTGGCTGTTCAGCAGTCCTATGCCTCCACCCCCTCCCTACTCTGTTGCTCTTCCTCCTGCCATTGAGTTGGGGTGGGGGTATGGCTTGGGTCCCACTGGATCATATCTTTGGTACTTTCCCCTTTTCTGTGAGGTCTGCTCAGTTCCCGAGTTGTAGGCAGTATGCCACAGCTTTCTGTCCTGTTGCTCTTTCAGGATTAGGTGTATTTGCTGTATTTTCATATTATATGTGGTTTGGGGACGTTTTTGTCTCACCTCTGATGCCACCATCTTTAAGCAAATCTCTCCTCCACAAATTTTTTAATCGGGTTATTTGGTTTTTGGGTGCTGAAGCATATGAGTTCTTTATATATTTTGGATGCTAACCCCTTATTGGATAAATCATTTACAAATATACTCTCCCATAGTGCAGGATGCCTTTTAGTTCCATTGATGGTATCCTTTCCTATACAGAAGCTTTTTAGGTTGATGTAGTCCCACTTGTTCATTTTTATTTTGTTTCCCTTGCCTGAAGAGATGTGTTTAGGCAAAAGTTGCTCATGTTTATATTCAAGAAATTTTTACCTATGTTTTCTCCTAAGAGTTTTATTGTTTCATGACTTACATTTGGGTCTTTGATCCATTTTGCATTTACTTTTTTTATGGTGTTAGACAATAATCCAGTTTCATTCTCTTACATGTAGCTGTCCAGTTTTTCCAGTACCAGTTGTTGAGGAGGTTGTCTTTTCTCCATTGTATACTCATGGCTCCTTTATTGTATATTAATTAACCACATATGTGTGGGCTTATATCTAGGCTGTCAATTCTGATCCATTGATTTATGGGTCCGTTCTTGTGCCAGTACAAAGTGTCTTGATTACTGTGGCTTTGTAGTAGAGCTAGAATTCAGGGAGTGTAATCTCCCCAGATTTGTTCTTTCTCAGTATTTTTTGGCTGCTCTGAGTCTTTTGTTGTCCCATATGAATGTTAGATCTTTTGTTCTAGTTCCTTGAAGAATTCTTTTGGTATTTCGATAGGGATTGCACTGAATCTGGCAATTGCTTTAGGTAGGATGGCAATTTTGATAATATTAATTCTTCCTATCCATGAGCAGGGAATAGATTTTCATTTATTGGTGTCTTTATATTTCGCCCATGAGTGACTTGTAGTTTTCAGAGTATAGCTCTCCCCCTTCTTTGGTTAGGTTTATTCCGAGGTACTCTATTATTTTTGATGCAATGGTTAATGGAGTTGCTTTCCTGATTTCTCTTTCTGCTAATTTATTCTTATATAGGAATGCGGCAGAGTTCTGTGTATTAATTTTGTATTCTGCAAATTTGCTGAATTTTTTCGTTCTAGTATTTTTTTTTTTTTTGGTTAATTCTTTAGGGTTTTGTATGTATAGAGTCATCTGCAAACAGTGAAAGTTTAACTTCTTCCTTCCCAACTTGGATGTCTTTTACCTCTAAGTGTTGTCTTATTGTCATAGCTAGGACCTCCAGTACTGTGTTGAATAAAATTGGTGAAAGTGGGCATCCTTGTCTTTTTCTTGATCTTAGAGGAAAAACTCTCAGCTTTTCGCTGTTAAGTATGATGTTGGCTGTGGGTTTGTCATATATGGTTTTCATTCTGTTGAGGTACCTACCCTTTATAAACATTTTGTTTAGAGTTTTTATCATGAATAGATGTTGAATTTTGTCAAATGCTTTTTCAGCATCTATTGAGATGATCATGTGGTTTTTATCCATCTTCAGGTTCATGTGGTGTATGATGTTTGATTTAGGAATAGTTTACCATCCTTTTGTCCCTGAGATAAATCCCACTAGGTCAATATGGATATCTTTTTATGTATTTTTGGATTCAGTTTGCTAAAATTTTATTGAGTGTTTTTGTATGTATCTTTATCTGGGATATTGGCCTGTAATTTTCTTTTTTCATGGTGTCTTTCGTTTTGGTACTAGAGTGTCAGCTTCTATGGAGATGATCATGTGGTTTTTGTCCTCCTTTTTGTTGATGTGGTGGATGATGTTGATGGATATTTGAATGTTGTACCATCCTTGCATCCCTGGAATAAATCCTACTTGATCATGATGAATGATCTTTCTGATGTATTTTTTTTAACCAAATGCTCACCATAATAGATATAGTTACCATCTGTCACCATATAAAGTTATTGCAGTATTATTGACTATATTTCCCATGCTGTGCTTTTCATCCCTGTGATTTATAATTTATTTATTTATTTAAAAAAATTTTTTTACAATTTATTTTGGTATCTTTAACCTACAATTACATGTGCAATAAACTACCCCCTTCATCAGGTCCCCCCCACCAACCCTATTTCAGTCACTGTCCATCAGCGTAGTGAGATGAGAATCACTACTTGTCTTCTCTGAGTTGTAAAGCCCGCCCCGTGCCCCCCTACCTTATGTCTGATAAACGTAATGCCCCTTTTACCCTCTTATCCCTCCCTTCCCACGCTTCTTCCCCAGTCCCTTATCCTTGGGTAACTATTAGTCCGTTCTTGGGTTCTGTGAATCTGCTGCTGTTTTGTTCCTTCAGTTTTTTTCTTTGTTCTTATACTCCACATATGAGTGAAATCATTTCATACTTGTCTTTTTCGGCTTGGCTTATTTCACTGAGCATAATACCCTCTAGCTCCATCCATGTTGTTGCAAATGGTAGGATTTGTTTTCTTCTTATGGCTGAATAATATTCCATTGTGTATATGTACGACTTCTTCTTTATCCATTCATCTACTGATGGACACTTAGGTTGCTTCCATTTCTTGGCTATTGTAAATAGTGCTGCGATAAGCATAGGGGTGCATCTGTCTTTTTGAAACTGGGCTGCTGCATTCTTAGGGTAAATTCCTAGGAGTGGGATTCCTGGGTCAAATGGTATTTCTATTTTGAGTTGTTGAGGAACCTCCATATGCTTTCCACAATGGTTGAACTAATTTGCATTCCCACCAGCAGTGTAGGAGGGTTCCCTTTTCTCCACATCCTCACCAACATTTGTTGTTGTTTGTGTTTTGGATGTTGGCCATCCTCACAAATCTCATTGTGGTTTTAATCTGCATTTCTCTGATGACGAGCGATGTGGAGCATCTTTTAATGTGCCTGTTGGCCATCTGAAATTCTTCTTTAGAGAAGTGTCTATTCATGTCCTCTGCCCATTTCTTAATTGGATTATTTGCTTTTTGTTTGTTAAGGTGCGTGAGTTCTTTGTATATTTTGGATGTCAACCCCTTATCAGATACATCGTTTATGAATATATTTTCCCATACTGTAGGATATCTTTTTGTTCTACTGATGGTGTCCTTTGCTGTACAGAAGCTTTTCAACTTGATATAGTCCCATTTGTTCATTTTTGCTTTTGTTTCCCTTGCCCGGGGGGATATGTTCATGAAGAAGTCGCTCATGTTTATGTCCAAGAGATTTTTGCCTATGTTTTTTTCCAAGAGTTTTATGGTTTCATGACTTACATTCAGGTCTTTGATCCACCTTGAGTTTACCTTTGTGTATGGGGTTAGACAGTAGTCCAGTTTCATTCTCTTACATGTAGCTGTCCAGTTTTTCCAACACCAGCTGCTGAAGAGGCTGTCATCTCCCCATTGTATATCCAAGGCTCCTTTATCAAATATTAATTGGCTGCAAATGTTTGGGTTACTGTTTGGAGTTTCTATTCTGTTCTACTGGTCTGTGAGTCTGTTTTTGTGCCAGTACCAAATTGTCTTGATTACTGTGGCTTTGTAGTAGAGCTTGAAGTCAGGGAGTGTAATTCCACCTGTTTGATTCCTCCTTCTCAGAATTGCTTTGGCTATTCGGGGTCTTTTCGGGTTCCATATGAATTTTAGAGTTATTTGTTCCAGTTCATTGAAGAAAGCTGTTGGTAGTTTGATAGGGATTGCATTGAATCTGTAGATTGCTTTAGGTAGTATAGCCATTTTGACAATATTTATTCTTCCTAGCCAAGAGCATGGGATGCATTTCCATTTGTTAGTGTCTTCCTTAATTTCTCCTAGGAGTGTCTTGTAGTTTTCAGAGTACAGGTCTTTCACTTCCTTTGTTAGGTTTATTCCTAGGTATTTTATTCTTTTTGATGCAATTGTGAATGGAATCGTTTTTCTGATTTCTCTTTCTGTTAGTTCATCATTAGTGTATAGGAAAGCAACAGATTTCTGTGTGTTAATTTTATATTCTGCAACTTTGCTCAATTCAGATACTAGTTCAAGTAGTTTTGGAGTGGAGTCTTTAGGGTTTTTTATGTACAGTATCACGTCATCTGCAAATAGTGACAATTTGACTTCTTCTTTACCAATCTGGATGCCTTGTATGTCTTTGCTTTGTCTGATTGCCATGGCTGGGACCTACTATGTTGAATAACAGTGGAGAGAGTGGGCACCCCTGTCTTGTTCCCAATCTTAGATGAAAAGCTTTCTGCTTCTTGCTATTAAGTATGATGTTAGCTGTGGGTTTGTCATATATAGCCTTTATGATGTTGAGGTACTTGCCGTCTATACCCATTCTGTTGAGAGTTTTTAATCATGAATGGATGCTGAATTTTGTCAAATGCATTTTCAGCATCTATGGAGATGATCATATGGTTTTTGTTCTTCTTTTGGTTGATGTGGTGGATGATGTTGATGGATTTGAGAATGCTGTACCATCCTTGCATCCCTGGGATGACTCCAACTTGATCATGGTGTATGATCCTCTTGATGTATTTTTTAATTCAGTTTCCTAATATCTTGTTGAGTATTTTTGCATCTACGTTCATCAGGGATATTGGTCCGTAATTTTCTTTTTTGGTAAGGTCTTTGCCCGGTTTTGGTATTAGAGTGATGCTGGCTTCATAGAAAGAGTTTGGAAGTATTCCCTCCCCTTCTATTTTTTGGAAAAATTTAAGGAGAATGGGTGTCATTTCTTCTCTATATGTCTGGTAGAATTCAGAGGTGAATCCATCAGGTCCGGGGGTTTTGTTCTTGGGTAGTTTTTGGATTACCGATTCAATTTCATTGCTGGTGATTGGTCTGTTCAGTTTTTCTGTTTCCTGCTTGGTGAATCTTGGATGGCTGCATTTTTCTTAGAAGTTGTCCATTTCTTAAAGGTTTTGGAGCTGGTTAGCATATAGATGCTCATAGTATTCTCTTATTATTCTTTGTATTTCTGTGGGGTCTGTCGTTATTTTTCCTTTCTAATTTCTGATTCTCTTTATGTGTGTGGATTCTCTTTTTCTCTTAATGAGTCTGGCTAGGGGTTTATCTATTTTGTTTATTTTTTTAAAGAACCAGCTTTTGGTTTCATTGATTTTTTCTATTGTTTTATTCTTCTCAATTTTATTTATTTCTTCTCTGATCTTTATTATGTCTCTCCTTCTGGTGACTTTGTGCACATTTGTTCTTCTTTTTCCAATTTCAATAATTGTGTCTTTAGACTGTTCATTTGGGAGTGTTCTTCCTTCTTTAAATAGGCCTGGATTGCAATATACTTTCCTCTTAGAACTGCCTTCGCTGCGTCCCACAGAAGTTGTGGCTTTGTGTTGTTGTTGTCATTAGTCTCCATATATTCTTTGATTTCTGTTTTGATTTGGTCGTTAACCCATTGATTCATTAGGAGAATGTTGTTAAGTCTCCATGTATTTGGAGCCTTTTTGATTTCTTTCTGAAATTTATTACTAGTTTTATACCTTGTGATCTGAGAAGTTGGTTGGTAGGATTTCAATATTTTTGAATTTACTGAGGTTCTTTTTGTGGCCTAGTATGTGGTCGATTCTGGAAAATGTTCCATGTGCCCTTGAGAAGAACGTGTATCCTGCTGCTTTTGGGTGCAGAGTTCTGTAGATATCTGTTAGGTCCATCTGTTCTAGTGTATTGTTCAGTGCCTCTTTGTCTTTACTTATCCTCTGCCTGGTTGATCTATCCTTTGGAGTGAGTGGTGTGTTAAAGTCTCCTAAAATAATTGCATTGCTGTCTATTTCCTCCTTCACTTCGGTTAGTATTTGTTTCACATATGCTGATGCTCCTGTGTTGGGTGCATATATATTTATAATGGTTATATCTTCTTGTTGGACTGACCCCTTTATCATTATGTAATGTCCTTCTTTATCTCTTGCTAATTTCTTCGTTTTTAAGTCTATTTTATCTGATACAAGTACTGCAATACCTGCTTTTTTCTCTTTGTTGTTTGCATGAAATATCTTTTTCCATCCCTTCACTTTTAGTCTGTGTATATCTTTGGGTTTGAGGTGAGTCTCTTGTAAGCAGCATATAGATGGGTCTTGCTTTTTTATCCATTCTCTTACTCTGTGTCTTTTGATTGGCACATTCAGTCCGTTTACATTTAGGGTGATTATCGATAGATATGTACTTATTGCCATTGCTGGCTTTAGATTTGTGGTTACCAAAGGTTCAAGGGTTGCTTCTTTACTATCTAAGAATCTAACTTAACTTTCCTGTTAAGTTATTGTGAACACCGTCTGATGTTTCTTTATCTCTCCCTTCCTATTCTTCCTCCTCCTTTCTTTATATATTAGGTGTTTTATTCTTTGCCTTTAGTTAGTATTTGGATGGTCTGCTTTCTTTGCTATGATTTTATTTTCTCTGCCGACATCTTTTTAGCCTTAGGGGTGTTTCCCATTAGAGCAGTCCGTTTAAGATATCCTGTAGTGGTGGTTTATGAGAGGCAAACTCTCTCAACTTTCTTTTGTCTTGAAATTGTTTAATCCCTCCGTCATATTTAAATGATAATCGTGCTGGATACAATATTCTTGGTTCGAGGTCCTTCTGTTTCATTACGTTAAATATATCATGCTATTCTCTTCTGGCCTGTAAGGTTTCTGTTGAGAAGTCTGATGATAGTCTGATGGATTTTCCTTTGTAGGTGATCTTTTTTCTCTCTCTAGCTGCCTTTAATACTCTTTCTTTATCTTTGATCTTTGCCATCTTAATTATTATGTGTCTTGGTGTTGTCTTCCTTGGGTCCCTTGTGTTGGGAGATCTGTGGGCCTCCGTGGACAGCGAGACTATTTCCTTCCCCAGCGTGGGAAAGTTTTCAGCAATTATTTGTTCAAAGACACTTTCTATCCCTTTTTCTCTCTCTTCTTCCTCTGGTACTCCTATAATGCGAATATTGCTCCGTTTGGATTGGTCACACAGTTCTCTTAATATTCTTTCATTCTTAGAGTTCCTTTTATCTCTCTCTGCCTCAGCTTCTTGTATTCCTGTTCCCTGCCTTGTAATTCCTTGATCGTGTCTTGAACCTGATTCATTCTGCTGTTAAGCCCGTCAACTGCTTGTCTCATTTCTGCTTTGTCTTTCCTCATTTCCTCCCTCAGCTCTTGCACATTTTTCTGTAGATCCTTCAGCATGGCTATGCCTTTTATTCTGAATTCTTTTTCAGGAAGACTGTGCATGTCCATTCCTTTAGATTCTCTTTCTGGGGTGGTGTTTGTCTGAAGCTTTGTCTGTATCATATTCTTCTGTCTTGTCATGACTATAGAATTGGTTGTTGGTAGTTGTCACGTATGTCAGCTGGGCTCTTTATGATGGGAGTGGTTTCTGTGTGAATGCTGTAGGTGGCGCTATTGCCCCACTATTCCAGAGCCGTGGTCGTGCGGCTCCGCAGGGCCCTTTAAATCTGTGGCTGGGGTGAGAATGAATGGAAGGCTGTTGAGCTCTGTGGGAGTCCTAATTATGGCTACCCTTTCCCAGTCGCCCGCTATGGGGCCGACGCTCCCCCGGACTCCCAGCCTGCTGGGCTGTGTGTGCCAAGGTGATGAGGTTCTCTGCTGGACTCCCGTCTCTTTAAGACCACTGAAAAACAAAGCATGCGCTTTTCTCCTTTTTTTTTTCTTCTCTCTTCTCCTTCCCTGAGCCAGCTGTGAGCAAGCAGGCATGTTCCTGCTGAGACCGTGCACCCTCCGTCCCTCCAATCTCCGCCACACAGCGTTTTGTGTGCCGTGTTCCCGGGGCCGGTCCGGGGCTGGTTATCTCCTGGGCCTGCACTTCCACTCCCTCCTGGCTCTGAATCCTCTCCTCCCGCCAGTGCACTGGGGTGGGGGAGTGCTTGGGTTCTGTCGGGTCGTGGTTCGTGGTTCTGTTTCTTACCCGCCTCGCCCGCTGCCAAGTCCTCTCAGGTGTGTCTGCACTGTGTGCGCTTTCCTATTTGTTCTGGTCTCTCTTTTAGGAATAGTTGCGTTTGCTGTGTTTTTGTGGATAAATATAATGTTGGGAGGAAAAATCTGTCGCTCCGTTCATGCCGCCATCTTCCCGGAGTGTATGTAGACTCTTTTTATCTCAATATTTCTGGCTAGGGGTTTATCTACTTTATTTTCTTGAAGAACCAGCTCCTGCTTTCATTGATTTTTTTCTATTGTTTATTCTATTATTATTTGTTTTCTTGTTACTGAGTTTTAAGAGTTCTTACTATTTTTTTTGTGCTATAACAATTTATTTAACTCAAAAAATCCAATATTGTGATTTGAATTGTAATCCTGTTGTGTTTGTTCTGATCTCCAAAATCCAATGTGTTTTATAGTTACAGCACATTAAATTTGAAAATATTATGACTATCAAAGGACTAGTATTTTTAATTTCCAACATCTCAGATGAATAAGCATTAAACAACTTGATATATAAATGAACAAAGGATATCAATATGGAATTTAGAGAGCAATACATGGGATCAATAAAAATATAAAAATCTACTTAACCTCCTTAAAGAAGAAATGCATGTCAAAATATTTCATTTATGGGATAAGCAAATAATTTGAACTTTATATAAGATCTAATAAGAATGGGGAAATAGATATTCTCTTATGCTTGGTGGAAGCATACAATGGTATCATCTTCTCTAAGAACAATGACAATATTAGAATTAAAAAATGCAGGTACCTAACAATCCTACTGCTAGAAATTTATCCTATGAGTACACTTGCTATGATTAATGAAAATATTTGCATAAGGATGTTCATTGCAGCACTGGTTGTACAATATAAACTGGAGACATGCTAAGTGCTAAGTGTCCATCAAGAAATTAAATATGGTATATTCATATCATGGAGTACAAAGCAGTGTTTAAAAAGAATGAAGACTTGAATATGCTGATACAGAAGTATTTCTGAGATAAAGCTACAGAATATATTGTACAATCCCTTTGACACTACCAAGATACATGTACACATAAATGCATACACACACATTTTTTTCCCCAGAAGAAAATATAAGATATTTACCAGGGTTGCCATTTGTTTGAGGGGGACTAATCTTAAAGGTGGGGAAGAGGATTTCACAACTCTTGGATTTGCTTATACTGTTTGAATATTATCATGTATGTAAGAACTGCCCTGGCATAACATTTCTGCCTTCTTAATTTTAGATATGAAATGAATTAGTTAAGCATAATTGGTATCTTCTCTAACAAATTATTTTCTTTCAGATGAAAAACGGCATACCAAACTGCAGTTGGGGAAGATCTGAGGCAAGCTGACTTAAGACATTAGTGAGAGGATCCTTAATTTTGATTGACAAGGTCTTATATTCAGAGTATCAGAATAGGGGCTTGGGCTGGGAGAAGTGAGACATCAAGCAATGGCCACAGTGAAGGAAGAACTCATCAGACATTCTTTAATCCTCTAAATCCCTTTTAGTTCCTTACTTATCCCTACCACCACCACCCCTACATCCAGCCACTATTTGAGCCAATAATTCCAGAAATAAATTTCACATTCATCATTCTCTCAGTCCCTTCTGATCATCCACTAATGAATATAACCAGTTAGAAAAGCACAACACACTTCCATAAAAGAATCTTCAAAACTCCTGTACTTTAAATTACTAAAGCACATCTTTATTTTGCAATTGAACAATAAAGGGTCACAGCTAGTTTTTTCACGTTTGTACCTGAACAACTACTTCATAACCAAAATGAAATACTGCCAACAAAATATGTGTAATAGCATTTCACATAAATTAAATTGCCCTTAGGACTAAAACAGTTTTAATGCAAACCAGCATTTTTATCCTGTTTTCCATTAGTATTCATAGTTTTCTAACATTAATTGCAGGAATTCCAATTTTTCATTGAAATCAAGACAAACATACAAGGCCTTTCAAACATAGGAGTAAGCCACAGTGACAAATGTATAGTGATGCCTTTAAATTATCCAGTGTTGACCAAATTCACGCTTACACATTTTAAATGAACCCTAAGCTTCTTTGCCTCTTAATTATGGGAACAAATCTTATACAAAGAGATATTTTTGTGAAATGGGGGAAGAGAGTCTAAAAAATTAAGGGGCTAATTCCATTTGGGTACTAGTTCAGCACAATCAAACGTGAAATGGCAGCAGAAATGTAAAATTATATTTGAATTAGGAAATACACTAGACTTTTAACTAAGTGACTTTTTGCCCTTTATATTTACATATAGCACCTGTTACAAGAAAAAAATACCAAATTAAAACACCCTCTACATAGAATTATTTTTAAAACTACTAAAAATATTACTGATGAGTATATAGGAAACTATCTGTACTAAAATTAAGCCTACACTGTAGAAAATAAGGACTAGCTTTTCTCATTTGAAAAGATCACAATGTGGCATAATTGCAATGTTCTGATGCTATAGGAACACTGGGTTGGACAGTTTTTTATTCTTCTCAGCACACATATTCTAATGACAGAAAATGAAAATAGCTTAATGTAAACTGTTTTAGTCTATTAAATCCTGCCCCTTGACATGTATGTCAAGTGTCAGGACTTTACCACCTCAACTTACTTGTGGTGCAGTACTGACAACCCTTAGGTACAACTCAAAACTAAACAGATTTCCAAGTATTCGTGTAATGTACAAAAATGCAAAGCAGAAATGATTATAGTAAACCAAACTTGGCTGAAGCTAGCTAAGAGAACTCAAGAGTCCAGCAAGATAGTCAACTGGGTATCCTTTATTTCACTACATAAATTACAGAGAAGTGGCAAAGCTAAAATCACACGTTACCTTTTAAATATCAAATGATCAAGAGATCATTATAAAGCATTTAAAATTGGGTCCAATCCAATGGGCTCTACATACTAATCCATTAAGAATTTCCCATATTTACAAAACTTGTAGGGTAGATTTTATTTTTAAATGTATAAATTAAGTCAGTAGTAGGCATTACATAAAGTGCTACTATTTGAAATTCAAGAAATCAATTTCAGCATGAAACCTGACCTACTCTACAGAATAAAAGAATGAATGAGTAATCTTGTCAACTCACTAAAGGGTGGGAAAAGATGAGAGCCAGAGAATCCCAGAACTGGCACTGGAACTGGGTTGAAATTTTCTTGCCCATGAAAACAAATAATGGGAACACTACAATTCAGGAGTAAAAACTAAAAGGTTTCTTTTAAATAACAGGTAAAATGGGCTCAATTGTGATTACAGAGGATTTGGGGAAATGACAAATACTCACTTTATTTGGGTCTAAACTGTAAGCAGGGCTGAGCCTTCTTTAACATTTCAAGGTGGTAGTTTCATTTAGCATTTAGTAAATGTTATCACAAGTAATATTTGCTAAATTTTGGAAACTCTCAGCATTAAGGAGACTTGATACTAATCTTTTAACAACTGTTAACAAATGTTAATGAAGGAAGGTATCATTTATAGTTGTTCAGGATATTTACTATGCAAAGATTCTACCATAGAGGGCAAGTTGATGATTTTTTTAAAAGTTGGAGGAATGGAAGCAGTAGTTGAAATAATGAAGGCCCCATTGAGTCAAGTTTAATGGTTATAAGTAATAAATATTACCTTTTGCAAAAACTGTTGAATAAATTAATCATGCCTAAAGCTAGGTTAAAATGTAGGGTTTTTTGTTGTTGTTGTTGCATTTTGTTTAGCTGAGTTAATAAACCAGTAAGCTGGTTACAAAGCTACATTAAGATACCACTGCTATAAGGTAGGGTTGGGCTTAGTGATCTTACCTGTACAAATTACTGAGCATAAAAAGGTAAAACTATTTGTCAGGAGCTTCTACACATATTTACTGTGGTGAATTTTAGGCACAGTTTTCTCGCTTTACCAAAGTCACAAATTCACAATGATGTCTTCATTTGCGGTGACCACAGTGACAAAGCCTGCGGTTTTTTCTTCATGGTAAACAAATGCAGCAGAAATGTTTACTTTACCCTCACACAAAAACACCCTTCCACACGCCAGACAAGTCAGGAATTCAGTTATTTCACACTAAAAACACTGCACAAATTTCCTTGAAATTTTCTATTCTAGAGCTGAAATGGAGCAAAATGAAAAAGAATATACATTATAAGTGAAATATACTTCAATGATTGCTCTCGTTTATAATGAAAGTTATATTTTTCTTCTAAAATTGCCTTTTGTATAATAAAGTGGAACATACTCTTTCCTTCTTCTCAATCCCTCACTTTTTTAAAGAGTATCTATAGAATCAAGTCATACTTCTAACATTTGAAAGATACATTCACTTTCTTTACAGCACTAAAGACATACAAATATCATTTTTTCTTTTTCAAACAATGAAGTAAGAGAAGTCAACAGTTTCATACTTTTGCCCATAGAAAAATATTTTCTGTATCCTTTACACAACAGGTAGGAAAATTCTAGTGTTTAACTGAAACTTTTATGAGGACAAGGCTTTGAAACATTTTCATTCTTGTATTAGAAATTTTAAATGGTTTCAGGAAGTTAAACATTAGAACTTCCTCCTAAAATTGTAGTTTTAAAGTTGCAGTATCTCTAATACCTTTCACTTTGCAAATTAAAAAAAAAACTGGTTTACTTATTTATGCACTGAACTGTATCTAGTCAACTTTGATGGATTGCACCCCAGTAGATACTTCTGGCTGCCCATTTTGCTTGGATTACTGAAATGAAAATAACAATGACTACAACGCTTTAGAAAAACAGTAAACTACTTTGAAAATCATACAAATAAATAGCAAATTTAGATATGGAAACAGAAATAACTATTTGGTGTTTACCAACAACTTTACCAAGGTTATAAAATATCTCATTTGTGGCTGAAAGAGGGCTTGTTTTTGGTAACACTGAAAGGCTTATTGTAGTAATTGCTATTAAGAATAAATGAAGTCTGTATATAATAGATGCAGATATTATAAAGTTGAGCCAAAAAAATACAATTTAGGGATTAATTTCATGCACTCTTGATAAAATTGCTGAAATTATCTATTAGCAGTAAGCCTTCAAAACTGTTCTATTATTATGTAAATTATTTTGTATCTATACAATTCTCTAAGAATTTCATGAAACAGTTATTACAATTTGTGACCATACTGATACGAATAAATCTTTACCAATTAATAATTCTGATATTTAATAAAACTGATCTAATGGGTTTTATAATACAACTATTTTACTTGGAGTAAACACCACACCCCACACCCCAGAAAATGGTTGCAGAGATTGTGGTTGGACAGCTGACACAAATGTGGGAAGTAAGCGATGACACTGTAAAGTAGCTACTTTGTTGATGTGGCAGCTTACATGAAAGTAAGCTGTGGCATAATTTACCTTATCATATTATTAAGAGATGTTTATTCCAACAACTATTTATCATAATGTATTTACTATATATTTGACTTAAATGCAAATTCACCTGAACTACAAAATAATTACTACAAACTAAAAGAGATGTAAACATATCCCACACTATTGTGGTATAAATAATTTTTATGAATTCAAACTACTTTGGCAACTTACCATCAGAGTATATTAAATATTTAAAACACAGACATTAAATAGAACATTGTTAAACATTGTTTCTTTCTCCCTTCCTGATAAGAATATAAAACAAGTAATGCTTTAATTCTACATGTACACATTATGAACATAAATCATTTGACTATAAGTGGACATATATTCTAAATCTTAGTTCTATTTTTTAAGTGCTTTTAAAAATTAAGTCTTCTAATTTGCATTTCAGAATGTTTTCATACTGTATGCATATCAATCTAAATACTTTACAAAAGCTTATGTTCTATCACAGAAGCATGGCAAGCAAACTGAGTCAGGGTCCTAATTAGGAAGGTTTTTTTAAACCCTACTTATTTTCTAAATTAAGTGACATCTTCTAAGGTCATCTTAGTGATAAATTAAAACACTGCCTTGAGTATAATTCTTGAGCTGAAATAGACTAAAATTCACAAGAATTTATAATTTCACTTATGTGGCCTGAAATAATAGAAAGTGAGATTAGATGAAATCTTTCAGGTTCCTTCAGCTCTCAAGTTATAGTATTTCTCATAGGGACAAGACTTCTACTCAGATACCTGATTAGACCTGATCAGATCTGCCAAAAGATTATGAACAGGTCTATAATTAAAATAATCCTTTACCCCTGTTAGCATTAGCCTCTGTGAAACGCACAAATATATAAACATGTAAAAGTATCTGTTTATATACTAGCAACTGAAACCTTCAAGCAACTGTCTTAATGGCTTAACATACCTTTATACATTTGAAGTCAGTTTTTATATATAAATCTTCTCTTTACTCTTACTCAAAACAACCCTTTTTCCTACTCCTACTTGTGTTAGCAGGCCATACAAAGAAAATTATTTCTTAGGCTATTTACTCCATTATATCTGTATTTTAAATGGATTTTTAAATTATTTCTTAGGCTATTTACTCTATAGTATGCCTCTGTTTTAAATGGATACATTGGTTTAACAAATATTACCAATTCTTCTTGTGAATGTAAAGTCTATTCCAAAATATTCCTCATCCTTATGTACACAGTGCTGACACAAATCAGATGCTCAATAAAACATTTGAAATGAACATGGTGAAACCATCCCAAATCAAAGAAAGCTTTTCCCAAACATTTCTTAGTATTTACAAAAGACCCTTGACTCACCAATATCAAAATTTCACTTGTAAGAGTAACAATCAATACTGATTTCTTGACAGTGTATGTGTTTGGGTTGGGGGTGGGGTGGGCTGAAAGAGGGGGGGTAGTAGATTAGATATAACAAATTTGGCATTTTTATCACATCGTACTACATTGACATAAATGGAATCTAGAACTACTTGGCATAATAAAGCTAGGATCATTCCTAGTACCTATTTAGATTGATAAAAAAGTGAGAAATTCTTGGGTATAGTGGATAGTCTTACCTGTTGGGTAAACAGGGAAGCATAATCGGCATATTCATTTTAAAAATTGTGAAGGATAGTTTAATAAAGATCCTAATAAATATGCCTTTTAAAAAGAATCTTTTCTGTACATAAAAATACTAACAGTAGGTAGCTTCTAGATAAAGCATTCATATATGAGAAATTTAAGTGCAATTCTAAACCTCTAATATAGTCACTTAAAGACTGATATTAATGACAAAGAGGCAGCACTGCTCACTGCCGATTAGTTATTAGTTTTCTCAGAAGTGTAAACAAAGCCCTAAATCAAAGAACATGCCAACCATGACATTTATCTGTCTATATATATACAACTGTCTTTTTTTAAATCTATGGTTGCCATATTTTGTCCATACTGTTAGAACAGATTTTCTTTCTAATTTCAAAGAAAAATTGCCAAAAGTTATTATGTAGACTCCCAACATAATTTTACTTTTTCGTTTTTCAACTTATCATGTCATACAGCAGCCTGAATTACATTTATCTGTTGGTAGAGAATGGAATGTTCAAATAAGATTATAGTTATTTACTATCTTATCCTGTCTTGACTGTGAAATCTAGATACAGATGAGAATTTCTCTTTGACATAAAGGTTATGTTTATTTTTCTCTCTAAAAATTGTAAAAAATATTGTAATACAATAATTTATTTGGTATATTGGCTATTAAGGTTTAGTACTTAATTTTCTAAATTTTATTATTATGGATTTTCCATATCTGAACTATCATTTAGAGTACACTAAAGATTTAAAAAGTACAATTTGTTCCCCTCATAAGAAATGGCACTCCAAAATATCTCCCATTTAGCTCTACATTTTATCTATACAGAAATATTCAGAAACCACTAGTAAGTGAATCTATTTTAACCATTATCCATATAAAATAATTGTCTAATACAACATTTCAATAGGTGAGCAAATTTCCACTTATATTAAAACTGGGCATTTTAAA
The DNA here is from genome assembly GCA_029783875.1 of Phataginus tricuspis. Taxonomy (NCBI): domain Eukaryota; kingdom Metazoa; phylum Chordata; class Mammalia; order Pholidota; family Manidae; genus Phataginus; species Phataginus tricuspis. The sequence continues at coordinate 37,237,941 of JAQQAC010010508.1, forward strand.
AGTTCAATCTCTCTGTAGACTGAAAAAATAAAACAACCCTAGAGAGGAAAATACACATATCCTAAGGGAATCCGATCCTCCATCTGGCTAGACAATCAAAACTCTCCTTATTAACATGCTTATAACTTAATGAGTATATATATATATATATATATGAACTGAAGCAATTGTACACAAAATGACAAGAAAACCATCATTTCAGTTACTGAGTGTTAAAACCTAGAAATAAGTCAGTGATGTTTCATTCTTCTTTTGAAGTATCCCAATCAACAGACCAGTGTGAACAAAGCTTGAAAATGAACTGAATGTTGAAGAATAATAATTTAGTGATAGATATGAATGACAATTAATTGTTCTAACTTTAGCTTAGAGTATCAGTATGTTTAACTTTAATGTGTTAAATGCTATTTCTAAAGTTAGGATAAAATAAGAAGTGTAAAGAATAAAGCATAAGCATCTTTTAACTTGAGCTGCTAAAATGAACCCTTGTCCCTCAAGAAAGGAATGTGCAGATTTTGAACAATTCCATAGCAGCAAAGTTCTCACTCAGTAGAACACTTATCTTTGCTTCTTGTGACAAAATACAGGAATTGAGTAAGAAACAGAATTTCCTTACCCCTCTTTGACTGTGTAACTCTCAATACAAGAAGCTATTTTTAGAAATGTGAACTGATTCAAAATGCATAAAAATGTAAATTTACAATATACATACATACCTCCTAGTGGGGTCAAATGAGTGCCTTTTGTTAGACATACAAAGATGTCTCAAGGCACTTAAGGGGTTAAGACACAACACATGCATTCCTTTACATCAAGTATGTGAAATCACATGATTTGGAATAAGCCAACTTTATGATAAATATAAGTTTCATTATTAAATTCAAGAAAACTTGTAGATTCATATTTATACTTTCTATAAGATGCTGGTAAATGGACAATGTGCAGCATTTCCTGGGAAAAGCAAATTCCACCTTTCTCCTTATGAACAGCAGGTCTCTACAGGGAGAGTGTAGGGAAAGATGTGCTGCATCCATAGGCAGTGTACTGGCTAATATCGACAATGATATTGCTAAAATTTTTAAAATAAAATCTGGTAATCAGTATAGTAAGTACACGAATCACTGGAAACACCAAGCTTTCTCCTGATGTCTCCTTCTTTTTTCTTTCAAGATACACATGTATAACAGAGATGATGAGAATTCTGAGCCTTGCTTGTGGCCACTTACCAGAGGGGACTGCATGGCACCACCACAAAATTTCATAAATTACCCTGAACACACTCAGTATTCACTATTTGTTCGGAGCAAAGCATGAAATAGTCTTCAAACACATGAATTATAGATCTTGAGAGAGTGACGTTTTTTTAAACATAAAGTGCAACAGTGCTAAGTTTTCAGTTTTTTTAGTTCTTCATTTTTTTTTTGTTTGGATGCCATTTCCTGCAAGCAGTATTATGGCATAGTGAAGATAATGGAAAGCAGTTTCCAACACATATTCCAGATCTTTTACTTTCTTATTTATTTGATGACGTTGTTAAAGGTTTAACAAATCCTTCTTCATAAACTTTCAAAATAGCTTCACATACAAATCTGTATTGACTCTGAAAAATAAAAAATTGAAATGATCAGAAAAACTAGAAAACAACAAAGCATATCACTTGGCTTGCTTATAAAAGAAATGCAAAGTAAAACTGCACAGAGATACAGTTTTCACAAAGAGGCTGACAAAAATAAAAGTCTGACAACATATTTTGTTGGCCAAACTCACTCACACATTGCTAGTAGGGATGCAAACTACTGTAACCCTATGGATGGGAATCTGGCAGCATCTAACAAAATTACACTAATTTACCCTTTCACCCAGAAATCCCACTTCTAGGAATCTATCCAAAAGATAAACTAGAAAAAGAAATTGAAAACATATATTCATAAATGAGGCTATTCACTGCCAGATTTTTTATAATAAAAAAGTAGAAACACTCCAAATTGCCGTCAAGAAGGGTACGTAATCTGTGGTATATCCTCATAGTGGGATACTATGTAGGAGGGAGGAAAAAAAAGTCTGTAGACTACTAGAGAATGACTCTAGGATATTTTGTTAAGTAAAAAAAGCAAGGTAGAGAAAAGTACATACATACTTTTGTATGTATGAAGGGCGGAATGAAAATATCTATCTCAGTATGTGGGTTAAAAGAAAGCAAAGGAAAGACATATCATTAAAAAGTGGTTTCCTATAAAGGGAAAGAGGGAATAGGATGCAAGAGAGAGACAGACACTAGACTTCACTGAGTATACTTTCTTCTTTTATGGTATTTACTGTGGAAACCATATTAATATACTGTAATCAATACATTAATTAAAAAAACTCTACAAACTGAAAATAACACAAAACAAATCAATGTGTGTGCCTTGTTGATGGCATAGCCACATAGGAGATATTTCAAGGGACTTTGGGACAATAACTTGTCTCTCTTATATCCAAAAAGCAAAAAGAATTGTGGAAAAAACTGAAAATTCTTTTCAGTAATCACACTGTTGGTGGTAGTAATGTTAGTTTTGTTACTGTGCAACTGCTGTGTAATGCGGAATAGCATTAGTGCTTGTGATAGGTTCTAAGTCTTGCATTGCTGGTATTGTAGAGAACCAGTATTCTTACTAAAGAAAAGAGGAAATAAAGATGTAAGGTAGAAGACACTGAGTAAAAGCACGATGGTCCTGAATTTGTACTGGAAGCACCAGTATTAACTCACAGGTTTGTTTTTCTACGTCTGGTAATTGAAGATTTCTAGAGACAAATACTAACACTAACCCAATAGCAATAAAAAATCCTACTGCTCAGAAGGTAGTCTGTAAAATAACTGCTCAGTAAAAAGAACCAGCACTTTCTGGAGATATTACTGACTCTAAGTCTGTAATGTACAGGCAGGAAATGTACAGGCTAGGGCCTAACATATTTACTGACAGCAAAGAAGCTCCTGAAGGTACTAGGGTCTTGACAAAAAGACTCAGGAGCCAAGAGAATAGGCTCCCACAGGCCAAAAATGGAACAATTTAGGTATCGTTAAGAAAAACAACTACAATGGGTTGAAACATATATATTTACATGCATGATTTCAAAATAATACTAAACAAACAAAAGAGGTCATACCACTAGGAGAGGCTGCTGAACACTTGTAAAGGGAAAGCATCAAGGGTTTATCTTGCCTTTTTTATACAGACTACCACTGGATAACCAGATAGCAAAAGAGAAGTTTCTCTTTAAAGAAGTATTTCAGCTAATAAGTAAAGAAGGAACGATAGAGTATCATAATTTCACAAGCCCAATGAATTAATGATGTTGGCATTGATTACTCAAGGCTGCTAACACCACACAAAGACAACCAGGGGTTGTGTGCCTGGTGAAGGAAGAACATAATACCACCTAATAAGTTCAAGCCAACAGATCCATTTACCGCTTTTAGGAAACAGATACCACCAACCACCAGCAACATCCAGACTGTGGAAAAGTACGTAGCATAAACTACCTGGTTTATTCATCAAATGAAGTACAAGGAGAAAGAAAAGAGAGGTACGAGGAAGCTACAGATTAAAGAGATTTAAGGGACATACAAGCCAATCAAAATGAATGGACCATATCTGAATCCTGACTTTAAGAAAACTGCAAAACAAAAATAAAACATCATTATGTACTATGTGATCCAGTAACTTGACTTCTGTGTATGTATCTGAAAAAACTGAAAGACATATTTATACAATCATGTTCACAGAAGTGGTATTCACAATAGCCCAAAGGTGGAAACAACCGTATGTCCATTGATGGATGAAAGGATAAACAAAACGTGGTCTATATGCAGAATGGAGTATTTTTCAGCCTTAAAAAGAAAGGAAATTCTGACCCATGGTATAGCATGGATGAACCTTGAGGATATTATGCTAAGTGAAATAAGCCAGTCACAAAAAAACAAATATTGTATGATTCTACTTATATGAGGTATTTAGAGTAGTAAAATTCACAGAAAATAGAATTGTGGTGTTGCTGGGAGAAGTGGGAAACAGGGAACTGTCTAATGGGCATAAAGTTTTAGTTTTACAAGATGAAAAAGTTGTACAGACTGGTCACACACCAGTGTGCATACACTTATCACTACTGGAGCACACACATAGAAATAGTTAAGATGATAAATTTCATGGGTATTTTACCAAAATTAAAAATAGAAAATTCATTGTGTGTGAATACAGATACAAAAACCTCAAGAAACTACTAGCAAATCAAATCAAGCAAATATAAAAATAATTATATACCATGTCTAAGTCAGATTTAGCCCAAGCAAGCAAGGTTAGTTTAACATCCAAAAACCAATTATATACTACATTAAAAGAATCAAAGACAAAAACCACATTATCATCTCAGTAGACACAAAAAAAGTATTTGACAAAATTGAACACTTTCCATGATAAAAAAAAGTCAACAAACTAGGAACTTCTTCAACCTGATAAAGGGCATTTATAAAATGCCCCAGCTAATGTGATGCTCAGTGGTGAAAGACTGAAAGCTGTTCCCCTAAGACCAGCAGCAAGACACGGATCTGTGGTTTCACCACTTTATTTAATATTGTAATGGAGGTTCTCGCCAGGACACTTGGTCAAGGAAAAGAAGGAAAAGAGGGAGGGTTGTGGAGGGAATGAAGAGAGGTGAAGGGAAGAGAAGAAAAAGGTATCTAAGTGGAGAGGAAGAAGTTAACTATTTCTATTTGCAGATGGCATGATCTTATATGGAGAGAATCCTAAGGAATCCACTTTCACATACAAAAACTATTAAAGTTAATAAGAGACTTCAGCAAGGTTGCAGGATAAATGATCAAAACACAAAATCAATTTTATTTCTATATCCAAGCAACGAGTAGTCCAAAATTGAAATTAAGAGAACAGTTCCACTTACAATAGTGCCAAAAAGATTAAAAATCTTAAGAATAAATTTAACAAAAGAAGTGACAGATTTGCACACTGAGAACTACAAAACATCACTGAAAGAAATTAAAGAAGACCTAACTACAAAGAAAGACATTTTGTGCTCATGGTGTGGAAAATGGAGTATCATTAAGATGGTAACATTCCCCATAATGATATATAGATTTAATGTAATCCCTATCTTGCTTTCTATACATAGAGGACACACTGATTCTAAAATCCACATGGAAATGCAAGGGACGAGAAGAGCTAAAACAGTCTTGAAAAAGAAGATCAGAGTTGGGGGATTCACATTTCCTGACTTCAAATTTTATTAAAAAGCTACAAAAATTCAGAGTGTGGTACTAGTATAAGGATAAATATACAAATCAATGGAATAGCACTGGAAGCCAAGAAATAAAGCCCTTACATTTGTGGCCAGCTGAGTTTTGAGAAAGGACCCAGAGACAATGAATGAACAGTCTTTCAAGAAATGGTGCTGGAACAACTGGGTATCAACATGCAGAATAATCAAACTGGAAGCCTACCTCAAGCCAACCATATGCAAAAATTAACTCAAAATGGATAAAACACCTATATGTGAGACCTAAATTCTACAACTCTTGGAAGAAAACAGAGGAGTAAATCTTTGTGACTTTTAGTTATACAATGATTTCTTAGACATGATACCACAAGCACATGCGGTTAAAAAAAAAGATAAATTGGACTTCATCAAAATTAAAAACCTTGTGTTTCAAATGACAATCAAGAAAGTGAAAGCAGAGAATGGAAGAAAACATTTGCAAACCATAGATCTACAAGGGACTTATATTCAGTAAATATAAAGAACTCTTACAACTCAACAATTAAGTGACAAACCAAATTGAAAAGAGGGTGAGAGCTTTGAACACACAGTTCTCTAAAGAAGATACACAAAGAAATGGCCAATAAGCAATGAAAAGATGCTTGATATCAAAACCACAATGAGATGCACTTTATATTCAGTAGGATGACTAAAATATAAAAAGATAGATAATAGCAACTGTTGATGATGGTGTGGAGAAAATGGAACCCTCATACTCTGCCAGTGGAACTGCAAATGACGAAGCTGCTTTGGAAACAGCCTGGCAGTTCCTCGAAAGGTTAAACAGAGTCACCATATGACCCAGCAATTCCACTTCTAGGTATATACCCAAGAGAAATGAAAACATGTTCACACAAAAACAATACATAAATGTTTATGGTATCATTATTCATTAATAGCTGAAAAGTGGAAATAATACATATGTCCATCAATAGATGAGTGAATAAACAAAACATAGTATTCTATAAAATGGAATATTATTCACAGAGAAAAAAAGGAATGATGTACTCATACATGCTATAGAAGGGATAAACCTTTAAATAATACATTGACTAAAAGAAGCCAATTACAAAAGACCAAGTTGTATGACTTCATTAATATGAAAGGTCCAGAATAGGTTAACTATAGATAGAGAGTAGGTAAGTGGCTGCCTAGGGCAGGAAGAGGTTGGGGAAGGTATGAGGCAAAGGGGGAATTAGGTTTCTTTTTGGGGTGATGATGATGTTCTAAAATTAGATAGTGATGCTTGGACGACTCTGTGATATACTAAAAACCACTAAAGCTGTTCTAAAATTTAAAAAGACATTTATTTGAGACAACTGGAAATTTGAATACTGGCTATTAGATAATATAAGGGCAATGGTACTGTGGTTTTATTTAGAAGGAAAAATACTTTATCTTTTAGAGATCGGCACTAAAATATTTAAGGACAAAATGATGTGGTGTCTAGGATTTGTTTCAAGTATGAGGAGAGTAGGTGGCAGTATAGATAAACAATATGGCAAATATTGTGGGTCTGAGTATTCAAAATAGGTTCATTATATTATATTGCCTACTTTTGTGTATATTTGAAATTTCTATAATTAAAAGCTAAAAAAATGACAGGCACTTATTTGGTCAAATTTCCAGGTCAATTAATTCAGTAACCTTAATGCCATCAACAAAGTAGCATTTCACAACAGCTTAATATAAAAAATAATCTTAACACTGACTCTAACATTCCATGATTCCTCTCTTGGTCCCGGAACCTAATGTGGACAGTGGAGAACACGGCACATTAGCAGGTTAACTGAGACCTTCTCCATTATTGCTGCTGTGATTTAAAGTTTTATGTGAAAAAGAAAAAAGGTGATTTCACCTCAGTGTTTCATCTAAAGCAGGTTTACCAAGATTCCCAGTTCAGGGAACTACTGCTCTCAGCATTCCACTTGGCTAAGTAATACAGGGTGAGTTCCTCTGCGCCTGCGTAAGCACTCGGAAATGCACATGCTAGGGTGGTGCTGACAAATATTTTCTGTAAAGGACCAGGTAGTAAATATTTCAGGTTTTACAGATCATATGGTCCTTGTTAAAATTTCTCGACTTTGCAATTACAGTGTGAAAGCAGCCATAGACGATATGTAAACAAATGAACATGCCTGTATTTCAATAAAACTTTATTTATAAAAACAAGGGCAGATTTGGCTCATGAGTGATACTTACTGACCCTGTGTTAAGGGTGTTAGGGGTTATTAACTACTGGTTGGGAATATACTTTGATAATAACAATAATCATGTTGAGAATACACACTTGCACATGAAGTATAGTACTTACAGGTGTTTGGATCATCATGGCTCGCTGATCTCTCATTGTTCTCACAATGTCTAGTGGATAAACTGGTTGATTGCATTCAATGAGACACATGGCTGTTTCCATAGTAATAAGAACTCCGGTTCTTCCAATCCCAGCACTAAAAAAGACAAATATGCGGCAAGGTCCTACTGATATTATTCTGTTAAACTTGTGGCTTTTGTGCAGAAAATTAAAGTACTGAGTATAGGAGAACAGTTTGATTTTAATGTTTTATATTACAAAAGTAGCAAGCCAGCTAGAAAAAGTCTTGAAAACTGAAAAAAATTTCACACTTAATACAGATTAAGTGGTTTGTACCCACCTCCTCCCTGATTGTTAGTTGTTACTATTTTAAAAGTTACACTTTAGATCTGAATAAGTACATTTTAAAATTCGAATAAGGCAAAGAAGCTTATTGGAGAAACTCCCCCTTTAAAGAGCAAAAGAACAGAAATATAATAAATCACTAACAAATGCATAGAAGATATGTTTTATACACTCAATCAGTTTTTAAAACCAAATTTAATTTTGATTAAACTTTACCTCTGAGGTAGTCAAGAACAACCTTTTAAAGTATTCTCTGTGAACACGGATATAATAGCAACTGGGGATTTAGGATATGGAAATATTTGGTCTGAAATTTGTTTTGATGACTTGAAAGTCTGCTCTTAAAAAGTGCTGGAAAATTTAAGGATACCTCAATACATCCTCTGAATAAATCATTTAATAACAGAGGTGGTTAATTTGTCTTGCAATCTTTGGGTCAGTGGCAATGAAGGTAGGAGTCATTGTCATTGGCTTTTTGAAGGCAGAAGGGGACCAGAGTCTGAAAGGAAGGGAGGATAACCTACTGCTATTCACCTGGAGCTCTCACAAGTGGCATATCCTGAATGGTACTGGGAAGGGCCATTCCAAGAGAGGGCCATACTCAACAACCCTGAGAGGGCTATAGGCCAGGAAGGAATACCTTGTTGGGAGGGGAAAATCTAAACCTTGGGCTGTAACCTAATGCCTAAAATACTGTATTTCATCAAATGTAAGAAACCATCAATTTTAAGACACATACCAATTTCAGAGATGTTCAACTACAAAAAAGATAAGCTCCTAAGAATCAATGCAATAAAGTATTATTTTTACTTCTTATAATACAGTTTCTGCCAATCATATGTTGGAACATATGCTTTCTACCTTCAAAGCACAGCTTTGAATTCTCTCTAATTATCACAGTGACAATCACAACTTAAGGACAAAGTAAAATTGGATTCTGTTTTAAAAATGTCAAATTAGCTATTCAATCATAAAAGAGAGAAAACAGAATACCTGCAATGAACAACAATAGGTTCTTCCCTGCCAGCTCTCTTATTTCGTATGTGACAAACAAAATCCAGAAAGTCACTTGAATCATCAGGGACTCCATGGTCAGGCCAGGCTATGTACTGGATCTGAGTGAGCTGACGACTCTCATTTTTCTAAGTGTTAGATGAAAAGGTATGTACTTATGACTTAGGAATTATTTTAAAAATAAAAACAAACAGTCATGTCACTTTAGTTTTGGAAGAAAAGCAAAAAAACTACTCTCACTACCCCTCTCTCAAAATAGTAATGTATAAACTCAATAAAACCCAAAACTTGAATGAAAGAGAAAAGAAACCATTTTATAGAAACAGTAAGTATCAGATACTTGAATCATTACTCTTCTTATAACTCAATTTCTATATTTGTAAAGTATTTTTAAGATGAAAATCAAGTAAACAGGCAAAATAAGATCCAGATAAACATTTAAAGAAAATTAAAGAACCATTAGGTGAGCAAAATGGTAAGGTAAAAAAAAATTTTTTTTAATGAACAAAGTTGGGCTAACCCTAAAAAACATAAGTGAAATCATGGAAATTAGGAAAATAAAATTGCAAAATAAATGTAGATTAAAAACCGGAGATCATAAAAACACAAAGTCAAATCAGGGCTAATTCTTTTTTAGGAGCTAAGAGTTGGTATAGTGGAGAAAGTAAGATACTGGTATATGTATCTTGGTTCAAACCTTGACTCTGTCAGTTAAGGCACTTAGTCTTTCAGAGCCTCACTTTCTTCAGCGGAAAATGAAGTAACATCTACACCTCAAAGAGATATCTTGCATTGAAAGGATTCTATAACAGGAGCTGTAAATCACTTACTCAACTGTTTGGAATTATATGCTCAATAATCGGTAGCTAAGAGTCATTCACCACTATGAAATCTGGTTATTGGCATTTACATTAAAGAGAGTTTCCCCAAAAGACCGTTAACACAAAAGGTAATTAAGAAAATTACTATTGAAACAAGAATCCCCAAAAAGACCTCAGTCTTTTTTTAAAAAAAATATGGAATGCTTCATGAATTTGCGTGTCATCCTTGCGCAGGGGCCATGCTAATCTTCTCTGTATCATTCCAATTTTAGTATATGTGCTGCCGAAGCGAGCACAACCTCAGTATAAATTTTTCAGAATCCTGTAACTCTTTAAAATGAAGATATCTAATACAGACTACCTTTGATTATACTTGTTAACAAAGAATTTAATGGTACAAATAATCTACAATAATGGGTAATGCAAAATATTTTACTAAGTTTGGGATAGTGTCTGTCCATCCATCCATCCATCTATTCATGTATATATGTATTTATGGTAGCAAATTTATTTTCCCAATTATATTTGTCTCAAACTACAAACTGACTTGTGTTTTAGCATAGTTCTGAGGTACTTATTGTTTGCAAAAAGCCATTATAGTATATAAAACTGCCAGGAATAATCTACAGGTAGAGTACAATAAATGATGCAGAAGATATCAATATTACCTTATTTAACCATATACAGCCTATCATTCATATCTACTTGGAAAAATGAAGGAATATCTTATTGACTTGCCTTTAGACCATGAGCTAGCTCTTCAGTTTATGTCCCTAAACCCTAAATTCATTCTGATAGAATCTCTAGACCATAAGACTTTAAAATTATTTAATTTTTTATTTCTTCTAACTTGCTTTATTCAATGCCAGATTCCTTTTATAAATCAGCACAGCTTCTAGCTCCTTCTCTTTTGGTCATTGAGGTTCTGTCTTCCTGCCCTCCTTTACCCATACTCAGGGAGGTGGTTGGTGGAGACAGGGGGAAGATGGAATTCTCATTTCTAAAGGCTTAACCATTGATAGGACAGGCTGGATCTTCATAGCTTGTGCTGTTTACTATTCTCTAGTATTCATTTCTTTCTTCTTCTAGCCCCCTTCTAAATCAAAGGTGGCTGACAGGGGAATACCAAGCTGCAGGCAATGAAAATGGGACACACTAGCACTGGCTTTAGTAGCCTGACAGGACCGGCAGCATGCTGCACACATTATCTTCCAATTAGGTTACTGAGCCATCATTTACTTACTTTATTTTTTATTTTTAATTAAAGTATCACTGATACACAATCTTATGAAGGTTTCACATGAAACTTGTGGTTTCAACATGCACCCAAATTATCAAGTCCTCACTACCTCCATTGTAGTCACTGTCTATCAGCATAGTAAGAAAGATGCTATAGAGTCATTACTTCTCTTCTCTGTGCTGAACTGCCTTCCCCGTGACCTACCTTTATTGTGATTGCTAATTATAGTGCCCCTTAATCCCCTTCTCCCTCCCTTCCCACCCACTTCCCTATTTGTCCCTTCTTGGAGTCTGTGAGTCTGCTGCTGTTTTGTTCCTTCAGTTTTGCTTTGTCATTATACTCCACAAATGAGTGAAATCATTTGGTACTTGTCTTTCTGCACCTGGCTTATTTCACTGAGCATAATACCCTCTAGCTCCATCCATGTTGGAAATGGTAGGATTTGTTTTATTTTTATGGTTGAATAATATTCCATTGTGTATATGTACCACCTCTTCTTTATCTATTCATCTACTGATGGACACTTAGGTTGCTTCCTTATCTTGCTGAGCCATCATTTATTAATCAGTTTCGATTTCTGGTTCTGGATCTAGAAACCAAGGGGAGTGACCCAGGTGGCAGTAAGGAGACGTAGCAAGCCCAAAGCTATAACCTTTCTGCTGTCAGAAAGGTCCTACCTATGACCTTTACCTCCTCAATACTGAGGAGATTGAAATTGCTCTCCTCTACTTTTTTTTAAAAAGGGGAAAAATTCGATAGCTTTCAACTGTTCTTTCCATTTCCACAAGTATATTCAAATACTTTGTTGATATTACTTGGAAGAAGTTATCTTTACAACCAAACACACCCCTCATATAATTTTTATGAATAGGCTAAGTATTAAGAGTAATAAATGTTATTTACTACATTTTCTTTTCACCATTCATATTTACCTATAGAAATTGTAAATACATTTATTATAGTAGGAGAATACACTTCGTAATATTCCAAAGCATCCCAATGAAGCAAACAGTTCAATGTTTTTTAAATAGTATTTCTTAGAAACCAGGACTCAGGCTAAAAGCATTTTCAGCTTTCAAAGCCTTAACCTTGAACACAACAGTAATGGATATCCTGCCTTCCTACCTCTTGATTACATAGTGTCATCTTCCTGAAGATGTATGCTGTGTTTCCTTCTTCGGAGTGGCAGGTGACTTGGTAGCATCCATAGGATGAACTTCCTATGGGTTCTGGCCAATACTGGTGACATTTAACCTGACATCAATAGATTTAAAATATATATATAATTCAGGTTCTCCAATTTATACAATATTTTAATTTTTTAACTCTTTTCAAACTTGTAAAAAAGTTACAAGAGTAATTTAAGGGACTCTCATATATCCTTCCCCTAGATTTGCCAACTATTAACATTTCTTCTGTCATTTTTTTCTTTTTGTAATAATAGTCTGTTTGGATATATATTGAGAGTGCAAATACACTGTTTACAACAAGCTTTCATCCAATGTTTACCATTCTCAATTCTTGCCTGAATCAATTACTACTATGAATGTGGCAAAATGGTGTACTCATTATGGTATTTTTTAGATTTAAGTTAACAATGAGAAAGAAATCTTCAACTAAAACGCAATCCATTTATTTTCAAAATTAAGCTTTTTAAAAAACAGCTTTACTGACATATAATTCACACACCATGCAATTATCCAGGATTTAAGGTACACAATTCAATTGTCTTTAGTATATTCACAGAACTCTGCAAGCATAGACACAATCACTTTTAGAACATTTTCATCACTCCCCAAAGAAACCCTGTATCCTTTAGTAATCACTATGCAGTCCTCTCTATTCCACCCTTCTTCACCCACTCCAAACCTAGGCAAACACTGATCTACTTTTTGTCCTCTATGGATTTGCCTATTCTGGATATTTTATATAGTGGAATCATTTAATATGTGGCCTTGGATGATTGGCTTTGTTCACTTAGTGTAATGTTTTTGCATGTATCATTTCTTCCTTTTTATTGACAAATAATATTCAACTGTATGAATATCCTGCATTTTATTTGGTATATATGGTTTATTTCCACTTTTTGGCAATTATGAATGATGCCATTGTGAATATTTGTATGTAAGTTTTTGTGTGAACACATCTTTTCAATTCTCTTGGGCACTGAAATTCTCTAGGAGTGAAACTGCTGGGTTACAGTAATTCTATAGCCCTTTGAGGAACTTACAGACTATTTTCCAACGGGGCGGCACCATTTTACAAATCCACCAGCAGTATAGGAGGGCCCCATTTTCTCCACATCATCGCCAGCATTTCTTATTATCTGTCATTTTTTATTCTAGCCATTCTACTGGGTATAAGTGGTATCCCACTGGTTTTGATTTGCATTTCCCTGATAACTAATGAAGCCAAGCATCTTTTCATGACCTTATTTGCCATCTGGATATCTTCTCTGGAGAACCAATTCACATCTTTTGGCCATTTTAAAAGTGGGGATATTTATTTTATTCATTTTATTGCTGGGTTGTGTGAGTTCTTTATAGATTCTTGATACAAATCCCTTATCACATATATATTAATTCACTTAAGTAAAAACAAATAACAATGGCTAACACTTGTATCACATATATGATGCATCAGTCAGAGTTTTAAGGACTTAACCTGATTATTTTAATCATGTCACAAGAAAGGAAGTTTAAAGTTCACAAAAAAGACTAAATCTACATGAATATGTTGATTATATATGCATTGTAATTTGAGAAAAGCCCAAGCAATGTGTAAGATTCAAGTATGACTTACTCTGCCACGTTCAACTTGTGTGGTCAACATTACAACCATGGAGGAGCCTTGTTCCCAGGTCATCTGCCAGAAATCTGTACAAGTGTGTGGTAATGGCCCTTGACAAGCAATGTACTGATTTATAATACTAGAAGAAGGGATTTCCATCTAAAAAGAACACAAAAGTAAAATCTTTTGCATTATTACTTTTTACTTCGATCAAGCATATGAAAATCATCTACCAAATGATAACTGAATACAACTAATCTCAATGAACTGCAAAGTCAGTAAAACAAGTTTCTTACATATCTGTAGAAAAAATTTCTTGGCAACTTCCAGTAGCTACACATATTTATCCTTCAATTAGTGGAAACAGGAATTTAAGTATTTTCCAAAGCATTCTTACAGTTTTAAGAGCACCTTTACAGAGAACCCTGTTTCAGAGGCAGAGACTGGTACAGGAAAAAAACAATTGTCTCTAAAAAGCTTATAAGTAAAATTTGTGAGGAGCAAAATTCTGCCATTTGTTTTAAATTTTATATATAACATACATGTAACATAAAGGGATATTGGAAAAATATTTTAAATTCATTACTTTCAGAAAGATCATGAGTTTTGGGGGGAAGATCAGTCATCACCTAGTACACTTTGAGATCGAATAAAAAAAAAGGTGACATATAAACACGGCAATTGGAAGAATATCAAAGGGTGAACAGGGAAAGAAGTCTTCCTCTCATCCCAGCCTACAGTTTACACCCAGGAGGGAAATCCTTTTTCCCTAGTTTCTAATATAGCCTTTCATAGATATTCTATAAATACTCAAGTGTACTTGCAAAACTACCTTCCTTTTTTCTGTAAAACATAAATGGTAGCATATGTTTCGCATCTTGGTTTATTTCCCACTTTACCTTTGAGATCATGTCAGATTAGTACATAAAATTTTATTTTTAATAGCTTTACTATATAAATACACTAAGTTATTTAACAATCATTTAAGTTGCTGCCAATCTATCTGCTACATAAACAAGGCTGCGCTGAATACTTTTGACAACCTAACATTTTCAGGCACAGAAGAAATGTATTTGTATGGCAAGAGGAAGAAATAAGAATGCTGGATCAAAATGTATATGCATTTAAAATTTTGACAGATAGTGACAACCTCTCCAAAGAGGTTATGCCTATTTAAACTTCCACCAACAATGTATGAGGAATGCTTGTTCTCTGACAATCTCTTGAATATATCCATAATCCCATACCCACAATTCTGAAACTCTCAAAGTTCTGAAGTGTAAGTTTGTCTTTTTTTTTAATATATGACCTGAACTGACTGAAGACTATAGTCTTTATTAGTCCTACATAGTGGGAATCCATTTAGCTGTTGCAAATCAACATATTGATTATGGCATTTATCCCATAGCATGCTGGGGACATTACTTATTATTGTATATTGTATATGTATTCAGTGTATATGGCATATGCACCAAATAACCCTTCAAAAATCCAAAAAATTCTGAATTGCAAAACATTATTTGACCCCAAGGTTTCAGATAAAGGATATACAGAGACATATATGATAATTATCAAACGTTTTGATATTTCAATCAATAGATAAAAAATGGTAATTTCTTGCACTTTTGATCTCCACTTTTCTTTTTATGAATCAACTTGAAGTATTATTAGCTGTTTGTTATTATTTATTGAAATGTTATAATAGCATTGTGGCTTTGCTAAAAAAAGAAAAGGAAAACAAAGGTCCTTAGAGGTACACACTAAAAGTCAATCTTCATTACTCATGGATTTTGTATTTGCAAATTTGTTAAATCTATTTGTAACCTCAAAATACTTATATGGCTTCCATCATTATTTAAAGATACATCCAGAGAGGTGAAAAATTTAAGTCACTCATGTGTACATTTCTAGGAAATACTGAAGAGGACAGCCTGCCTTCTTGTTTTTGGACTCACACTGTAAACAAGTCCTTTTAGTGGTCTACTTAGTGCCATGATTTTTGAATTTTTGAGCTTGTTGGTGATTTCACTGTTTAAAATGTTCCCCAAGGGTTGTCTATTGTTCCTAAGTACAAAAAGGCCATACTATGCCTTACTGAGAAAACACTGTATTAGAGGAGCTATCCTCGTTAATGACTTATATGTTGTTGGTCATGAGTTCAATGGTAATAAATCAACAATGTATAGTAAATATGGTGTATTTAAACAGAAACACACGTTGAACTGATCAGCTGACAAAAATGTTGCAGCTAGAGGCTCTAGGGAAACTAGCTGTGTATTTCTCATTGGACAATGGTTCAGTATTTGTTAATTCAGTGTTTGTGAAGACTTTATTAAGTACTGCAAATAACAAGAGCTGACAGTATTTACAAAATGGTGATGTATTTCGGCTTTCCGAAAAGTAATCTTAGAGGTAGTATTTAGATGAAAAAAGACTGGACATTTGTTAGTAGCTCCTGAAGCTGGGTAACACGTTTCTGGGAGGGAGGTGCTCCTGACCGTACCATACTTTGGTACAGATTTGAAAATAGCCATAATTTTTTTTTTTTAAATAATTTATTTTATTTTAGTATCATTAACCTACAATTACATGGGCAATACCGTGATGATTGAACTCCCCCCATCACCAGGTCCCCCCCACCAACCCCACCACAGTCACTGTCCATCAGCGTAGTGAGATGAGAATCGCTACTTGTCTTCTCTGAGCTGTACAGTACCCCCCGTGCCCCCCCACCCTATGTCTGCCAATCGTAATGCCCCTTTTACCCTCTTATCCCTCGAAAATAGCCATAATTTTTAAAAATTGGCATTTGTGGGGATTCTGGGAAGATGGTGGAGTGGAGAGAGCCTGAATCCATCTTCTCCCACCTACACACTGAATCTATACCTACACATAGAGCATTTTACCCTTAAGATTGGAGACCAAAGGGAACGAACACCTTTACAAACCCAGGGACAAAAAGGTCACCAAAAAAACCCCCCAGAATGGCAGGACAGACAGAGACACAGTAACCATGGGAACCGCATGCTCACCAGCAGAGGAGAAGGAGGGAGATGTCACTGGGGGAACCAGGTGTGGACTTCCTGCCCTGAGGTGCAGGAAAAAGGCCTGGTGGTTTTAAGAGCAACTAGACCATAAAGCAAGTGAAAGAACCCAAGTTTCAGAACTAAACATCCACTGCTGGGCAAGGAAACTGCTGGAGGCAATCTGGGATCAGAAGAGGTGACAGCACCCTGGGATATCAATCGCAGACTTGGTCTAGGCAACCTCAAACTCTGTGCCTGTACCTAGACATACCTGCAGGAGAGCCAGCAGTTCTTTGCTGCCCACTGCCATCTACTGTCCCAGCCCCCATCAGCAGGACAGGACAGTTCCCTGGCCCACAGGAAGGGTGCATGAATCTGCAGGCTAGTGCCACCAAGGCAACTCCCTGCAGCACTGTGGGAGAATGCTCATACACAGCTGATCCCTGGCCCACCAGTGGGACCTCTGCTCGCCAACATAGGAATTCCCCAGAGCAGCCCAGAGCATCCAGTGACTAGGCAGGCATGCATGTACACATTGTCTGATTCTGACCACCCGTCGACTGGCAGGTGGTGACATGGGAACCCCCCCCCTCCACGAGCAACCCAGGGCCCTCGGGGTGGCAGGGGAACATGTGAATGCACAGTGCCTGATCCTGGCTGCTGGCAGGATTGGTGGGCACCAACCTGGGGACTGCCTACAGCAGCCCAGAGCAGGCAGGAGCTCTGGGAGAACAGGCAGTGTACACAGTGCCAGGTTCCAGCCCAAAGAACTGTGGGCACCAAAGTGGGAATTCTGAGGAGCAGTCCAGAGTGTGTGGGGCTGAGGGAGAATGTGCACAGAACCTGACTCCATGCTACCAGTGGGACCAGCAGGCACCCAATGCAGGAATTCTCTAGAGGGGTCCTGAGTGGCCCATAGTGTGCACAGGCATACAAGTGAGGAGGTACAGGGTACTCAAGCCTGCGCCAATCCAGGAGTTACTTGTAGTGTACCCCTGACCTGCTGCTGGCCCACCACCCTTCCCCAACCAGTGCAGAAGCCATAGGTGTCCACCAAGGATCCCTTCCATCAGGCCCCCAAGGTCACACTCTGGGGACCCCAGCAACAGGAAAAGCCTGTCTTCACTTACTTGGCCTTCAGCTTGCCAAAAGCATGAGGCACATACAGTCTATACAGGGGACTCTCCTACACAAGGCCAATCCTTTAAGACCGGAAGAGAGAGACCTTTCAACTAGAACCAAGTTGAAAGTTTCATAGAATCAGCCAACCATAAAATAAGGAGACAGAGGAATATGCTCCAAATAACAGAACAAATAAACAAACAAAAACACCAGGAAAAAAACTAAATGAAACAGTTAATCAATCTACCTGATGAAGAGTTAAAAGTAATGGTTGTAAAGATACTCACTGGACTTGAGAAAACAATAGCAGAACTTAAGGCAGACCCAACAAAGAGATAGAAAGTCTAAAAAAGAACCAGTCAGAGATGAAGAATCCAATAAGTGAAATAAAAAGTACACTGGAGGGAATGAACAGCAGACTAGAGGATACAGAAAAATGGATCAGTGACTTGGAACACAGAGTAATGGAAAGCACCAAGCTGAACAGCTGAATGAAAAAGGAATTAAAAGAAATGAGAATAGGGTAAGAGAGCTCTGTGACAATGTAAAATGCCCTAACACCTGTATTATAGGAGTCACAGAAGGAGAAGAGAGAGAGAGAGAGGAGTGGAAAACTTCTTTGAAGAGATAATAGCTGAAAACTTACCTAGGGAAGGAAACAGTCTACAGGTCCAGAGAGCAGAGAACGTCAAGTAAGATGACCCCAGGGAGGTCAACAGCAAGACAAATCATAATTAAAACATCAAATTACAAAGACAAAAAATCTTAAAAGTAGCAAAAGAAAAGTTATGAATTACACATAAAGGAAACCTCAAAAGGTTATCAGCTGATTTCTCTGCAGAAACTCTACAGGCCAGAAAGGAATGGCATATATTCAAAGTGCTGAATGGAAAAAACTGCCAAACAAGAATGTTCCACCCAGCAAGGTTATCATTCAGAATTGAAGGAGAGATAAAGAGCTTCACAGATAAACATAAGTTCCCCACTACTAAACCAGCCTTTCAAGAAACATTAAAGGTGCTTTTTTAAGAGGAAAAGAAAAGACCTTAAATAGAATCAAGAAATTTCAGAAAGGGAAAAGTATCCACTGGTAAAGCAAACATATGGTAGAGGTAGTAGATCAGTTACTTAAAAGTTAGTATAAAGGTTAAAAAGACTGAAGTAGCAAAAGCAATTACATCTGAAAATTGGTTAAGGAATCACTTAATAAAAAGATGTAAAAGAAGATACTTTAAACATAAAACACAGAGGAGAGGGAGTAAGAAATGTAGTGCTATTAGAATGTGTTTGAACTTAAGTGACCATCAGCTTATTGTTATATTCATAGGATGTCAACCACAAACCAAAACCTTACAATAGATACACAAAAAAGAGAAGGGAATCCAACCATAACACTAAAGAAAATCATAAAACAAGAGAAGAGAGCAAGAGAGGAAGAAAGGATTAGAGAAGAAAAAAACAGGAAACACTTAAAATGGCAATAAGTACATATGTATCGATAATTACTTTAAATGTAAATGGCCTAAATGAGACAATCAAAAGACACAGAGTGAATGAATGGATAAAAAAACCCAAAAACATCTATTTGCTGCCTACAAAGGACTCACTTCAGACCTAAGGACACACACAGACAGAAACTGAAGGAATGAAAAAGATATACTGGGATGCAAAAAAAGCTGGAGTTGTAATACTTACACACATGGAGGCTAAACAGCATAACCAATGGATCTAGGAACAGATCAAAGAGGAAATCAACACATGGAGAAAAATGAAACATAAACACTGTGGTTCAAAATATGTGGGATGCTGCAAAGTGCTTCTAAGAGGGAAATTTGAAGCAATACAGGTCTACCTCAAGAAATAAGAACAATCTCAAATAATCTAACCCTATAACTTAAAAGAAGGAGAAAAAGAACAAAGCCAAAAATTAGTAGGAGGGACATAATAAAGATCAGAACAGAAACAGAGACTAAGAAAACAACAAAAAAATAATCAATAAAACCAAGAGCTGGTTTCTTGAGAAGACAGCCAAAACAGACAAATCCGTAGCCAGACTTATCAAGAAAAAAAGAATACACAAGTAAACAAAATCAGAAATGAAAAGAGTTACAACTGACACCATAGAAAACCAAAGAAATATAATAAAATCCTAAAAAAATGAAATGGCAATAAATCGGACAACCTAGAAGAAATGGATAAATTTCTAGGGAAATACAACCTTCAAAGACAGAACCAGGAAGAAATGAACATCTGAATGACCAATTGCTAGTAACAAATTGAATTTGTAACGAAAATCTCCCAACAAATAAAAGGCCAGGACCAGATGGCTTCATAGGTGAATTCTACCAAATATTTAAAGATGAGTTAATAACTGTCCTTCTTAAAGTATTTCAAAATTTAGAAGACAGGGAATACTTCCAAATTCAGTCTGTGAGGCCACTATTACTCTAATACCAAAACCAAAGACACTACAAAAAAGGAACATTACACATGAATAACCCTGATGAACATAGATGCAAAAATCCTCAACAAAATATTAGCAAACCAAGTTAAAAAATACATCAAAAGGATCATTCATCACGACCAAGTGGGATTTATTCCAGGGATTCAAGGATGCTGCAGTATCTGCAAATCAATGATTAGGATATACCACATTAACAAAAGAAAGGATAAAAACCATATGGTCATGACTCAATAGATGCTGAAAAAGCACCTGGCAAAATCTAACATCCATTCATGATAAAAACTCTCAACAAAGTGCGTACAGAGGGAATATACCTCAGCATAAAATAAAGGTTATATACTACAAACCCACAGCTAATATACTCAACAGTGAAAAGCTGAAAGTTTTTCTTCTAAGATCAAGAACAAGGCAAGGATGCCCACTCTCACCATTTTTATTTAACATAGTACTGGAGGTACTAGCCACAGCAATCAGATAACACAAAGAGATAAAAAAAAACCCATCTAAACTGGTACAGAAGAAGTAAAATGAACACTATTTGCAGATGACATGATACTATGTACAGAAAATCCTAAAGACAACACCAAAGAACTATTAGAACTAAATAATGGATTCAATAAAGTCACAGGATATAAAATCAACATACAGAAATTGGCTGCATTTCTATATGCTAATAATGAACTAGTAGAAAAAGAAATCAAGAAAACAATCCCAAGTACAATTGCATAAAAAAAGAATAAAATACCTAGGAATAAACCTAATTAAAAGGTGAAAGACCTATTATTTGAAAACTAAAAGACACTCATGAGAGAAACTGAAGACACAAACAGATGGAAATCTATCCCACGCTCATGGGTAGGAAGAATTAATATTGTCAAGATGGCCAACCTGCACAAAGCAATTTACAGATTCAATGCAATCCCTATCAAAATACCAATGGCATTTTCCAATGAACTACAGCAAATAACCTTAAAATTTATCTGAAACCACATAAAGCCAAACCAATGTGAGAAAGAACAAAGTTGGGGGTATCATGCTCCCTGAATTCAAGCTATACTACAAAGCTACACTGATGACAACACTATGAACAGATCAACGGAACAGAATAGAGAGCCCAGAAATTAACCCAAGCATACATGGTCAATTAACATATGACAAAAGAGCCATGAATATACATACAATGGGGAAAAAACAGTCTCTTCAACAAACTGGACAACTATAAGAGAATCAAACTAGATCAGTGTCTTACACCATACACAGGAGTAAACTCTTAATGGATTAAAGACCTAAATGTGAGATAAGAAACCATAAAACTCTTAGAAGAAAACATAGACAAGAAACTCATGAACATCAACATGAGAAATTTCTTTATGCATATGTCTCCATGGGCAAGGGAAACAAAATAAAAACTGAAAAACTGGGACACATCAAACTCAAAAGCATCTGTATAGCAAAGGAAATTCTCAACAAAACAAAAGGGGAGGGGGCTCAAGATGGCGGCGTGAGCAGGGCAGCAGAAATCTCCTCCCAAAACAATATATATTTTTGAAAATAGAACAAAAACAACTATTCCTAAAAGAGAGACCAGAAGATACAGTACAAGAGCGGGGCTACATCTACATCTGTGAGAACTCAGCATCTCATGAAGGGGGTAAGATACAAAGCTGTGACCCTGTGGGACCCGAGCACTCCCTCAACCCCAGCTCACTGGCAGGAGGAAAAAAGTCAGAGTGGGGAGGGAGTGGGAGCACAGGATTACTAAATAACCAGCCCTAGTCATCTGCACCAGCAGATCAGACACACATTGCATGGTGTACTAGATATTAGAGAAACGGAAGGGCAGGATCGAGACAAAGACTGCTAGCAGGTCCCCTCAGCTGGCTCCCCTGGGACAAAAGAAAACTGGGTGCTTTTTAAAAGTCTTAAACAAACAAGGGCCCAACAGCTCAACAAAATCGTCAAAGCACACTCACCCCAGCAGGTTGGAAATCTTGAGGAACTTCAGGCCCCCTAACCCCCTGCAGGGTAAAGCAGTCTCGAATCCCCTCACGGCAATAAGCAGCCTGAATTCGTTCCCCCAGCTGGCACTGCTAACAGACCATCTGAGCAGCCCCGCCCACAGCAACCACACTGAGTCTTCTCCCAGCGTGCAGCTAACCAGGACGAGCAAAGTAAGCCAGAGCAAAGTCTGGAAAGCACGAAGGGGCACCGTCCTCACAGGAGAACACACACGGCGTGGCTGCAACACCCCCAGAGAGCTCTAGGCTGGCCTGCGGGCAGCCCTGCCCATGGCAGCTCAGGGGATTAAGTAGAGACTGCCTCCCGGTGTGTGGGAAACTGGCACAATTAGCGGAAGCCAGAGCAATTCTGGAAGGCACGAAGGGGCGCTGTCCTCGCAGGAGAACACACCTGGCGTGGCTGCAACACCCCCAGAGTGCTCTAAGCTAGCCTGAGGGTAGCCACGCCCACGGCAGCTCAGGGGATTATCCCAGAGACTGCCTCCTGGTGTGCGGGTAACCAGCACAGGCTGCGGAGAACGGCAAGGTGAACAAGCAGGAAGGGACTTGTTCTCCCACCTGACACACGGGCCACCTGCCTGCGATCACGTCTATCGCCATGAAAAGGCAAAAGAATCCAGTCCAGTCAAAAATCACTCAGACAACCCCAGAGAGAGGGCCTGGTGGGATAGATATAACCAATCTTCCTGGAAAAGAATCAAAATAAAAGTCAACCATGCTGAAGGACCTTAAGAGAAAAATGTAAGAGCTAAGGGATGAAGTCCAGAGGGAGATAACAGAAATGAAACAATCGATGGACGGGCATAAGAGTAGACTGCACGAGGTGCACAAAACTGTTAATGGAATAGAAATCACAGAACAGGAATACAGAGAAGCTGAGGCAGAGAGAGATAAAAGGATCTCTACGAATGAGTGAATATTAAGAGAAATGTGTGACCAATCGAAATGGTACAATATTCAGATTAGAGGGGAGAGAGAAAAAGGGACAGAAAGTGTCTTTGAAGAAATAATTGCTGAAAACTTCCCCAAGCTGGGGAAGGAAATAGCCTCTCAGACTATGGAGCCCACAGATCTCCCAACACAAGGGATCCAAGGAGGACAACACCAAGACATATGTAATTAAAACGGCAAAGATCAAAGACAAGGACGAAGTATTAAAGGCAGCCAGAGAGAGAAAAAAAGATCACCTACAAAAGAAAACCCATTAGGCTATCATCAGACTTCTCAACAGAAACCTTACAGGCCAGAAGAGAATGGCATGATATATTATATGCAATGAAACAGGAGGGCCTTGAACCAAGACTACTGTATCCAGCACGATTACCATTTAAATTTGAGGGAGGGATTAAACAATTCCTAGAAAAGCAAACGTTGAGGGAACTGGCCTCCCACAAAGAACCTCTACAGGATATTTTAAAGGGACTGCTCTAGATGGAAGCACTCCTAAGGCTAAAAAGATGTCACCAGAGAAAATAAAATCATAGCAAAGAAAGCAGACCATCCAAATACAAACTAAAGGCAAAAAATAAAATCTATTATCCACAAAAACAGTCAAAGGAAACACAAAAGAGTACAGAATAAAACATCTAACATCTAAAGAATGGAGGAGGAAGAATAATAAGGAAGAGAAATAAAGAATCATCAGACTTTGTTTACAATAGCTTAAAGAGAGTTAAGATAGACTATTAGATGGTAAAGAAGCTACCCTTGAACCTTTGGTAACCATGAATCCAAAGCCTGCAATGGCAATAAGTACATATCTATCGATAATCACCCTAAATGTGGATGGTCTGAATGAACCAATCAAAAGACACAGAGTAATACAATGGATAAAAAAGCAAGGCCAATCTATATGCTGCTTACAAGAGACTCACCTCAAACCCAAAGATATACAGACTAAAAGTGAAGGAATGGAAAAAGATACTTTACGCAAACCAAAGGCACAAAAAGCAGGTGTTGCAGTACTTGTATCAGACAAAATAGACTTCACAACAAAGAGAGTAACAAGAGATAAAGAAGGACATTACATAATGAAGAAGGGGGCAGTCCAACAAGATGATATAACCATTATAAATATATATGCACCCAACACAGGAGCACCGACATATGTCAAACAAATACTAACTGAATTAAAAGGAGGAATTAGAAAGCAATGCATTCATTCTAGGAGACTTCAACACACCACTCACTCCAAAGGACAGATCAACCAGACAGAAAATAAGTAAGGACACAGAGGCACTGAACAACACATTAGAACAGATGGACCTAACAGACATCTACAGAACTCTACACCCAAAAGCAGCAGGATACACATTCTTCTCAAGTGAACATGGAACATTTTCAAGAAGAGATCACATACTACGCTACAAAAACTACCTCAGTAAATTTACAAATATTGAAATTCTACCAACCAACTTCTCAGATCACAAAGGTAAAAAACTAGAAGTAAATTGTACAAAGAAAACAAAAAGGCTCACAAACACATGGAGGCTTAACAACATGCTCCTAAATAATCAATGGATGAATGACCAAATTAAAACAGGGATCAAGAAATATATGGAGACAAATGACAACAACAGCACAAAGCCCCAAATTCTGTGAGACACAGCTAAGGCAATTCTAAGAGGAAAGTATATTGCAATCCAGGCCTATTTAAAGAAGAAAGAACAATCCCAAAGGAATAGTTTAAAGGCACAATTACTGAATTTGAAAAAGAACAAATAAGGCCCAAAGTCAGCAGAAGGAGAGAAATAATAAAGATGAGAGAATAAATAAATAAAATTGAGAATAAAACTACAGAAAAAAAAATCTGTGACACCAAGAGTTGGTTGTTTGAAAAAAAAAACAAAACATAAACCCCTAGCCACACTTACTAAGAGAAAAAGAGAATCTACACACCTAAACAATCAGAAATGAGAAAGGAAAAATTATGGTGGACTCCACGGAAATACAAAGAATTATTAGAGAATATTATGAAAATCTATATGCTAACTAGTTGGACTTGGAAGAAATGGACAACTTCTTAGAAAAATACAACCTTCCAAGACTGACCAAGGAAGAAACAGAAAAAATAAACTGACCAATTAGCAGCGATGAGATGGAATCGGTAATCAAAACAATACCCAAGAACAAAATCCCTGGACCAGATGGATTCACTGCTGAATTTTATTACACATATACAGAAGACATAATACCCATTCTACTTAACGTTTTAAAAAAAATAGAGGAACAGGGAATACTTTCAAACTCATTCAATGAAGCCAGAATCACTCTAATACCAAAACCAGGCAAAGACACACACAAAAAAGAAAATTACACAGAATATCCCTGATGAACATAGATGCAAAAATACTCAACAAAATATTAGCAAACCGAATTAAAAAATACATCAAGAGGATCATACACCATGATCAAGTGGGATTCATCTCAGGGATGCAAGGATGGTACAACATTCGAAAATCCATCAACATCATCCAACACATCAAAAAAAGGAACGAAAACCACATGATCATCTCCATAGATGCTGAAAAAGCATTTGACCCTCTCAACAAAATGGGTATAGAGGGCATGTACCACAACATAATAAAAGCCATATATGACAAACCAACAGCCAACATCATACTTAACAGCGAGAGGCTGAAAGCTTTTCACCTAAGATCGGGAACAAGACAGGGATGTCCAATCTCCGCAC
The DNA here is from genome assembly GCA_029783875.1 of Phataginus tricuspis. Taxonomy (NCBI): domain Eukaryota; kingdom Metazoa; phylum Chordata; class Mammalia; order Pholidota; family Manidae; genus Phataginus; species Phataginus tricuspis. The sequence continues at coordinate 37,264,096 of JAQQAC010010508.1, forward strand.
TGTTATTCAACATAGTACTGGAGGTCCTAGCCATGGCAAACAGACAAAACAAAGAAATACAAGGTATCCAGAGTGGTAAAGAAGAAGTAAAACTGTCACTATTTGCAGATGACATTATATGGAACATAAAAAATCCTAAAGACTCCATTCCAAAGCTACTAGAACTATTATCTGTATTCCGCAAAGTTGCAGAATACAAAATGAACACACAGAAATGTGTTGCTATCCTACACACTAATGATGAACTAACAGAAAGAGAAATCAGGAAAACAATTCATTCACAATTACATAAAAAAGAATAAAATACCTAGGAATAAACCTAATGAAGGAAGTGAAAGACCTATACCTTGAAAACTACAAGACACTCCTAAGAGAAATTAAAGGACACTAACAAATGGTAATTCATCCCATGCTCTTGGCTAGGAAGAATAAATATTGTCAAAATGGCTACACTACCTAAAGCAATCTATAGATTCAATGCAATCCCTATGAAAATACAACAGCATTTTTCAATGAACTGCTAGAAATAGTTCTAAAATTCATATGGAACCACAAAAGACCCCAAATAGCCAAAGCAATCCTCAGAAGGAGGAATAAGCAGGGGCATCTCGCTTTCGAACTTCAAGATCTACTACAAAGCTACAGTAATCAACACAATTTAGTACTGGCACAAGAACAGACCCACAGACCAGTGGAACAGTTTAGAGAGTCCAGATATTAACCTAAACATATACAGTCAATTAATATATGATAAAGGAGCCATGGATATACAATGGGGAAATGACAGCCTCTTCAACAGCTGGAGTTGGGAAAACTGGACAGCAAAATGTAAGAGAATGAAATCGGTTCATTGTCTAACCCCACCCACAAAAGTAAATTCAAAATGGATCAAAGACCTAAATGTAAGTTATGAAACCATAAAACTCTACCAAAAAAACATAGGCAGAAATCTCTTGGAAATAAACATGAGCGACTTCTTCATGAACATATATCCCCGGGCAAGGGAAACAAAAGCAAAAATGAACAAGTGGGACTATATCAAGCTGAAAAGCTTCTGTACAACAAAGGACACCATCCATAGAACAAAAAGACTTCCCACAGCATGGGAGAATATATTCATAAACTACATATCCGATAAAGGATTGACATGCAAAATATATAAAGAGCTCACGCACTCAACAAAAACCAAATAATCCAATTAAAAAATGGGCAGAGGATCTGAACAGACACTTCTCCAAAGAATTTCAAATGACCAACAGGCACATGAAAAGATGCTCCACATCGCTAATCATCAGAGAAATGCAAATTAAATCCACAATGAAATATCACCTCACACCAGTAAGGATGGCCAATATCCAAAACACAAACAACAACAAATGTTGGCCAGGATGTGGAGAAAGGGGAACCCTCCTGCACTTCTGGTGGGAATGCAAATTAGTTCAACCATTGTGGAAAGCAGTATGGAGGTTCCTCAAAAAACTCAAAATAGAAATACCATTTGACCCAGGGATTCCATTCCTAGGAATTTACCCTAAGAACGCAGCAGCCTAATTTGAAAGACATATGCACCCCTATGTTTATTGCAGCACTACTTACAACAGCCAAGAAATGGAAACAACTTAAGTGTCCATCAGTAGATGAATGGATAAAGATGTGGTACACAGACAAAATGGAATATAATTCAGCCATAAGAAGAAAAAAAAATCCTACCATTTGCAATAACATGGATGGAGCTAGAGGGTATTATGCTCAGTGAAATAAGCCAGGTGGAAAGAGAAGTATCAAATGATTTCACTCATATGTGGAGTATAAGAACAGAGAAGAAAACTGAAGGAACAAAACAGCAGCAGACTCACAGAACACAAGAATGGACTAACAGTTACCACAGGGAAAGGGACTGGGGAGGATAGGTTGGAAGGGAGGGACAAGAGGGAACACTGGGCATTATGATTAGCAGACATAATGTTGTGGGGGGCACAGGGAGGGCTGTAAAACACAGAGAAGACAAGTAGTAATTGTATAGCATCTCACTATGCTGATGGACAGTGACTGTAATGGGGTATGTGGTGAGGACTTGATGATGGGGGAGTCTAATAACCATAATGGTGCACATGTAATTGTAGATTAATGATACCAAAATAAAAAACAAAAAACAAAAAGAAAAGGGCAATCTACCTTATGGGAGTATATATTTGCACATGATATGTTAGATAAGGGGCTAATATCCAACATATATAAAGAATGCAAAGAACTCAACGCTGAAAAAACAAATAATTAATTGAAAAATGGGGAAGGGACCCACATAGACATTTTCCCAAAGAAGACATAGAGATGGCCAACAGACATGAAAAGATGTTCCACATCACTAATCACCAGGGAAATGCAAGTTTTTAATACTACAGTGAGATATCATCTCACAGGAATCAGAATGCTACTATCCAAAAGACAAAAATAACAAGTGTTGGCAAGGAAGTGGAGAAAAGGGAATCCCCCCTACACTGTTGGTGGGAATGTAAATTGGTCCAACTACTTTGGAAAACAATATGGGGGTGCCTCAAAAAACCCAAAAATAGAAATACTGTAAAACCCAGCATTTATACTTCTGGAAAATTACCCAAAGAAAACTAATCACTAATTCAAGAAGACATATGCACATCTATATTCATTACAGCAGTATTTATAATAGCAAAAATATGGAAGCAACCCAAGTAGCCACCGATAGAAGACTGGATAAAAAAACATATGATACATACACACAATGGAATATTATTCAGCCACAAAAAGGAAATCCTGCTATTTGCAATAACATGGGTGGACTCAGCCGTTATCATGTGAAAAGAAATAAGCCAGGCAGAAAAAGACAAATACCATATGATTTCACTGTGGAATCTAAAAAAACAAAATAAATAAACAGACGCACCAACATGGACAACAGATTGTTGATTAGAGGACTGGGGGGATAGGGGAAAACATGAAAGAGACAAAGAGGCACAAACTGCAAGTGGTAAGGTAAGTTAGTTGTTGGAATGAATGGAAATATGAGGTGGAGAAGTTAACTAATAATATCGTACTACCTTGATATGGTAACAAGGAGAACTACACATACCGTGGCAGGCATCTAGTAATGTATATAATTACTGAGTCACTATGTTGCACATCTGAAAGCAATATAATTTTGCGTGTCAACTTTATTCCAATTAAAAAAAAAGATTTGTCATTTGCATTAATTTTTCTGTGAACTATTTATCTATGTACTTAATTATTTTCATTGCACTGTATTTTTTTATATAATGAATTTAAAAGTTTATTTTGGTATCATTAATCTACAATTACATGTGCAATATTATGGTTATTAAACTACCCCCTTCATCAGGTCCCCTCCACCAACCCCACTACAGTCACTGTCCATCAACGTAGTGAGATGCTATAGAGTCACTACTTGTCTTCTATGAGTTGTACAGCCCTCCCCGTACCCCCCCCACCTTACGTCTGCTAATCGTCATACCCCTTTTACCCTCTTATCCCTCCCTTCCCACCCATCTTCCCCAGTCCCTTTCCCTTTGGTAACTATTAGTCCGTTCTTGGGTTCTGTGAGTCTGCTGCTGTTTTGTTCCTTCACTGTTTTTCTTTGTTCTTATACTCCACATATGAGTGAAATCATTTGATACTCGTCTTTTTCAGCTTGGCTTATTTCACTGAGCATAATACCCTCGAGCTCCATCCATGTTGTTGCAAATGGTAGGATTTGTTTTCCTCTTATGGCTGAATTATATTCCATTTTGTATATGTACCACTTCTTTACCATTCATCTACTGATGGACACTTAGGTTGCTTCCATTTCTTGGCTATTGTAAATAGTGCTACGATAAACATAGGGGTGCATCTGTCTTCTTCAAATTGGGCTGATGTATTCTTCGGGTAAATTCCTAGGAGTGGGATCCCTGGTTAAATGGTATTTCTATTTTAAGGTTTTTGAGGAAACTCCATACTGCTTTCCACAATGGTTGAACTAATTTGCATTCCCACCAGCAGTGAAGGAGGGTTCCCTTTTGTCCACATCCTTGCCAACATTTGTTGTTGTTTGTGTTTTGGATGTTGGCCATCCTCACTAGTGTGAGGTGATATCTCATTGTGGTTTACTCTGCATTTCTCTGATGATTAGCAATGTGGAGCATCTTTTCATGTGCCTGTTGGCTATCTGAGTTTCTTCTTTAGAGAAGTGTCTATTCACGTCGCCTGCCCATTTCTTAATTGGATTATTTGCTTTTTTTTTGTTGAGGTGCATGAGTTCTTTATATATTTTGGATGTCAACCCTTATCGGATACGTCATTTATGAATATATTCTCCCATACTGTAGGATGTGTTTTTGTTCTACTGATGGTGTCCTTTGCTGTACAGAAGCTTTTCAGCTTGATATGGTCCCACTTGTTCTTTTTTGCTTTTGTTTCCCTTGCCCAGGAGATATGTTCATGAAGAATTTGAAAATGCTTATATCCAAGAGATTTTTGCCTATGTTTTTTTCTAGGAGTTTTATGATTTCATGACTTACATTCAGTTCTCTGATCCATTCTGAGTTTACTTTTGTGTATGGGGTTAGACAGTAATCCAGTTTCATTCTCTTACATGTAGCTGTCCAGTTTTGCCAACACCAGCTGCTGAAGAAGCTGTCATCTCCCCATCGTATATCCAAGGCTCCTTTATCAAATATTAATTGACCGTATATGTTTGGGTTAATGTATGGACCCTCTATTCTGTTCCACTGGTCTGTGGGTCTGTTCTTGTGCCAGTACCGAATTGTCTTGATTACTGTGGCTTTGTAGTAGAGGTTGAAGTCTGGGAGCGTAATTTCCTGTTTTATTCTTCCTTCTCAGGATTGCTTTGGCTATTCGGGGTCTTTTCTGGTTCCATATGAATTATAGAATTATTTGTTTCAGTTCATTGAAGAATGCTGTTGGTACTTTGATAGGGGTTGCATTGAATCTGTAGATTGCTTTAGGTAGTATAGCTATTTTGACAATATTTATTCTTCCTACCCAAGAGATGGGATGCATTTCCATTTGTTAGTGTCCTCTTTAATTTCTCTTAGGAGTGTCTTGTAGTTTTTAGGGTATAGGTCTTTCACTTCCTTCATTAGGTTTATTCCTAGGTTTATTCTTTTTGATGCAATTGTGAATGGAACTGTTTTCCTTATTTCTATTTCTGTTAGCTCATCGTTAGTGTATAAGAAAGTGACAGACTTCTGTGTATTGATTTTGTATCCTGCCACTTTGCTGAATTCAGACATTAGTTCTAGTAGTTTTGGAGTTGAGTCTTTAGGATTTTTTATGTACAATATCATGTCGTCTGCAAATAGTGACAGTTTAACTTCTTCACCCCTGTGGATGCCTTGTATTTCTTTGTTTTGTCAGATTGCCATGACTAGAACCTCCAGTACTATGTTGAATAACAGTGGGGAGAGTGGGCATCCCTGTCTTGTTCCCGATCTTAGATGAAAAGCTTTCAGCTTCTCCCTGTTAAGTATGATGTTAGCTGTGGGTTTGTCATATATGGCCTTTATTATGTTGAGGAACTTGCCCTCTGTACCCGTTTTGTTGAGAGTTTTTATAATGAATGGCTGTTGAATTTTGTCAAATGCTTTTTCAGCATCTATGGAGATGATCATGTGGTTTTTGTTCTTCTTTTTGTTGATGTGGTGGATGATGTTGATGGATTTTCAAATGTAGTACCATCCTTGCATCCCTGAAGTGAATCCCACTTGATCATGGTGTTTGATCCTTTTGATGTATTTTTGAATTTGGTTTGCTAATATTTTGTTGAGTATTTTTGCATCTATGTTCATCAGGGATATTGGTCTGTAATTTTCTTTTTTGGTGGGGTCTTTGCCTGGCTTTTGTACTAGAGTGATGCCGGCTTCATAGAATGTGTTTGGAAGTATTCCCTCTTTTTCTATTTTTTGGAAAACTTTAAGGAGAATGGGAATTATTTCTTCTTTATATGTCTGATAAAATTCAGCAGTGAATCCATCTGTCCTGGGGATTTTGTTCTTGGGTAGTTTTCTGATTATTGATTCAAATTTGTTGCTGGTAATTGGTCTGTTTAGGTTTTCTGTTTCTTCCTTGGTCAGTCTTAGAAGGTTGTATTTTTCTAAATAGTTGTCCATTTCCTCTAGGTTTTCAGTCTTTTTAGCATATAGATTTTCATAGTATTCTCTAATAATTCTTTGTATTTCTATGAGGTCCATCATGATTTTTCATTTCTCATTTCTGATTCTGTTTATGTGTGTAGGTTCTCTTTTTCTCTTAATAAGTCGGGCTAGGGGTTTATCTATTTTGTTTATTTTTTCAAGGAACCAGCTCTTGGTTTCATTGATTTTTTTCTATTGTTTTATTCTTCTCAATTTTATTTATTTCTTCTCTGATCTTTATTATGTCCCTCCTTCTGGTGACTTTGCGCCTCATTTTTCTTCTTTTTCCAATTTCAATAATGGTGACTTTAGAGTATTCACTTGGGATTGTTCTTCCTTCTTTAAATAGACCTGGTTTACAATATACATTCCTCTTAGAACTGCCTTTGCTGCGTCCCACAGAAGTTGTGGCTTTGTCCTGTTGTTGTCATTTGTCTCCATATATTGCTTGATGCCTGTGTTAATTTGGTCATTGATCCATTGATTATTTAGGAGAATGTTGTTAAGCCTCCCTCCATGTATTTCTGAGCCTTTTTTTTTTTTGTACAATTTATTTCTAGTTTTATACCCTTGTGATCTGAGAAGTTGGTTGGTAGAATTTCAACATTTTTGAATTTACTGAGGTTCTTTTTGTGGCCTTGTATGTAGTCTATTCTGGAAAATGTTCCATGTGCACTTAAGAAGAATGTGTATTCTGCTGCTTTTGGGTGTAGAGTTCTGTAAATGTCTGTTAGGTGCATCTGTTCTAGTATGTTGTGCAGTGCCTCTGTGTCTTTACTTATTTTCTGTCTGGTTGATCTGTCCTTTGGAGTGAGTGGTGTGTTGAAGTCTCCTAAAATGAATGCATTGCTGTCTATTTCCTCCTTTAATTCTGTTATATTTGTTTCATATATGCCGGTGCTCCTGTGTTGGGTGTATATATATTTGTAATGGTTATATCCTCTTTTTGGACTGACCCCTTCTTTGTTATGTAATGTCCTAGTTTATCTCTTGGTACTTTCTGTGTTTTGAAGTCTATTTTGTCTGATACAAGTACTGCAACTCCTGCTTCTTTCTCTTTGTTGTTTGCATGAAATATCTTTTTCCATCCCTTCACTTTTAGTCTGTGTATATCTTTGGATTTGAGGTGAGTCTCTTGTAGGCAGCATGTAGATGAGTCTTGCTTTTTTATCCATTGTATTACTCTGTGTCTTTTGATTGGTGCATTCAGTCCATTTACATTTAGGGTGATTATCGATAGATATGTACCTACTGCCATTGCTGGCTTTTAGATTCGTGGTTACCAAAGGTTCAAGGGTAGCTTCTTTACTAACAGTCTATCTTATCTTAGTACACTATTACAAACACAATCTAAAGGATTTTTGCTCCCTTCTTTTTCTTCCTCCTCCACTCTTTATATATTAGGAGTGATAATATGTACTGTCTGTGTATCCCTTGACTGACTTTGTGGATAGTTTATTTAATTTTGCATTTGTTAAGTAATTAATTGGTCTATTTCCTTTATTGTGGTTTTATTTTTTCTGACGACAGCTATTTAGCCTTAGGAGAACTTTCATCTATATCAGTCCCTCAAATATACACTGTAGAGAAGATTTGTGGGAGGTAAATTCTCTCAACTTTTGGTTATCTGGCAATTGTTTAATCCCTTCTTTAAATTTATATGATAATCTTGCCTGGCAGAGTATTCTTGGTTCGAAGCCCTTGTGTTTCATTGCATTAAATATATCATTCCAGTCCCTTCTGGCCTGTAAGGTTTCTGCTGAGAAGTCTGTTGATAACCTGATGGGTTTTCCTTTGTATGTGATCTTTTTTTCCTCTCTGGCTGCTTTTAATACTCTATCCTTATCCTTCATCTTTGCCATTTTAATTATTTTATTTCTTGGTGTTGTCTTCTTTGGGTCCCTTGAGTTGGGATATCTGTGCACTTCCATGGCCTGAGAGATTATTTCCTTCCAGAGATTGGGAACGTTTTCAGCAATTATTTCCTCAAAGGCACTTCTACCCCTTTTTCTTTCTCTTCTTCTGGTACCCCTATAATGCGAATATTGTTCCATTTGTATTGGTTGCACAGTTCTCTTAATATTCTTTCATTCCTAGAGATCTTTTTTTGTCTCTGTGCTTCAGCCTTTCTGTATTCCTGTTCTCTAATTTCTGTTTCATTTACCATCTCCTCTACCTCATTTAATTTGCTTTTAAATCCCTCCATTGTATGTTTCTTTTTGGATACTGTATTTCAGTATTTCTATCTTGTTCTTGAATTCCTCCCTGAGGTCTTCAATAGTTTTCTGTAGCTCCGTGAGTATGTTTATGATTTTTATTTTGAAATCTTTATCAGGTAGATTGGTGATATTAGTTTTACTTAGCCCTCTTTCTGGTGTTTGTGGGATTTTGGTTTGTACCAGCTTACTTTGATGTTTCATGTTTGTATTGATTACTTTTGAATAATAACTTTGTGTAGGCAGTGCCCTCTATTGTCCAGAAACTCTACTCTCTGGAGCTGCCCAGAACCTGCAGCAATGGTGGGGTCTCAGTGAGCAGTGCCCATGCCTGTCAGCAGGAAAGAGCTCTTTCCTGCTTCCCAGCTGTAGTGCCTGCCTCCACTGCCGGGGCCAGTGGGCTGATCATGCAAGGAGGAGCCTGTGTATTTCACTGTAGGTGGAGCCACCCTCTGGCTGGCCTAGTGCAATGGTGGGGGAGCAGACTTGTGAAACTGTGCCCGCCGTAAGGAGCGTCAGGCTGCATATCAAATTGGGTGGCCTTAGCACATGTCGCTAGGCAGGGTTATTGAGCACCTGAAGTTCCTAAGCTGATGGGCTAAGTGTGCTGGGTCAACTTTGACTACCTGTCCTTCTCCTGAGCAGCAAGCTCTATGTCATCCTTGCCCATATTGCAGCCCTCTCATTCTTGGGAAGTCTTTCAAAGCACCCACCTTTCTTTCGTCCTGGGTGGCTGGTTGTGTGTATCTGTTCTCCTGAAGTGGTGGAATCTCAGTCTCTCCTACTATTCTGTCTGTCTTTGCTTTCCAACCCCACTAATTTCCACAGCAACGTGTAATGTGGGCTTGTGCTCCCCAAGCTGATCTTGAGGACTGGGTGTTCAGTAGTCCTAGGCTTCCACCCCTCCCCACTCTGTTTCTCTTTCTCCAGCCAATGAGCTGGGGTGAGGGGAGGGCTTGGGTCCCACTGGATCACAGCTTTGCTACTTTACCATTTTCCATGAAGTCTTCTCTTTACCCCAGATGTAGGCAGTCTGTCACAGTCTTCTTTCTGGTCCTTCTTCCAGGATTCATTGTATTTGCTGTATTTTCATATTATTTGTGGTTTTGGGAGGAGGTTTCTGTCTCACTTCTCAAGCCGCCATTTTTAAGCCAATCCCACCAAACTAATTTTTAAATGTGAATTTTAAAACATTTTTCATTATCTGAAAATTTTAACATTCTCTCCAGCATTTATCGAAAGAAAATGAACCTCAATGTTACACTGACCCTTATTCTAAATGACTTACATTTATATAATTTGCATTGATATAGTCTTCATTACCCTTTAAAATGACCCGTGTAGCATCATCTGAAAAAAATTTAAAGGAAAAAATGTTTTATTAAAGTTATGTGAAAAAGATTAAACAACATACAGAGATAGCAGATACTTACAAGGCGAAATATCTCTGTATCTATTTTTGGAAATGTTCTGAGGTAATTTGGCACAAGACATTGTCATTCCAGGTTTTTTCCGATATAATTGCTAAAAAAAAAAAAAAAAAAGTAAGATGAGTTCACCTGGCTATCAAGTTTCTGTTTTGTTTTTCAAACTTGTTTCTATGGTAACAAGAAACAGGTTTGCTCCTTAGAATACCTTATATATACCATGATGTACTTTAGGATAGTCAGATATTGAACTAGATTTGTAAAGTTGAATTCTGTATAATTTCTGAAATGAATTATCTCTCATATTTTGAAAAATTGTAAAATAAGTGAAAACAATTTTGCTTAGGGCAAAAGTACCTGAATAGCAAATATGCAGAAAGCATTTAGCTTTCATTTAGTTTGAAGACGTTTACAATATACAAACCAAGAGCTTAATAAAAAATTTGACATGCCTTAAGTATTTTATAGTTACTTATCTTTAACATAAATTCAGAGCAACAAGTATTCATGATGGCCAACTACACCAAGAAAAATTAGAGAGAGATTAAATATGACAAGGTATAAAAGTTATTTTCCTTTAACTCACAATTTTTAAGTCTGTAATAGCCTATTTTCATCTGCCACCTTTCATAAAAACAGCTATTACAGAAAAAAATTTAGCTTGATGATTATTTATAAAATCTCCTTATTTTTCTGTTTTACATCAACATGTAACTTTGAAACCATAGCCATATTTTGGGAGTAATTTAAAAAACTGCATTTTAGAACTTTTTTATGTCAAATAGTTCTCAGAATACCATTTTAGCTTATAAGCTATAACTGATAGATTAGACAGTTAAGAAAACCATGAAATTAATTTAAAAATTTGGACAAACATCATTCCATACAATATTACTTACATCAAATTGTGTCAGGACTGTTCCAGTGATAAGTCCCTCAGCTAGCTGGATCATTGACTCCCGAAGAGAATGGTCATCCTGATGGATGCTATCTAGTGGGGCTTTCTCAGGAATGTACTGGAAGTCTGGCTCATTTTCTAGCTTTTCTTCCACTACATCATATACAGCTATAAAAAAAAAAAAAACCCAAACCAAAAACACCACAAGGAAATCTTAATGAACTGGCAAAAGGTATTTATCAGTTGTGTTCTTTAATTTTGTGCCAGGAAAAATAATTCACTTATTCATAATTCTTCAGATCTGAGTCTGTGGCCACTGTGTAAGGATGGAGGGGCTGTTGAGTTGAACTTTGCTATACCTTTAGGTAAAAGAATAGTTCTTGGCCATATTGCTGAAAATGTCCACAACTTGAAGAGACATTAAAGGAAAGAAGAGTTGCCAAGAAGCAGCTCTGATCAGAGCTACCCTCAATTTATGTGACTTAGGGCTAGAGTACAATATAGGCCTATACACTATGTGTACAGATATGAAAAGTTACAAATAAATTGAACAGAGTGCTAAACAAAATATGTTCTACCCTCTTTCCTTGACTTGTCTACAAAACAACCTGGGAGGCCAAGATTTCAAAAGAGAAATCTAGGCCAGAATTCATGGTCATGGTAATGTGAGAAGGTCCAGACCCTAAACTCTAGCCTGTAGCTCCTAGTACCTTCTTTTCCCAGCCTCAGCTCCATTCTTTAACATGCGGGCCTATGACATACATGTGAACATCCCAACCCATATGCTAACTTTTCCTACAATTTCCCCACTATAAATTGCTGGCCTAGGGGCACATATACCATGTGATCCACCCTTGGAAGAATGGACCTAGGGAAAATGGTCACACAGGCCTGGGAATTGGGCTAAGAGCTATTTGGATAGAGAACTGAGGATTTAAAAAGTGGTCTAGAAAGGGAGGAGTGATCACAGGTGATAGCTTGTTGTGCCCCTTGATCCTGCAAAATCCTGACCCCAGCGGGGAAGGGCAAAGCTAAAGGAGAAGCAGAGTAGAGCCCTTCAAAGGATAGGGCCAAGCTAGGGGTCTCTTGTGCCCTTGTCTAAAAGGTTTGGTTCTTGCTCAGGTATTAATGCACTTTTGAGAAGAATAAATTTCTGAAATGAACACAAAACTATGAATGTATTCTGTCTAAAAAGTAAGATTTAAAGGGGAAAACACCAGAAAAACAACCTTTTTGTTTTTCTAGTATTTTTGGCAAACATAATTTAAAAATTTGATTATGTTATTTTAAGTAAAAATACATGACTGACCCACACTGAAAATATAGGTCCTGGTACTGATTCTGACAATAAAACAATATGAGAAAGACCTTTGGCCAAGAAGTTAAGTCCCAGGTGGATTCCTCTCCTAATTTAAAGCAAAAATAAGGTGATTTAGAATTGCTAAAAGGCCATGACTTTTCCATTATGTGGACTTTTGTTCATATTCTGGCTATGTAGTAGTCATAAATTTATTAGCAGATAACTGAATGTCTTAGTGCCTAAATGTATTCAACTACAAAATAGGGACAATTTATTCATCTATTATTGTATAGCTGTAAAGATTAAAAAGAATATACAAAAGAGACCAGGTGCATAGAAAGCACTTATTAACTATTAGCTATTATTATTATACGATCTTTAGGATCTTTTATCAAGAGAAAACAGAGCAAACAAAATTGGGAGAATTATTATTCTTAGTATAAAATTTAAGTTTGATTTATGTGACAGAAAATGCCCAACATTGAATCACTTTAATATCAGGTCTAAATGAATGAGTTCCCGAAAAAGCCAAAATAGAATGTTCTATTAAGTTCTTTGAATTTTTCTAGAAAGCCAGTCTGGACCATGAATGCAGAAAAGCAGAGAATAGAGAAGATAAAATGAAAATGCCTTTCTGTACCAGAGACAAAGTAAGTTTTTTTTTTTTGTTTTTTTTTTAAAGAACTCTTTGCAATTTCTGTAGGGTTGAGTGTAGAAGGGGAATAAGCAGAGTTCTAAATTACTTCTCTAGGATATATATTCAATAACTGATAACAGTTTATTAACCAATTATTTCACTGGTGGGTAACCTTTGATTAATAGGAATCTTTTCAGAACAAAACTAGAAGAATATATCTAACGCTAGGGGTACAGGCACATATGAATTTTTTCTCAGAGATTTATAAAGTGTTGGGTGAACTTGAAATAATGCTGTATGAACACTGGCTGAGGATCTGCATTGTTAAACTGGAGAAAGAGGTGGGGAGGTTATGGTAAAATAAGCTATTGTCAAATAAATGGAGAAAGAAGACTGAACTTACTCTGCATTAAATTTATTCTGTATGGTACAAAGTGATAGAATTAAGAACAATGGGACTGAAAAAAGATGGATTTTTAGTTCAGTGAATAGTTTAAAGGGAGTATCAACTTCTGCAAGAGCTACTGAGTGCTCTGCACTGGCAGGATGACCTTGAGTTTGTTAGAAGAAAACTCACACAATGAGCAAAGGAGCCAGAGCTTATGGCATTAAGGTTTCTCCAAACCTGGGACTCTAAGAACTGACAAGTGAGCTGTCCAGATCAGGAGATGACATGGTCAGTCTATTAGGCATTATCTACTGAAAAGATGGACAGGATTTTTAAAAAATGCTTTAACTATAGTTTGTCACAGAATTTTCTAAAAGTGGAACTGAGTTTAAAATGCATTCAAACAAGAATCTACTACCACTAGATCAACTGGGGAAGGAGAGAGACTATTTTAGCTATGGTATCAGGAAAGAAGAACAATCTGAGGGTGACTGAGCAGAGACCTGAATGAAGTAAGGGAGAAGCCATAAAAATAATCAACAAGAGTATTTTAGGCAGAAAGTATTCCTGGCAAGAAAGCAGCATAGAAGAGAGAAGAGTGAGCAAGGCAAGGGTGCAAGAATGTGGATTTTACTCTGAATGTGAATGGAAGCCACTGTGCTTTGAGCAGGAAACTGACATGACAAGACTTATGTTTTAACAAGCCTACTCTGGCTGCTGTGTCTAGTAATAAATACTAAATACTAACCAATTATGAAAAATATCTAGTGCTACAACTTACCATTAGGTCGAACTAGAAGTACGAGTTCCCCAGAATGTCTCTCACAGCTAGCTTTAATAAACAACACAACCTGATCATGGGTATGTTCTGCAATGTCCCGACCATTGATCAGTACAACTTGGTCCCCTTCATTCAATCGAGGGACACAGAGGTCAGCCTGTAATGTAATGCAAATAAGGTGTCAGATTTGTACAGAGCTTTCTGAAAGTAAAGAACAGGAACGTATTCTAACAGACTCTATAATAGGAGAACTAAAACTACACATAGAAAAGCATCTATCCACGAATTGATCTATTAAAAAAAAAAGTAGATATCTAGCTTTCCTATGAAGATACCTCAACAACTTTTTCCCTGAGGCCCTATTATATGTCTAGACATACAGATAAGACCAATAACCAAAAGGTACATAGATACACTATCCAGATATGTACAAATTTCAGTTACACAGTTTAGTTAAATAACATGGCTCAAATTCCAACAGCATGGCTCAAATTTCAGTTACCATGATATATTAATAGTTAATAACTGCATCAAGTACAAATTTTGCTACTAGCTTGTCAGTCTAAAAGTCACTATATGAGTAATATACACACAACACGACCACCTCTTTCACAGTCTGGTGATCTGTCGCTCTACCTCTGTTGCCGACTTGTCTCCCAGTGATAAACCTATGTGAAATAGATAATCTCTAAGGAGGTGATTGGCCAAAAAGTTAAAAGTGTAGCAAAGAAATAAAAAAAGGTAGTGCTATAAGTGAAATACAAATTGAATATAAGTGGAGTTGCAGAAGAAATGGCTGAAGATGGAAATAGTGACACTACTGCTGTCTGGGAGACCAGATATGCAGTGAAAGGGGTTTAGTGAAGGCGAACTTATCAATAGGGACGATGAAAGTGGCTGTCATGAAAAGGATGATGATACCCTAGAGAAAGGGATGCTGGAAAAAACTTCTCATTAAAGGAACTGTTAGTGATATTTCACAATATTGGAAATACAAAGGACAACATGCTAGAAGCAGATTCAAACTTAGAAAGGATTATGACAACTTGTCATGACAAGAAAAATGTTCACTCTGTATTTTAAGTTATGTGACAAGGAGACAAGCAATGTTCAAATTACTTGTGACAAGTTTTCACAAAGAAATAAAAACCTTTAATTCTCAGTGTTTCCAATGTTTTGAACTGCAGGGTGTTAAATCAGTATTATTTTCACTATTTTTTTTCATTTCCCTATGCATTTATAGGGAAAAGTAAGAGACTTAATGTTTTGATAAAAAATGTAAAGATCATGAAAACAATGGTAATTTTCTCCATTATCAAGATCATTTTGCATGGTTTCAGACTGCATGGACATTTTTATGGTCCTGCACTACTGTGCTAAGTGAGGACTGCCTGTATTTTATTGAAAAAACAAAGAAGTAACTAAGATAAAATAGACAAGCAGAAATATAGACAGCATGTTGCAGGAACACTGCAGTGAGAATATTTGGGGGTCAAGTTTGCAGGATGACATGTTAAATAGAGAAGGAAATGATGGGATTGGAACTTCTGGTGACAAAGGCTTGAAGAAATGAAAGCACAACTACTCAAATTCATTATTAGCACAAAGTCAGTAAAATCCAGCATGGTACTATCATTAGTGGAAAGGGCACTGGCTCTTCCTCTGTGGCTTTGAAATGTGTGATCTTAGACATCTGAAACTCTGAATAGAGCATATCTGCTGTATTTATTTCAGAGTTGTGAAGATAAAAATAAGGTAATTCAATGCAAAGTGTCAAAATCTGGAAAATTCAAGTTTAAGGTAATGACCATTCTCTTTAGTTGCTTCTGGCTCTACTTCTTGTAGTGGAGCAGATGACGTTCACATACTCCTTGTGCACTTGTGGTCTGATGCTTTTGTGGACCAATATGTTCTCAAGTTTTTATAAATGTCTTTGAGGTACCCTAGAGTGGAGAACTGGGAACTCTTAATGTTAATGGGAGAGATGTAATGGGCTACTGCAAGGAGTGATCCACTCACCTTACTTTGTGGATAGTGTTGTCAGAAAAGAAGAGACGATCTGTGTTAGGGGGAGGATAGCTATGAATCATTGTTACTGTACCTTGCATGTCTATTAATACTTTCAATTCTGATACCGGGACTAACAAGGAAGTGTATTAACAATATGCCATAATATTCAGGGATTTTTAAAAAAATTAATTACCACTAAAGGGAACTCTCATATTTAATCTGCCTTTACCAGGTATGCTTATAATTTTTTATTTGCATTTCATTCTGATCTGAAAGTCTAGATAAACTTTACATTAAAATCAATTCTCCTGGAGCAACAGCTGTTGGCTCAGACAGTCACAGGAAGAAAAACATGACTTCAACTGGGAATAATTTTATCAATTTTGGAAGGCATCCAATATAAAAATTGACATTAAAAGTATTTGAAACCTTGTCCTTTTCTTCAACTCACCTAAAATGAGGTTTCCAAGTGGAAGACTGTGATGCTCTCTAAATTAATAAAATAATATAAAAGTGATGTTCTATTATTTTAATTTATTCTGAATTCAGCTAGTATTTATGGAATATAATTCTATGTGGCACAAAGGAAAAATTACCAATAATTTGTACAGCCTGAAAAGAAAATTTAGAGTAACAAAATTCTGTTTGGAAATGAACTTGTCTATAGAATGTTCCTGGAGCATCCCTAACTTAGATGAAAACTATGCACATTTGCTGCTCAGAAAAATCAATATTTGTGTCATTCACTGACAACTGGCATAAAAATTTTAAAAAAGGCTTATTATCTTTTCTAATTGTAAGATGTTCACTGCATGTTCAATACATGCTCACTGTCGTGATTCAGACAATTAAAAAAGGAAAACAGAAAAAAAGTAATAAATACCAGTATTTCCATTACCTAGGTGAAACACTGTTAACATTTTTAGCATGTTTCCAGACTCATTTATTCATATAATTCACATTTTAAAAATCTGGATCAAGCACATGGAAGTTAAAATGCATTTTCTATAATGCCACCTTATGAACACATTTCCATACTAGTATAGAGCTACATCATCCATTATGCCAATGGCTGTAAAGCAGCACACAATCTATTTCACCAATTCTGATGTACGTTTTGGTTTTCCCCAATTTTTAACTGTAATAAACAATACTACAATGAACATCTTTGTGTATCCTTTGTTACCTAGTCCAAATGTTTCATTGGATGCCATTCCTAAAGTAATATTGTTAGGTAAAAGATAGAAATATTTAATTAAAAAAAGTTTATAAAAAAGAAGTTAAAAATTTTTGCTTTTAGCAAAGCTATACATCAGTTTAAAGTGTTGACTAGGTCTATAAGATTACTAAGATAAGAAACCATTTCTTGTGTTCCTCTCTACCAACTCCCCTTCTTTGAAGGCAACTTCTTTCAACATGGAAGCTACACCCTTGCATTTACCTCAGTGCCTCTGAACAACACCATCATTTTGTTTTTCTTTAGTTTTCTAGTTTAGACATTATCTATAGATGAGAATTTAGCAATCTTTCATCTCATCTGCAGTCCCAGAACATGTATATTTCCCATTAAATATATACTAAATAAATAATTCTGGGCTATTTCCCCTATTTTTGTCCCTACCCTTCACATGCATGGTAGGCTCAAGAGTAATTTATACATCATATCTCTGTCCCATCCCCTTGGACCGCAAGTGGTTTGTTTAAAAAAGAGACATCTGTTCCAAACTGGATCTATGAGTCTGTAACTTGGATTGAGGGTCACTCTGGGCTGCCGAGCTGCTAATATATAAATCTGGACGTTACTAGGAGTCATGTCCTACCATGGCTGAGGAGCAGAAGAGTGGTGGCTATGTAATTTCTGTTTAGTAGAGACTATGGATTCACAATCATATTTGAAGGTAGTGTGTGTGTGGTGGTGATGTTACAGGGCTTGGCTTAAGGCTGCTGGTAAGTACATTGTTTTTATTTAGACTATTTTATTTGGAGTGGCTTGAGATGAAGCTGATTCATTGCGCAAATTGGTTTGCACTGAGGGAGAAGAATATAACATTCATGGGAAAAGAAACATGAAAATTAGAGTCCTCATGCTTTTATACATTTTTTCTACAGGTCTGACTACATTTCTGTCTTTGGGCTTTGTGAGACACCTCTATAACTATATGATAAATTTTATATTTACGCTTAAGTCGGGGTATTTCACAAGCACCCTGTTATGTGCAACCACTGAAATCTGAAAACCAGAACCAAAATCATGTATCATGATCTCCTTGATCAATCTTGACTGTGATCTTCAAACCTATTTTGAAATTGCTATAAAGCATTAAGAAAAAGGCATAAATGGCCTCTTTCTCTCAGGCTGCTAGTTCACACCTTTCCTAGGACAGAGAGAGAGTTAAAATTTCAAAAACTGAAAATCTTTGAAGACCACTTAAATAAAGTAGAAAACATGAATGGGAATTTGAAAGCAGTATTTGCTACATGTAACAGCAATAAAGATAATGCACCCACAATTCATTAAGAAGTGTCCTTATGATGAGCAGAAAGTTCGTGAATGCTAAAGGTGATTGATGGGTAAGGGGGGAAGAGGAGTTTATCATGATGGGTACATATGTTTCCTCTGCTTTTGTTTAGAATGCTCAAAATACAAAGTTAAAAAAAATTGTCCTTATAAGGGGAAAAAAATCACTGGTACTATTTCCATTTAAAGTGAAAATTTCAAACAGAAAGTAGGCAGATCGAGTGTTATATAAACAATTCTAAATGAAAAAACAAGCAAAATAAAAACTATACCTCTGTCTACATTTTGCTGTTTAAAGGGGTTATTTTGATAGACTCTATAAGAACTTTAGAAACACTGAAAGTTATTAATAGCCAACAACATTTGATCCTGGACAAATTAAAAGAATAATTAAATATCTTTCTTTATTTAAACTAATAAACAATAAAATAAGAACACATTTTGAAAATAGGATTTATTTGAAAGATTTAAGACAACTCACAGGTGTTCCTGGTGCTACTCGGGACACAATCACAGGCATCTTCTGATCGCATCCTCCCTTAAAAACAAAGCAACTCAAATGTCACCAAAATAGCAATGTCATCATTTAAAAACTGAGTACAACAGAAATTCTAGGTTACCTTCACATTGAATCCAAACCTTCCATTTTCATCAGGTTTCATTCTGATTAGAACAAGATTATCATGTGGAATGCCACCATTAGGCTTAAAAAGACAAAAATAAATAACTTGTAATTTTCTTTATTTGTAATTTATCCTTTAGATATACATGAAGCATGCTTTTTGTATGTTGACATTATCTTTAGTTTGTAAAGAGTCATAATTTAAATTAAAATGTTAATTCAGGAAAATTAATTTTGACTAATAACCTAAAGTTAACCCAAATATATTCTCTCATGCCTTCTTGCCACTGCACGCTCGACTGTGCCAAGAGAAATAGGGGCTTTATTACATATACTGATTAATTTATTAATCACAGTGTCCCTAGAACCTGGCTCAGAGCCTTTCACAGAGCAAATGCTTTTAAGTACTAAATGAATTCATGTTACTCCACTTACTTTTTAAAAACAGCTTGAGATATAATTCACGTATTGTACACTTCACCCATTGAAAGTATATAATTCAATTTTTACTATAGTCAGAGAGCCACACAAACATCACTACTCTAATTTTAGAACATTTTCATCACCCCAAAAAGACACCCTATATCCATTACCAGCCAATCTCCATCCCCTCACCCCATCTCCCAAGTCCTATTCAACTACTAATTTATTTTCTGTCTCCATTGATTTGACTATTCTGGACATTTCACATATATGAATAATACAATATATGGTCATTTGTTACTGGTTTCTATTATTTAACATGTTCTATCACTTAACAGTTCTGCCCTTTGAGGGGAACTGTCTGGCTAATTCCTACTTATTCTTCAAGACAGGTCAGAGATAATCACTTTGGTAAGTCCTCCCCTAAACGTACAGCTGCATTAGTTATTTTTATATACTTGTGAATCCCCAATATTCACTTCTAATCATAGAACTTGTACCGCCTTCAAATTGTCTTCCTACTTGCTCTAGCCCCTCCTCCATACTCAAGGATAATAATATAGTAATTCTCTACTTTCTTGCATTACCCATTTCCCTCACCCTTTTGGGAAATACTCTTATTCTTCCTACTCAAAAAAAAAAAAAACTCTCATGACTCTACTTCCACATCTAGCTACTGCCCCATTTCTCTCTTTCCTCTTGATACTAAACTTCCTGAAAGAGTTGTCCACATTGTCTGTTTCCTCTAATACCATCTTCCTAGAGTCAGGTTTTCATCTCCAGCCCTCGACCAAAACTATCCTAATTAAGGTCACCAAAGATTTTCACATTGCTAAATCCAGTGTTCAATTCTCAGTCCTCACCTTACTTGACATACCAGTAGCATCTGACAAAGTTTTACTTTGTGACTTTCATCCCATCACCTAGTGGACAAGTTTTCTTTCTACCTTTCTGTCTGCAACTTCTCAGGCTCCTTTGCTGATTTCTTTCACTTCCCTCATGTTTACAATTTAGAGGACTGACAGCTCAATTTCTAGAACCTCTTATTCAGATTATTTACACGCCATACTTCTTTGGTGATGTCTTCCTGTTGCATATGCCACCGACTCCCAATGTTGTAACTCTAGTTTGGCCCTCTCTCTTCAACTCCAAAATCCTATCTACACATGGATTTCTAATAAGCATCTCAAACTTAACATGTCCCAAGATGAGCTCCTGATATTCCACCCATACCTGCTCTACTTGCAGTATTTCATATCTCAGAAAACAGCAACTTCCTCCTACCAGTTGTTCAGGTCAAAAACCTTGCTGGTATCCCTGACTCCTCTCTTTCCCCAGTACTCCACATCCCAATCCATCAGCAATGTTATCTCTATTCTAAAAATATATCCAGAATACAGCCATGCTATTCCTTCCACTGTTACCACCTCGGTCCAAACCCTTGCCTGCTTTGAATACTGCAGTACCTCACAACCAGTATCTTTACTTCTCCCCTGCTTTCAGGTCACTTTCAGTACAACAGCCAGAGAGATACTATCACTTAAGTGACATCATGTTTGCTTCTCTCCCCACATCTGCCCATTTGCTTCTTAAGTGAGAGTTAAAACACAAAATCTTTACAAGATAAGGCTTTAAGATCTGGCCCTCTCCTATACCTGTCTCCTCTTCATTTGCTTATTTTGTTCTAGCCACACTGAATCTTTTGGGACTTCCTGACCATATCAGTCATATTCCTGTCTTTGTACCTGCTGTTCCATCAGTTTATCTGCTCTTCCACATGGCTTATCACAGATCATTCTTGGCTTATACTAGCTAAAAACTAACATTCTACTCCTAAAATTCTCTGGCCCCTTCCTGCTTTATTTTCTCCCTAGTATTCACTATCTAATATGCTGTACATCTGAATTATTTACTTTTCTGACTGTCTGTCTTGCCCTTATCTCCATAATGTAAGTTCCTTGAAGGCAGAGTTTTATTTATTTATTTCCTATTTTATTCTGATACATCCCCAGAGACAATAACAATGCATGGCACATAGCAGGTACTCAGTAATTTATGCATGAGTGAAAAAACAAATTAGACTATCATTTATTTAACAGGGTCCATGTCTTATTTATTTATGTATTCCCATTACCCACCAAAGTACCAAGGACACAGGAAGACCTCAGTAACTATGAACCAATGAATGAATGATATGTAAGAATCACCCCATGGGTAGTAAGCAGTAGACATGTCATTAATTTTTGGTAGGGCCCCTATTCTCTTTTTGATGTATCTGTGGTGGTGGAGCAGTAAGTATGGGGAACAGAGTGGCTGCCTACTGCTTTTCAACTTTAGATAATGTGGAGGGCTATGAGTGAAACACTAGAGGTAGCACAGTAGGCCCTAGAAGCTTCTGGCACTGTTGATACCTGATGTGAACCCTCTTCTTCCTGCATTTTATTTTATTCTTTGAGGTCTCTTTAAGTTTCCTGAAACATACCCATATTTCTGTGTGTCCTTACACTTCCTCATGAACATAGCATGTCCTTGAAATTTACTGACAACCTCACTTTTAAATTATTTACATCTGCTTGAGGAAGCAAAAAAATTCATGAAGCAGAGGACTAAAGATAGCAGCGTGAGAGGTGAGACAGAGGATTCCTCCTAAAACTGCATATAATATGAAAATACAATGAATGCAACTAATCCTGAAAGAGCAACAGGAAAGAGGACTGCGCCAAACTGCATACACCTATAGAAAAGAATAAACTTCATGGAACAGGGTAATGTCCCAAAGCCATGGCCCAGTGGGACCCAAGCCCTTCCCCCATGCCAGCTCACCAGCGGGAGTAAGAGAAACACAGGGAGGAGGGAGTAGAGGACTGGGACTGCTAAATACCTAACTCAGGAGATCTGATCTGGGAGCACAAACCTACATTTCACGGTGTTTTCATGGTACTCTCATGATTAGGGGGTTGAAAAGCTAAGACAGTCAGAACACCTGGAGAGACTGAGATTACAACAGCTTGTGCAAAGCAGGGATCCATATCCGGCTGCTCTGGGACAAAAGAAAGGTGGGGAGTCTGAGAGAATTCCTAACAGCAAGAGGGCTGCTAAAGGGGCAAGTATTGCAGAGAGCTTACTGCTCAGGAGAAAGGACAGGTAAACAAAATTGTCCGGGTGCACACTGCCCAGCAGGTTGGGAACTTTCACTATCTTTAGGAGCTCCAGCTCCCTGGCTGGCTACACAGCTCCAAGGACCCCCTCCGTGATACATAGCCTACTGAGCCTTTCTCCCAGCCAGCCCCACCTGGCTCGCAAACCGGCAAACCATACCCTGGTGTTAGGCGAGCCAGAGGGAAGTCCCATCCACAGCAACTACAAACGCAAAGCACAGAGGCTTATACCTGTGTGCTCGGCCCACTGGTTCTGGCAGTGGAGACAGGTATAACAGCTGGGAAGCAAGAAATAGCTCTTCCCATCACCCAGGCACCAATACCGTTCCTCTGCAATCCCCGCGATTGCTTCAGGGGCTAAGCAGCCCCAGGGACTAGAGCTTCTGGGCACGAGAGGGCACCATATAAAAATATAAAACGCCAAAGGAACCTGGTTCAAAGTAAAATAATGAATACAACCCCTGAAAAAATTCAAATGAAACCAACCTCATGTATCTGCCTGAAAAGAATTTCAAAATAAAAATCATTAACATGCTCATGGAGGGACAGAAAAATATTCAAGAACTCAGGGATGAATTCCAGTCAGATATCCAATCATTATGGAACACAGTATCAGAAATGAAAGATACAATGCAAAGGTTTAAAAGCAGATTAGATATGGTAGATGAGAGGATTAATGAAATAGAAATCAGAGAAGAGAAATACAAAGAAGCTGAGGCACAGAGAAAAAGGGACCTCTAAGAATGAAAGAATATTGAGAGAACTGTGTGACCAATCCAAACAGAACAATATTCGCATTATAGGGGTACCAGAAGAAGAAGAGAGAGAAAAAGGGATACAAAGTGTCTTTGAGGAGGTGATTGCTGAAAACTTCCCCAATCTGGCGAAGGATATAGTCTCTCAGGCCATGGAGGTGCACAGATCTCCCAACAAAAGGAACCCAAGGAAGACAACACCAAGACATACAGTAATTAAAATGGCAAAGATCAAGGATGAGGACAGACTATTAAAAGCAGCCAGAGAGAGAAATAAGATCACATACAAAGGAAAACCCATCAGGCTATCATCAGACTTCTCAACAGAAACCTTACAGGTCAGAAGGGAGTGGCATGATGCATTTAATGCAATGAAGTAGAAGGGCCTCTAACCAAGAATACTTTATCTGGCAAGGTTATAATCTAAATTTGGAGGTGGGATTAAACTATTTCCAGATAAGCAAAAGCTGAGAGAATCTACCCCCAACAAACTGTCTCTACAGTGTATTCTGCAGGGACTGCTATAGATGGAAGTGTTCCTAAGGTTTAATAGCTGTCACCAGAGGTAATAAAACCACAGTAAAGAAAGTAGAACAGTGAATTACTAAGCAAATGCAAAATTAAATCAACTATTCCCAAAGAGTACAGAATATGATACCTAATAAATAAAGAATGGAGGAGGAAGAAAAAGGAAGAGAAAAAAGAACCTTTAGACTGTGTTTGTAATAGCATATTAAGTGAGTTAAGTTAGACTCTTAGATAGTAAGAAGTTAACCTTGAACCTTTGGTAACCACGAATCTAAAGTCTGCAATGGCAAGAAGTACATACCTATCGATAATCACCCTAAATGGAAATGGACTGAATGCACCAATCAAAAGACATAGAGTCACTCACTGGGTGAAAAAACAAGACCCATCTATATACTGCCTAGAAGAGACTCACTTTAAATCCAAAGACATACACAGACTAAAAGTGAAGGGATGGAAAAAGATACTTCATGCAACTATTAGGGAGAAAAAAGCAGGAGTTGCAGTACTTGTATCAGACAAAATAGACTTCAAAACAAAGAAAGTCACAAGAGACAAAGAAGGACATTACATAATGATAAAAGGGTCAATCCAAAAAGAAGATATAGCCATTATAAATATCTATGTGCCCAACACAGGAGCACCTAAATATGTGAAACAAATCCTAACAGAATTAAAAGGGGAAATAGAATGCAATGCATTCATTCTAGGAGACTTTAACACTCCCCTCACTCCAAAGGACAGATCAACCAGACAGAAAATAAGTAAGGACACAGAAGCACTGAACAACACATTAGAACAGATGAACCTAACAGACATCTACAGAACTCTACACCCAAAAGCAGCAGAATACACATTCTTCTCAAGTGCACATGGAACATTTTCAAGAATAGATAATATACTAGGCCACAAAAAGAACCTTGGTAAATTCAAAAAGATTGAAATTGTACCAACCAGTTTCTCAAACCACAAAGGTATGAAACTAGAAATAAATTATGCAAAGAAAATGAAAAATCCCACAAACAATGGAGGCTTTACAACATGCTCCTAAATAATCAATGGATCAATGAACAAATAAAAACAGAGATCAACCAATATATGGAGACAAATGACAATAATAATTCAACACCGCAAAATCTGTGGGATGCAGCAAAGGCCGTGCTAAGAGGACAGTATACTGCAATACAGGCCTACCTTAGGAAAGAACAATCCCATATGAGCAGTCTAAACTCACAATTAACGAAACTAGAAAAAGAAGAATAAATGAGGCCCAAAGTCAGTAGAAGGAGGGACATAATAAAGATTAGAGCAGAAATAAATAAAATCGAGAATAATAAAACTATAGAAAGAATCAATGAAAGCAGGAGCTGGTTCTTTGAGAAAATAAACAAAATAGATAAAACTCCTAGCCTGACTTATCAAGAAAAAAAGAGTCTACTCACATGAACAGAATCAGAAATGAGAAAGGAAAAATCAGTACAGACACCACAGAAACACAAAGAATTATTAGAGAATACTATGAAAAATTATATCCTACCAAACTGGATAACCTAGAAGAAATGGACAACTTTCTAGAAATATACAATCTTCCAAGGCTGACCCAGAAAGAAACAGAAAATCTGAACAGACCAATTACCAGCAACAAAATTGAACTGGTACTCAAAAACCTAGCTAAGAACAAAACGCCTGCACCAGATGGCTTCACTGCTGAATTATATCAAACATTTAGTGAAGACCTAATACCCATCCTCCTTAAAGTTTTCCAAAGAGTAGAAGAAGAGGAAATACTTCCAAACTTATTCTATGAGGTCAGCATCACTCTAAAACCATAACCAGGCAAAGACACCACAAAAAAAGAAAACTAAAGACCAATATCCCTGATGAACATAGATGTAAAAATACTCAACAAAATGTTAGCAAGCTGAATTCAAAAATACATAAAAAGATCATCCATCGTGATCAAGTAGGATTTATTCCAGGGATGCAATGCAAGGATGGTATAACACTCGAAAATCCATCAACATCATCCACCACATCAAAAAAAACAACGACAAAAACACATGATCATCTCCGTAGACGCCGAAAAAGCATTTGACAAAATTCAACATTCATTCATGATAAAAGCTCTCAACAAAATGGATATAGAGGGCAAGTATCTCAACATAATAAAGGCCATATATGACAAACCCACAGCCAACATCATATATAATAGCGAGAAGCTGAAAGCTTTTCCTTTAAGATTGGGAAAAGACAAGGATGCCCACTATCCCCACTTCTATTCAACATAGTACTGGAGGTCCTAGCCATGGCAATCAGACAACACAAAGAAAGAAAAGGCATCCAGATTGGCAAGGAAGAAGTTAAACTGTCCCTCTTTGCAGATGACATGATATAGTACATAAAAAACCCTAAAGAATCCACTCCAAAACTAGGTCTAATATCTGAATTCAGCAAAGTTGCAGCATACAATATTAATACACAGAAATCTGTGGCTTTCTTATACACCAACAATGAACTAGCAGAGAGAAATCAGGAAAACAATCCCATTCACAGTTGCATCACAGAATAAAATACCTAGGAATAAATGTAATCAAGGAAGTGAAAAATCTATACTCTGAGAACTACAAGACACTCACGAGAGAGATTAAAGAAGATACCAATAAATGGAAACACATCCCGTCTCATGGATAGGAAGAATCAGTATTGTCAAAATGGCCATCCTGCCTAAAGCAATCTACAGATTCAGTGCAATTCCTATCAAAATACCAAAAGCATTCTTCAACAAACTACAGAAAATCGTTCTAAAATTCATATGGAACCACCAAAGCCCCAGAAGAGCCAAAGCCTAAGAAGGAAGAATAAACTGGGGGGATTATGCTCCCCAACTTCAAGCTCTACTACAAAGCCACAGTAATCAGGACAAATTGGTACTGGCACAAGAACAGACCCATAGACCAATGGAACAGACTAGAGAGCCCTGATACAAACCCAACCATATATGGGCAACTAATATATGATAAAGGAGCCATGGACATACAATGGGGAAATGACAGCCTCTTCAACAGCTGGTGTTGGCAAAACTGGACGGCTACATGCAAGAGAATGAAACTGGATTACTGTTTAACCCCATATACAAAAGTAAACTTGAAATGGATCAAGGACCTGAATGTAAGTCATGAAACCATAAAACTCTTAGAAGACAACATAAGCAAAATTCTCCTGAATGAGTAACTTCTTCCTGAACACATCTACTCGAGCAAGGGAAACAAAAGCAAAAATGAACTTGCGGGACTACATCAAACTAAAAAGTTTCTGTACGGCAAAGGACATCATCAATAGAACAAAAAGGCATCCTACAGTATGGGAGAGTATATCTGTAAATGACATATCCGACAAGGGGCTAACATCCAAAATATATAAGGAACTTACACACCTCAACACCCAAATAGCAAATAACCCGATTAAAAAATGGGCAGAGGAGCTGAAGAGACACTTCTCCAAAGAAGAAATTCAGGTGGCCAACAGGCACGTGAAAAGATGCTCCACATCACTAATCATTAGGGAAATGCAAAGTAAAAGCACAATGAATATCACCTCACACCAGTAAGGATGGCCAGCATCCAAAAGACTAAGAACAACAAATGCTGGTGACGATGCGGAGAAAGGGGAACCCTCCTACACTGCTGGTGGGAATGTAAGGTATTTCAACCATTATGGAAAGCAATATGGAGGTCTCTCAGAAAATGAAAAATTGAATTACCATTTCATCTGGGAATCCCATTCCTTGGAATGTACCCAAAGAATACAGCTTCTCAGATTCAAAAAGACATATGCACCCCTATGTTTATTGCAGCACTTTTTACAATAGCCAAGATATGGAAGCAACCTAAGTGTTCATCAGTAGATGAATGGATAAAGAAGATGTGGTACATATACACAATGGAATATTATTCAGCCACAAGAAAGAAACAAATCCTTCCATTTGCAACAACATGGATGGAGCTGGAGGATATTATGCTCAGTGAAATAAGCCAGGCAGAGAAACACAAGTGCCAAATGATTTCTCTCATTTGTGGAGTATAACAATGAAGCAAAACTGAAGGATCAAAAAAGCAGCAGGCTCAGAGACTCCAAGAAGGAACTAGTGGTTACTAAAGGGAAGGGGTGTGGGAGGACAGGTGGGGAGGGTGGGAGAAGGGGATTGAGGGGCATTATGTTTAGGATACATGGTGTGGGGGATCACGGGGAAAACAGTGTAGCACTGAGAAGGCCAATAGTGAATCTGTGGCATCTTACTACACTGATGGACAGTGACTGCATTAGGGTAAGGGTGGGGACTTGATAATATGGGTAAATGTAGTAACCACATTGTTTTTTCATGTGAAACGTTCATAAGATTGTATATCAATAATACCTTAATAAAAAAGTGATATAAGAAAATATCACAATTTGATATCATGGAATAATTCATCAGCAAACATGATGAAAATAGTAAGTACTGTAATATAATTTTATAGATAAGACATGCCACAGGACAAAAAATTTCATTTATGGCAAAAAAATATCAAAGAAATGTGAGAACATTTGAAGAAGTATCTTACAGTAGGTTTTTCAGGGGATGATGGCATATCAAATGCTTCACTAATATGGTTTTCCAGATCTTGCTGAGAATGTGAATAATGAATTTGGTTCCAACTACTTTTCTTTGATTGTTTGGGTGGTAAAGCTGGAGGCTGCCCATCTCTAGGGGTTTCTTGAGATCTAGACAGGAAAAAAGGGGAAAAGTAAGTATTTTGGAAGTCATCTTACAGATTGTTATTTTAAAAGCTATGGTCAGTCAATTGGATATTCTAATAAAAAAGCACAGTCAAGTAACTCAGATATTCACAATGTTTAGTAGGAGACAGGCTTTAAATACAACACTTGCAAGTGCTACTCTTTAACGAAATCTTTCTTAACTTTGAAGGTTAAATAGTAAATCCAATTTCCTTCTTTATCAACTCTAAACAATTCTACATATAATAAGATATATTACATATAATAGTATATACTTACATACTACATATATAAGATATACACGTAAAATATCCCTATGAAGATATTTATTAATCTACTATAACAATGGGTACATCTTTCCAACAACCTTTTTAAGGTTCTCAGTGAGTCACATAAGCAACCATGGAATAAGACAAGCAAAGAGAAATCACAACTGAGAGTTCAGCCATTCCACTGATAAAACACCAAAAACAGTCTAGAGAACTCAAGTCAATGGCCCAGTTTATTTAGAAATAAAACACAATTCATGATAGTAAAGAACTAAATGCTGCAACAAGAATTATAACCTGAGTGAGAGTGTTGAGATCATTGAAGAGACAAAATTGGATGAGACATTGTCAGAGTATATAATTTAAGGATGCAAAAATCCAATTAATGTTAAATAAGCCTCAAACTGTTGTAGCAATAATTGATAAAAAGAAGTGCGTATAACAGGGGAAGCTTCAAGGTAAAAATTGTAGTTTTTAAGAACAAGGACAGTGTATGTAATTACATTACTTGTTGGGTTTTTCACAAAGGCCAGAAGAGGGAAGCAGTGGATTAACTTGTATTGTATGAAGCATACACCCATGGCAGTTGTGGAGTTTAGAACGGGGAGGGCGAAATAGTTCTTGACAAAAGCACTAACCATCATTGGGGTTATTATATTTATCTCTGAGACAGCCCTTTGGGGAAATGAAAGAATTACTGTCTCATCGTCTGAGGACTGATAAAGAGAGCTGACAGCTACTGTGTCAAGCTGCATGGCTGCTGCTGTAGTACTCAGGCAGATTTCACTCAGTTTCTGATGAGTTTTGCTGACTGAAAACAGATGTGTGAAATGTAAGCCACTGGATCTTGAGGGTGTAGAACAGCATTAGATTATATTAGTGTTCAAAAAGTATTATCTATCCCTCCCTGACTGACATCAAGCTTGGCCATATGACTTGCTCTGGCCAATGAAATGTGAGTAGAAGTAGTATGGGTCACATTTGAAAGGAAATTTTAAGAAACATCTTGTGATTCATTATGCTTCTCATTTTCTTTGACCATGAGACTATCCATGTCCCAAACAAGAGCTATTGTCAGTTGAGGTCCTAAACTGAATATGACATGGAGTAGAGCCACAGATGATCCATGATGTACATAAAGAAAGAACTAACCTTTGCTGTCGTAAGTCACTATAAATTGGGGTAATTTGCTCACAGCATAGTTTAGTCCAAGACAACTGATAATTACTTCCAGACTGGCTCTCAGATACATATGCTGTCCCTTGGTAGAGAAGCTATGAACTTATTGAGAGGCTTGCTGCTAGATACCTGGCAGATATGGGTAGCAAAACTAAAAATATGACTAGTGCCAGGAAAGTCAGCTAGGATTAATAATGGTGTAATTGTATCCTTCTCCAGGGAGTTTGCTCCTTAGAGAGAATATAGTCCTTCTGAAAATTTATAGTCTAGTATAAAATATAATCACCGAATAGGCAGGTAAACAGTTATGCCCTCCCAGCCTAGTTTTCTACATAGAAGTCTTCAGAGCACAAAATGCTCTAAATTCTGGTATGTCTTATAGGATTGCATCAAAGAGCATACCTTTCATTTTCAGCAAAAGCTTCTTTGAGGCCTACACCTTGATGGCTACAGATTCCAGGTACCAAACATTCTAGTTTTTATTGTTAGTTTCAACAGTCAAGAGCCTAAGCTTTTAAGATCCAATACATTCAAGTATTGCTGGTTGAGGAAAATGTTCCCACAGATAAGAATAGTGACCTGTACCTCAACTGTGGCCTGATGCAAGGGATTAGGACAGATAAAGTCAGACATCCCTTGGCAGAGCCTCACAGATGGGGCATTTCTAAAAAGCATTTGCTCAAAAGCTTGTGAGACTTTACAAAAACCAGAAGTCACTGGACTCCACATGTACCAATCGATAGGTCTCATCCCTTACCTAGGATTAACTATACTCACTTAGGCAAGGTGAATAGAAACGTTTTTTAGTTTTGCATATAGTTGTCTTACTCAGCAAGCATTTAGCCTCAAAACTAAAGATCTACAGAGAAGGGCATAGGTTGAAGTCAGATGGAAATAGAATCATAGCAACTTTCTTTATTCTCAGCCCAACTAACGGTCTAAATATAGTGTTAAAATATTTAACAGGGACAAACTCAAGCCTGATCCACAGTGCACTATTTAAGAGAGCCAAACCTGGCAGGTATGCGCATGAACAGTGGCAGTGCTCAGGTACAAGGGAGGGAGAGTACTGACATTATGGGACATTTTTGTAAAACTGGTGAATGTGCATTTCTTGGTTTGGACATTGGGCATATATAGTCAAAAAAGCTCCAGAAGTGGTTTTTACTATGCACTGCTGATTAGAAATCATTGCCTCAGAACAGTTGTTGCAATTCATGGCTTGTGAACCAGTTTTGCCAAAATACATTTGGCCCATTCATTGTTTCTGTAAGATGTGAGACTGACTACATTTAAAAAATAACATACAAATCTGGATTTCCAGAATGAAAATCGGAAAGCTCTGGAATGAATGGATCTACATTACAGTTTGTCAACCCCTGGGCAAAACTAAGTTGTAGCTGCTGCCTTTAGATGGCCCATGGAAATTCCAGGCTACATAAATCCCACTCAGTGTGACTCACCAGATTCCAGCCATTGTCTGAGTATAACCTCTCTTTTAAACATTCAAAGTCTGCAGGAAGACACAGATAGAAGAGAGTCGGAGCACACAGGCTTGGGCCAGGATTTAAACCAATTCTAAAGAAAAGGTGAAGAAACCTGAATACAGGCTGAGAGGATTAGCCAAAATGTAACAAAGGAGAAGGCAGTTTAACTTTGGATTTCAGGACAAGGGCAACCTGTCTTTCTCATTGTTTTAAGTTACTTTAGAGTTAACTTCTCAGAGAGCAGAGGACAGGCTTTCCAGATGCCTGATTGCTGCAGATGCTAAGGTTGGTCTGCAGAGCTTTTACAAACTAATTTGTGCTCTCCCAGTAATCCTGGTAACTGTTGCCCTTTTCTGTTTCCAACTTCAATAACCAATTCTCTTTATATTTAGTTATCTATATATATCTATATGTGTATCTATTTATCTGTCTAATACAGCCTGTAAAAGTAATCAAGGATGTCAACACAGACCCCTGAAATTCACATTTTGGGCAATGGTTATCAATAACATTTTAAAAACCCTCCAAAAGTATTAACTCAATTTATCATAACAAATGATAACTTCCTTCTTCATTATCTAATATAGAGCTACCATGTATAGTAAAATCTATTACTCACTCAATTATCTAGGAAGATGATTTTTATAAGTAAACCATACATTATAATAAGAAATTATAATACATTTAAAATAATGTAATGGAATAGGCCAGTTCTAAAAAAGGTGTTATTTCTAGGCCAAAACAAAGAAAGAAACAAACAAAAAGAACAACTCACCAAAAAACAAATAAACAACTGCTAAGCCTAATAGAATGGAGGGACATCGGGCACTTGGGAAGAACCAAGAGGCAGAGTGGGTACAGCCCCATCAGAAGGGACCTTGATCTGAAGAGAAGACTGGTGTCTACTATCAGGTGGTTTTGACAGGACTAGGGAAATAGGAACCAAAGAAATAAGTAGGGATCAGGGGTGGGGCTAGATTAGGGTCTTGTAAATAGAAGTCATTTGGCTTTAAAGGCGAGAGTTGGAAAGATCTGTCATAGGGACATTACAGAAAGACATGTAATCCCAAAGGGGTTATTTTAGTTAGTTAAAAAGGAAAAATTAGCAAGATAAACCCTGAAAATTATGAATTTAAAAAAGATGTTAAGATTCAACTGCATATACATACCTTTCATAGAAACATTGTTTAATTCTAATTTAAGTCTAAAAAAAAGACCTCATATTCTTGGTAGACACTAATACAAACTTGCCAGAAAGAATATCTCCTTTTAAAACTCTTCTTTTCTTTTTTTTTAAATTTATTTTATTTTAGTATCATTAACCTACAATTACATGAGCAATATTGTGATGATTAAACTACCCCTTTCATCAGGTCCCCCCCACCAACCCTATTACCGTCACTGTCCATCAGCGTATAAAACTCTTATTTTCTAAGATACATACCAGGAGCTCATGTATCATTCAACTAGTCACTAGTGTTATTCAAGTCTTCACTAGGCATTTAACTCTACTATACTTTACCTATATTATGTAAGACCCAGATAAAATTTTAGTCCAAAATTCAGGTTTCCTGACACTTTGGCTAATTTATAGTGACATTCAGAGTATTTCAAAGTAAATATCATTTCAGATTGATTACTAATTAATGCTTGAGGTAATTAAGAAAGTGCATATAAACTCTCATGGATATGATTAATGTATTAAGAATAGAACTGATAATGTCATTTTTGTATCAGTAGGAATCTATTCCAGAATCAGAGTACCAGACTTGAGATTCCTGGTCCAAGTCCTCGATCTTAGCTCCCAAATGCAAGTAACAAGAGACTCTGCCAGAGATGTATGACAGGTAAATATACTGCAACTATAGTAGCCTGGGGCCAGTAATTAGTCTTTCTGTCACAAGTGCAGCATCCTCTGAGTTCCCATGACTTGATACCTCCTTCTTTATGGTTCTATTACTTCCTTATCCTATAGCAGCCTAGTATTGCAGGGTCCATAATATATTGCTAGACTTAATCAAGACTGGCATGGGAACTGGGTTAAGCTGAGTCTAGAGATGATGTTATCAATACCAGCAGCTCTGAGGGGCAGAGGGAAGGCAAATCTCTGAGGACTTAGCAAACAGAATTGATGAGGTATGGACACAACTGTAGTGACTCATTAGCTAAAACTAGAATGGAATAGTCCAGGAAAGAATGGCTCAAGGAAATGTATGTAACACTTGAGGATTATAAAGTCTGCACAGAGTCTCTTGTGATTAGGGATCTAAGGGTAAAGTTGAAAATTTGGGGAATTCCTCATTGTATTCAAGTAGACATTCAAACTTAAAACATGAAGACAGATAAGTGGTTGATATTCAAAAGCTGCCAGTATATATCCCCCCAAAATTAACTACAGTTAACATCTATTAAGCACCTTTTCTCTGATGAATGATGCACCTCATTAAATGTTCACAGATATCCTATGAGAATAGGTATTATCACTCTGTTTTTACAGGTGAGGAAATTGAGGCTTACAGAGATAAAATAACTCACCCAAGGTCACATTATTATAAGTGGTGGAACCAAGTTTTAAACCCAGTCTGACTCTGGAGTTTGTACTTTTAACACTACATTATGGTTGCACTTCTAAGTAAACAACTACAAAAAGCAGTAGCAAAGTTATTTTAAATCAGGGGCTTCCAAACTTTTTGTAGCAATGAATTCTTTTTCAAATGAAATGTTTCTTAGAAGCCAATTTATAAAATAGACAAAAGTTAAACAACCCGAGAAATGCAGATTAAAACCACAATGAGATATCACCTCACACCAGTGAGGATGGCCAACATCCAAAACACAAACAACAACAAATGTTGGCGAGGATGTGAAGAAAAGGGAACCCTCCTACACTGCTGGTGGGAATGCAAATTAGTTCAACCATTGTGGAAAGCAGTATGGAGGTTCCTCAAAAAACTCAAAATAGAAATACCATTTGACCCAGGAACCCTACTCCTAGGAATTTACCCCAAGAATGCAGCAGCCCGGTTTCAAAAAGACAGATGCACCCCTATGTTTATTGCAGCACTATTTACAATAGCCAAGAAATGGAAAGCAACCTAAGTGCCCATCAGTACATGAATGGATTAAGAAGATGTGGTACATATACACAATGGAATATTACTCAGCCATAAGAAAAAAACAAATCCTACCATTTGCAACAACATGGATGGAGCTGGAGGGTATTATGCTCAGTGAAATAAGCCAGGCCAAAAAAGACAAGTATCAAATGATCTCATTCATATGTGGAGTATAAGAACAAAGAAAAAAAACTGAAGGAACAAAACAGCAGCAGACTCACAGAACCCAAGAACGGACTAATAGTTACCAAAGGGAATGGGACTGGGGAAGAAGGGCGGGAAGGGAGGGA
>JAQQAC010010508.1:37299458-37334267 GCA_029783875.1 Phataginus tricuspis
AATATTGCTCATGTAATTGTAGGTTAATGATACTAAAATAAAATAAACTGAAAAAAAAAAAGTTAAACAACCCTCCAAACTTCCAGTATCTGAGGCCTCAACAGAACTTACCAGAACATATCCTGAATATGACTCTATCATTCCATTCTGGTTGTGAGTGTTGACAGTGCTATATTTTAATTATAATACAATCAACTTATATTTAAGTAAATAGAATGCAATATCAGTAGAGATCAGGACTCTAATAACACCTTTATTTACTTAAATTGATAACATTTCTAACTCAGTGTTTTTAATATACTTACAAGTCAAATAATTTGCCTAAAATGATCCAAAGGGTGGGAATGGTTGAGAACTAGGTCTCAAAAACACACACTTTTCAAAATTTACCAATATAAACCATTTTGTACAAATTACTACCTGTGTTAAACTTTGGATATTAAAAAAAGAGTACAGGAAGATGGGAAAGGAATATAATTCTAAAAGTGTTCCAATGCCCAACTTTCATAGTGGGTTTTTTTACACAAATAACTTACCTTAAACTTTGGCCTTTTGGAAAATGTTAAGTGAAGAGCAAGTAATGAAAACATGCTTAGCTGCACTTGGCTGTCAATAGAGCAAAATATTGCAACATAGCAGCAAAAGATTTGTTAAAACTGTCAATCATGCCAGCTGGGCAAAAGCATTCCTGATTCACTTGAACCCAGTCAGTTTTACATTTTCTTATGAAAGCTTCAACAGCAGTGACATGACTTCTCTACTGCTGCTTTTAGCAATTTGTATCATAATAAAGAATTAAATCTTAACCACACAACTCACATGTTTTGTGATTATAGAAATTGCCTTGCTTCTCTGTTACCTCTTGATAGGAATATATTAACATTTGCTGTGTGAATTTATTAAAGTAAACATCTGTTAAGTATTTTAAAATTAGTTTAGGGCTACTGTTTTTATCTTAGAAAATCACAAACTAAAACAGTCTAATTTTCTGTGAAACATTTAAAGAAAAGAAGGAAATGGTAGACTACTTTCAACTACCCCTGTCTATAAATGATAACTTTATTCTAAGCAGTACAACCTCCTATTTGTTTCCACAGTAAACACACCTGTGAGTTAGTAATGTTTTCTCCTTGTGAAGCAAGAGACCTTACCCGGTGATTCAAGGCAAGACTCAGGTTTCACCTTAAAGTCCCTGTACTTACTCAAAAAAAAAAAAAAAAAAAGGAACTGGTGAGATGATCTCAAGGCCTATTTCAAAGTACACTGAAATGCTCTGGGTTTAATCCAACATACTGTTTGAATTCTTTCCACATTTGGCCAATGTAAAACTAAAACCTATGGATTTTAAGTTGCAAAATATTTTCTCTAAATCGTGAAACTATTAATCAATCAAAGCCTTGTCCAGGTTACAAAGTTCTGCTGGCTGGCTCAGGTAGGGAAGATCTGAATTTTAGTTCTGTAAACTGAGAGAAGTGCCATAAAGTGTGGCTTTCTTATCTATACAATGGGAACTACATATCTTTCATAATTCGTTGAGTTCTGTTGAACTGAATGGTGGAGATAATTTGTGGAAAAGCTGATTTTAAGTAGCTAATGGAAGTTATTAATTTACTATTAAGCTTATCTTTTCAGAATTCTCAGAACCTTAAGAATAGGTTAAAACCGTCTGAATTTCAAATGCAGTGTTATGGATTTAAAACTGAATACAAATACATAAGCCTCATAAAATTTATATCCCAGGAAAA
Source organism: Phataginus tricuspis (assembly GCA_029783875.1). Classification (NCBI taxonomy): domain Eukaryota; kingdom Metazoa; phylum Chordata; class Mammalia; order Pholidota; family Manidae; genus Phataginus; species Phataginus tricuspis. Next base: position 37,301,204 of record JAQQAC010010508.1, read on the forward strand.
AGCCTCACGCATTTGAAATTTTTGTGGATTGGTGGGGCAGCTGCGAATGAAGGAGACAGGGCGCACAAACACCGCACGATTCCACTCTACTGAACTTGCTTCTTCACTTCAGGTCAGCAGACCAGAACAAAAGTATTTTGAGGAGGTTAGTCAGTTTTTTGGGTTTGTGAATCTATAAAATTTACAAATTTACAACTGGAAACTCTCAATTGTATGTATATGTGCATGTGTGTGCATCTCAATGAAAGGGGCCCTTCAGAAAATATAAATTAAGATAACTGAGTTAGGCCCCAGGAGTTACATTGTTTTGTTCTGTAATAAGATAGGCTTTTGAGATTCCTCTACGTGGTTTACTTTTATGTACTGAGAGCATGTCATTTTAAAATTTAATCAATTAACATTTCAATCATATCCTTAATGTACTGTAGTCCTTAAAGTTTCAGAATTAGAAAATATATACTTATTAAAAATCAAATTCAAGTAAGAATTATAACTTTTAAATTAATAAAATATTAAATTTCCATGAATCATTCTTTTTTCAGCTCATTCTCCACAGGTGTCACTGTACAGTGTGTCTTTCCTACTCCTCCATTCTTTATGATGTATACACACAATTAAAATGTTTTACCAAGATAAAAGTTACAAGACTAAAGTCCCACTTGTATTAATAGCTTAGCCAGTCTTCCTTTGGTTGGCCCACATGAAGAACAACCTTGCTCTCACATACCCAGTCATATTTTTCTGCAGCACCTAACAACTACCAGCTGTGCCAATCACACTATCTACTCTTCCATCCATCCTTTCTTTAACCCTGAACACACACACTGTATTTTACATGTCTTTCTCCTTCTCAATAATTACTGAATCTTGCTACCTATGTATCTTGTAAACATTTAACATTTTTTCTAATTCTTGCACTGTATTTTTACTTTCGTGTAAACTGCACTTTATAAACCAATAAATCAAGATACTGTGTATTAATGTGAAGGCAAGCATGTTGTGCATTAAACTGATGGAGTTTTCAGTATATTTCAGTGAATACTGAATTGTAAGTTGAATCAAAAGTATCAGTATGTAATATGAGGTAGAAGTGAATTATAGAATGATGTGTGCATGCTTCCTCTTATTTTCTGCGTGATGTCATTACTTAGTTCTTCTTTGCTACTTAATTTTCCCAACACTGTCTATTCATCCTTATGGTTTCCTTCCTGTAAGATATTCAGAAAACTCTACCTCTCACTGTCTTACCACCTGACCATAGTGGTACACTGACAGAAATATTTGAGTGTATGCACTAAAGCTTAAGAATATATTGAGTCAACAAAACAGTAGCAGTGTTTTTTTTGGAGGGGGGTTGGGGGAGGGAAGAGGGAGCACTAAGAACTCAGGGACAAATAAGCACACTTACAAATATATACAATTTTAAAACTTTGCATAAATAAAATCTTGTATCAAATACCCTCACTTCCTACATTTCAAATGAAATAATTTGGGGCATTATTATTTATAAAAAGGAAGCTAAATGAAAAGAGGTCTTACGGTGATGATTCCAGAATGATGCTATTAGCTTGCGTTGAAGATGGAGATCTTTGATTCACAAATACTTCACTTGGGGAACTGCGAACCACGTGGTCTACCAAATGACCAACTGAAGATGGTCGTAACCGGGTTCCCTCTTGTGTGAATGTGGAATTTCGACTATATGAAGAGGAAGAAAAATTGAGTAAAAATGTACTTTAGTTCAATTTTTTCAAGTTTCTTAATTATGATTGCATTAGAAAATGGCTGTATGTTTTTAAGACTAACAACGTTGACTAAGCAGTCTCTGAAAGTGTGATGTAAACAGAAAGAACACAGAACAGAAAGTCAAAGATCTGAGCTATAGTTGACCATCTGCCACAAGCATTTTACCTATTCAGTCATGTATTATCTCTAACCAACCTCAATGTTGCTAGGCGTTAGTCACTACAACTTTGTATCTTATTCAGCATTTATAAAATAAAGGGATAGAATATATGATTCAGAAATATCTTCTGCTCTAAATATTTTTTAGTTCTTATAAATATTTTTATTTAAGGGAATGGCTTTAATTCCTAAGAATACATATTGAACAACACATTTTCATCCTCATAAGTAACATGAATTACTGTCACTATCATTAACTATGATAACTAACACTTGAGCACTTATTATGTGCCATGCATTATTCTAAGCATTTGACATATATCACCTAATTTAACCCTCATAAGAATACTATTATTGTTATAAATATAGTTTTGAGGATGAGAAAAATGGGACAAAGACATCAACTTGTTCAAAATTCAAATGGACAGTGACTCCACGGCCCATGTTCTTGACAACCACAGAATTCTAGAATTTAGAAAATCTAGAACCACAGTCCTCTCTAGAATTTAGAAAGAAACATTTTGTTTTCAGATTATACCTAAAATTGTTTCGTTAACCAGAAAATTCAATGAGAGCTACGCTAATTAATTTAATCATCTGGTTCAAATTTCTTGTGTCTTCTACAACTTGCTATAATTATGTAGTGGCACTGGTTAACAAATGGAGAAATGGTTGGCTGGAAAGGCATCAGAAAAAGAAGGTTCTGGATTTTCTTTGAACAAATGAATTAGCCTTTGAAAATATGTAGTTTTTTTTTTATGAAGAAAGGTTACTTACTAGTATGCAATTAGCAAGACAGAAAATTACGAGCCTATTTCTTCAGGTTTTAGGTATCAGGTAACATTCTGTGAACCAAACTGTTTATGAACATACTTTACTTCCAATATAGAAGTTTATTCTAGACTGACAAGCATCTGTCAGTGACACAACTTTTAGAATATACTGCATATTTACTGGACATTAATGTGTATAAAATCTTTCTAAAGTTAGACTTCTTCAAATATTACATTCCATATCAAAATCCAAATATTTTATATACCAACCTTTTGGGTTAAAAGGTCTATCAATATGCTGACATACATACTTTTTATCATTATCTCAATTACATACATATATTACACATAACACATTTGTTAACATTATAAAATTAAGATAACATCTTTGGTCAGCAAAATTTATTATCTTATTATTATCTATACCAAATCCTAAAGCCTTTCTGAAAAGTGCTAAAATGAAGTATATACACAGCTGGTACTGAATAACACAATGCTTCTTAGCATAGCTATGGCTAAGTTTGTAGGAACTTGATGCTGGGAATCCTTTTGCTTAGACCATAGAAAGTGGTAGAGCAGTGGCTAGAGCAGGAGCTTAAGTAAGAGAATCACAATCCCTTAGCATTTTCAAGCAATACATGCTCTTCTAGGTATTCTGTTGGAAAGCCACATGGAAAAAAATTGTCAACAACCATAGTTCCAGATTTTAAGTCTACTAATAGATCTTGAGTAACTGATTAGCTAGGGACTCTTACTATGAAAGGCAACAGTATAGGAAAGTGGGCATCCTGTTCAACTTTCTACTCCCTCATTTGCAGAGGCTACTCCATGCCACTTCTGCAATGAGCTGCAGATTAAGAGGAAATAATGCTCTGGTGCAACAGAGACTTGTCTAATCAAAAGATTTAAATATAGAGACACGTTTTGATCTTCAGGCAATGGAAATATATGGCCAATAATTCAGAAATTAGCAAAATGTACACCTGATAGTCATCTGTACTTACTGGTTAGGAGTTCCTGGTGGAGATCGTGATGGAAGGCTTTGTGTTTCTAACCTCTCATCAGACACTGAATTTCTGCTTACTACTTCCCAATCCATTAATTTCCGTGCCAAGGGCTTACTTGGGGACCTGCAGATATAATATGAAAAAATTTTTATTTTTATACAAAAATTATCCACCAAATCTTAGAATTTGTCTGAATAGATCATTTTCTAGATGAGTAAACATAGTTTACTTGTATGAAATCAATGCATTCAAAGGCTAGTTATCAAATAATTTCCTAAAAAAATAAATCTCCTTAATATGAAGGAGAATAGGAAGATAGGGTAGGAAGAGTAGGAGAATAGGGAAGAGGAGAAAAAGAAAAAACAAGAAAAGAAAGAAAGGAAAAAAGCAAGGGACTAATTGGATATGAAGTTTTTTCAGATATTGTCAGGTATTACAGACATTGCCTATTCCTATTCCAGAGTTTCTGGAACTCTACCTTATCTTGTGATGTATTAAATAATTCCTAGAATTTTCTCCTGAATATCCTTAAATCTAAACTCTGATCCTTTGCCTCGATGAAGACAGGGAAAAATATGAATTATGCATATTGAATTTTACTTATAATATCTTCCTTTCTGTATATATAGACTAGCAGATATCTTTTTAAAAAATCCTTTGGAAGGTTAACTATTCTGTCTCACTGTTGAGGGGGGTGTAAAAGAATGTTTTATTACCCTTCCATATAACTGTCAGCTATCATAGTGATAAAGATAAAAACTAAGTGATCTTTTCAGAAAAGATATTGATCTTTGCAGAGTTCAGAGACCTTTAGAATTTTAGGTAAGTCAACAAGTAAAGTCTTTTTTATATGCAAATTAAGATAGTGGCCAAAATTCACGGAAAACTTGACATCTATTTAAATGCTTAGCATTTTGAAATGCAGAGTTAATATGGAGGCTAATATAATGAATTATGCTACTTATATTAAAACATAATAAATTTTTAAACTGATAGTTCCGTATTTCATTAATAAATTCACTTACGCACATAGAAATAGACTAATTAAAACATGACAACACTGATCAAGAGTACTCAATAAAATTTATGTGTACAGTAGGAAGAATTAAAATAATGATGAGCAGTCGCCCTTAATCCTAGTTTTGACCTTCCCATTAGACAAATGACTTAAGTTTCTAATCTAAATATTTAAATTTACTCATACAGTGGATGATCCTCAGGGTCATTTCCTACCTCCTGGATTTTATGATATTTGAGTATCTAAATTTTCAATGCAATGATTTAGTCTACTAATTTTATTAAACTACAGTAAGTTAAATTACTTCTGAATTCAAACCACACAAGTGCCCTGTTGTTTCAGGTATTCATAGCCAAAACATTTTTAGTTTGATCTCATGACATCTCCTTAATTTAGGAATGTCTAACATTTCTGAAAGAGATATAATGTTATCAATTAAAAAAAAGACACTGACTCATTTCATTTTTCATAAGTCAATTCAAAGTAATTTAAGTATGAACATTTCCTATTATCATGAGTTTAAGTTATGGAGTTTTCTGACTTGAAGACAATTCAGGACATCATTTAGTTTAAAATTCTCACACTGCAGTGCAAATATTCATATCAATCACAGTAAGATGAAAATAAGTTATCTCATGCATTCAATTTTTCAAATGATTATTAAATCTTACCATTTTTCTATAAATGCTAATTCTTAATAACTTTTCTTTCTCATATATTAGACTACTAAATGTAAACTGTAAGAGAGTTCACTAACAAAAGTCAGATCAACTACTTTCATTCTCTAAGATAGAGAAAAGGCCATTTGATGGAGAAAAAAGTCCAGTTACACTCACCAGTATACAGTGTTAGAAGACTTTACTGTTGTTAATAAACTAAACATGGCTGGCAGTGCTGCTCTGCATTTCAAACTAAATTTCAGGTATTTATTTTGTTAACAGTTTTAACCTCAGATACCCACCCACTGAAGCTTGCTGTCTATGTTTCCTGTTGAGTGTGGAAATTTCAGAGAAAAAAATACCACACTTCATCAGTGTGTTTGCAATGTGGTAAATTTATTTTCTGACCATGGCACTTTATTTTTCTGTTGCATGGAAACATTCTTTTGCTTTCTTGCTCTCTTCTTAGATATTATATGACAATTGAAAATGTGAAAGCAATGAAAAGAATCAATATATCAAAAACAGTATTGACTTATCATTGCTTAAAACAATTACCTTGCCATGAAAAGTTCAAGATGAAATCTTTTCCATTTATAGTGACAACTAAAATTCTAAGAAGTGGACCAGAACTCTAGCATTGCCTAGTACTTTAACAGAATAACTTAATTTAGTAATTGTTAAAACCATTAGAGTATTTTGATAGATATGCTGCAGGTCATCACAGTAAGATTCTGATATTTTATAAAAACCACCCAGGAAAGCTTATTAGTGTTTCAGAGCTAGGAGGATCATTAAAACACCACAATTATAACCCTGTTCCAGCTTATGACTTGTATTTCAAGGAGGATTCATATAAATCCATCATAACAAAAGAAACAGACAATATTTGGTTCTTATCATACAGGAATTTTAGCATTACTACTCATTGAATAATGCATACTTATCTTGTAAAACAACCTGTTAGATAATTTCACACTTTAATAATGAATAAAAAAATGAAGAACTAAGATGCAGATGTAACTATTCGCATATTTCTCAAAATCTGATATGATCAAAAATTAAAACATTAACACTTATAGTCATTTGCATGTGATATTAACACTAATATATATTTTCAATTAAGACTGCACCATAACAAAAATACGTATGCTTTTTTCTTCTGCGAAGTCCTAATATTACAGAAAAGAATCAGAAAAATATTAATTTTGATTTTAACAAGTCTGAAAGGAGTGCAAGTAAGTTATAGTACTAATAATTAGAATACATTCTAAATTAAAACAAAGTTGAAAGTAAATTATTTCTTTCTCAAGAGGAATTTCAAGAAAAACAATTTCAAATTAACATTTTACTGTCCATTTTACCATTGTTTGGGTGCATACTACTTTTTAACTGGAAACAAGTGTAACTAAGACTGTAAAAGAGAGCATTTTGAATAATTTCACTAAGGTCATTTCTACTAAGGTAGGCATCTCCGTGTTCTTTTTTCTCTTTTCTGAAATAACCAAGCCACTAATATGACACCAAGATTTATATTTAGTGGAGAAACAGACAATATTCCCCTCATAAACCTAAAAATAAGATTTGACATTAAATCAATTTCAAAAGGTTTTAAAAATATGCTGAAATGAATTACATTATTCAAATTCAAGTAAACTTACCACAGCAAAATGCTACAGCCCTAACAAGCTAAATCCTTCTCATATCAAGTCATTTTCATTGACAGTTTCCCTGTTGGGTACATAATTCATAGACAAATCAGGGTGAGGGTAAGCCAGGAATGATGAAAAAAATGCAAGTAAATTTTATTATTCAAACACATAATCATGTTTTCATGATTTTTTGTTTCAAATGTCCTCACTCCAAGGAACTTATGATATTATTTATTTTTACAAGCATCAGATAGTATTAGCAATGACCCCAACTCCAAAGGCAGGGAAGTGGCAGGGTAAAAGGAAGAATCCCGAAGTTAAATCTGCAATTTAGGATAACAAGATTTAACTGTTTAAAGATTTACTGACATTATAAATGACTGAAGATTTTTCAACATCAAAGAAAATACCTATGATAAGAACAAGCAACAAAAAAGTATAAAAAATTTGAGAACAAAATATACATATAAATATCTCTAAATATGCATGGCAAAACCTTAGAGTAAATACTGAAAAATTTTAATTGCTTGTGTCAGGGACACGATTTTTATGTTATTTGGTGGTGTTAAAGGTTTAAAACACCTATGAGTAGAAAAAACAACAAAGGAATTTCTACTTTTGGAGGCAAGAAAGAAAAAAGCAAGAGCTCCTTTTACTGCAGAAACACAAACCAGGAAGGTCTTTTGGATAAAGACTAAAAGCAAACTTAAAATCAAAAGCAAAATTCTCTAAATCTTATATATTAAAACTCTCAAGTATTTAATGGCAGTAGACACCAAGCACATGAACTTAAGGATTTATCCTCTCTAAGCCATTGCCACTGAAAACACAGTGCTACATTGGAAAAACACCTACCATATCTCACACATTATCATCAGAGCTGGGGCTACTGCAGTAAGTAAAAGAGACAGAACTCCTGCCCTCACAGAACTTACATTCTGATTCAGAAGACAGATGATAAACAAGATCATCTCCCACATCTCTGAGACAGGAAAGGAGTCAAGCATTCATCTGTCCCATGAAAGATAGCAAAAGCTTATTCTGTAGAGGTTAAAACGTGGGAAAGAACCTAGAATGCCTGGGCTAGAATCTTGGCTACATCCCTCACTATCTGTAAAATCTCAGGTAAATTATTCAAACTTGCTGTGCTCAGTTTTCTCATCTGTAATGGAATTTACCTCACTTAGTTTTTGGGCGTGTAAATTAAAATACACAAACTGCCTGGCACAGACAAATACAGAATAAATGTCAGCCATTATTTGATTAATTGATCAACCTCTTTCCACTCACATGCCCAAAGAGGTGATTCTATCACAGCAGCCAGAGTGACCAGCCCCACTCTGAAGTAGAGGGAGAACAGTCTAATAGTCCTGTGTACTCAGGACCCAGGTTCAACAATTGTCATAATGGTCAACCTCGTTTCAGCTCTCTCTCTCTCATCCCAATTATTTTGAAGCAAATCCCAGAAGTCATATATTTGTAAATACTTCAGATTATCACTGTAAAACTTAAGAACTCTACCATATTTTTAAAAATGCAAGTCAATTTATATCCCTTCCATGCTGTCAGTTCCCACTGGCTTCCACTTAAAATCCTAAGTCCTTACCATTTCCAACATAGTGTGATACAAGTTCTGACTACTGCCCACCTCTGTAACCATCTCTTCTACCACTGCCTTGCTCACTCTGGTCCACTACTGGCCTACTCTTCCTGAAAGATAAAAAGCATACTCTAGTTCCATGGTCTTGCACTGGCTCAGTCCTTTACTTATATTAGATATCTGTTGCGCCAATCAGAATTTCAGTTCCATGGGACTTAGATGGGTATCTTGTTCATTTTATTCCCAGGGCCTGAAACAGTGCTCAGCAGAGTAGGTCTTCAATAAATATTTACTGCCACCTATTTGATCACTCTCCCTCTTTCAGTGCTCTACAACTGAACATTTAATCAACTGGATATTCTGTTAGGTTGTCACTCATCATCTCAAGTAGACCTATGCCATTTTGACTTTTCCCATTACAAACTTATTTTCTCTACTCCATTCCTTGTCCAGTTAATGCCACTCAAACCTGACAATCTTTCCTGATACTTCTGCCTCTAACACACCTCTATCCAATTATTCAACAACTTTTGCTAGTTCTACCTGCAATATTCCCCAGATTTGTTCCCTATTCTCCATTTCATTGCCAGTATTTTAGTTCAGGCCTTCACTATTTTCATTTAGATTACTACAGTAACCTTCTAATTGGTCTCTATGTAGCCAGTCTTTACTTCCAACTCATTCTCTGTCCTTGCCCAAACACTATTTTCTAAAACATAAATCTGATCACGTATATTATTTCACTTGTAAAAAAGCAAACAGGCTATTAACTGATCCTAAAAAAGGAAGATAATTAAATGACACCCTAATAAAAAGGAACTTACTTCTTAACAATATGATTTAAAGAAATACGAAAATAAGCTGGGTAATAAATGAAATGAGTCACTGTGTTTCTCAAATGTTAAAAAAAGAAAGAGAAAAGAACCTTCCAATAAAATATATATTAATAATATAATACTTGATTCAGCCTAGTCTGAACTACAAAGCTTGGCACAGGTTAATTTAGTTCATGTGAAAAAAAAATGAATGAATAAACTAGAGAAACTATTTCATTATTCCATCAACATAATTTATTGTTTAAAGAAAGGATTGTGTGATAATTCTGTAATCATATCTAGGAAAGGAATTTTTAGTAATTTTAATTTTTCCTTAAAAAATTTTTTTAACACTGAAACAGAAGTGGCTTACCTTGCAAATACTCTGTCTTTATTTGCCTTTTCTTTGCCATACTGAACTGACTGGACTTCAGTTCTCCCACTGAAATACATAAATATGCACAATAAAATCTTAAAGAAAACTGTAAGATAAAATGACAACACACAACATGATTATATTACAATTTCATAAGAGACAAGATATTTCTAGTAGAGAAAAAGGAGCAGAGAATAAGAAAAGACTGGACTACATTCCACCTCCACCTAAATGGATGACACTTCATTACAGTTCTTCTGTGAATGAACAAAGATGTGTTCCACAGATGCTTCCTTCAGATTCTTCTTTGAGAGTATGAGAGAAATAATTGTGTATGACGGAATTCCTTCTCAGGAAAGGCACTCCTTCTAGATTTAGAGATAGGCTGCTATGTCCAGATCATCTGAGCCCTGCCCTCACCCAATAGGTCTGTGGTTTAGCTGGTGTCCCTATTCCTTACTGAAGGGCCTGAAATGTGTGGGATCTTGAAGAACTGCTCTTTCCTTGGGCAAGTTTTTCTTCCTTGTCTACTGGTAATGATCATAGATATGAAGACTGGTGACATCCTCAAATCCTTCAACGTCCAGACACAGGCAACTCCAGAATTTTATATATAAAAAGGAACTAAGGACAAGAAATATGGTTGGGAGTTGGGCACTATAGGGTATTTGTCCTGCAACTGACTGGTCTAGCAAGCACATGGTTTTTATACATGAGAACTGATCCTCCTCTGTAATAAACCAATGTGTTCAGACCTAATTTGTTATTAAAAACTTGGTTCTCAGAGAACTTGTTACTCTGTCACATCTCAAGTGTGAATGACTATACATGTCTGATATACTAAATTTAACCATTTGTATATGTAGATATCTGATGCATATAAAAGGAGCCACATATAGGTTTCCAAAGCTAAGTATGAAAATTTAAAATCATCTTCCATGAGTAAGTATAAATATGAATAGATAGAATGTCTGCTTTAGTTTTAATGGAAAAGTCAGAATCATTACCATTATTTTTAAACTTAAGTAAGTTGAAGTTTCTTAAGAAAATACATTTACTCTAAGAACAATAAACTATACTTGCAATCACAAACAAGGTAACAAATTTAAGGTTTACCACTGTTTTGTATTTCCACATTAGAACAATGATTTTAATGCCCTGAATATTGTGGAACAGAGATACTAAGGATGTGTGTATGAGGAGGTTGGTGGGGAAGTAATACGTCCTCTGGTATTCTGAATTCCATCTCTCAGTCTATGTATTTCAACATCCTAAGTATTATAATAGTTCTAGTATCCTCAACCACTGTTTATTATGAGGGAAAAAATTATTTATTTAATGCATACCCATTAGGAATAGGATTGTGTCCAGAGAAATATTTGTCATGCTACCATTCCCACCTCATTTACAAGTGTAGTAATCATTTTGATATTAAAAGTGCTTTGGATATGTTTTTAAAGTTAAGAACTACACACAGGACTTAACTTTTACAACTATAAACATACATGGCTTATTTATATATGCCAATTTAATTTATGTTAGAGAGTGGTCACAGGCCTTAATCTTGTCCTTCCGGGCTTTGCAAAGTTTTGTAGGAGGCTGCAAGTCAACAAACTCTTATATTCTAGGTTTCTCTGCAAGTTGGCATTCTGTTAGGCTCTACTTTATTTCTGGTATGATATCAGAAAGTAGAGCAAGTCAAAGCAGGAGACTGGCAGATGGTGGTAGCTGCTATAACAACTGTGGGGATAGGACATTGGGAGACAGGATACTACAAGTACCTTGTAGATGGTAATTCCCCTGATCAAAGCAGGGCCTCTGGCAGAACTGACTGTGACAAGTGGCTCTAACAGTGCAGTGGCAGGTGTAAGCTTTTGGACTCCACCCAGAAGTAACATAAGTTTCTGATCCTTAGGCATTATCTATTCTTCCTGTTGACTTCTCCAAAACCCTCCTCCCTTTTGCAGTGCCAACACCTAACACCTGTGTAACCAATTCCCTTAATTAAATTGCTTTTACTTGAAAATGAAAAGGACTTTTTGTTTCCTGTACTGAAACCTTAATTTTCCAGTGAAAAGGATTCAAATGGAACACTATTACTCAAAAGGCTTGATTAATAAATCGAATTTCATGCAAATCAAAACCACAGTGAGATATCACCTCACACCAGTTAGGATGGCCCTGATTCAAGACAAGCAATAACAAATGTTGAGGATGTGAAGAAATGGGAACCCTCCTACACTGTTGGTGGGAATATAAACTGGGTGCAGCCATTGTGGAAAGCAGTATGAAGGCTCCTCAAAAAACTAAAAACAGAAATACCATATCATCCAGTAACTCCACTCCTAGGAAATTACCTGAAGAAAACAAAATTGCTGATTTGAAAAGCTATATGTACCCCATGTTTACTGTCACATTATTTATAATAGCTAAGGTATGGAAGCAACCTGTGTCCATCAATAGATGAATGGATAAAGAAGATGTGCTACATATGCACAATGGGATATTTTTATTAGGCCATAAAAAAAGAAAGAAATTCTGCATTGCCAACAACATGGATGGACCTAGAGGGTATAATGCTAAGTGAAATAAGCCAGACGGAGAAAGGCATATACCATATGATTTCACTTACATGTGGAATATAAAAACAAAACAAAACAAAATAAACAAAAAGTGCAGACTCATAGACAGTGAGAAGTGACTGGTGGTTACCATGGGGGAGGCGTTGGAGTGGGTGGCAGGGGAGGGGTTGGAGTGGGTGGGTGGGGAGAGTGAGAAGGATAAAGGGGCACAAAATTTTCAGTCATAATGTAAGTTGGTAACAGGGATGGTAGTACAGCTTGGAGAATATAGCCAATGACTCTGTAACATCTTCCTATGCTGACAGACAGTAACTGTACTAGTTGGTGTGAGGATTTAATAATGTGTGTAACTGTTGAATCACTGTGTTGTGGACCAATATAATATTGTATATCAACTATACTTCAATAGAAAAAATAGAATAAATTGAGTTTCATAATAAAAATATAAAGATAAAATTTAAATACGAGGGAGCAATTAAAAGTTTATATATTATCCATATTATTATTATTTAAGGGTTTAGTATTCGTATTAGAAAAAAATGTAGAACTGTACCATAATCTAAGAACATCAAATTCTGACAGTAAGATATTTATCTTTAGAACAATGAGAAAATACCAACTAATGAAAGAATACAGGCTCATTAGTACAATAATTTAAACAATATAGAAAAGTGTAACAACAACAAGGCCTCCCAGATTTAGCCAGTCCTGCCCCTGAGAAATGATCTACATTCTCAACAGGAAAAATCTTTCTAAATCTCCACATCTATATAAAAATGTTACAAATATGGCCATAATTCTATTATGATGTGATTATGCTATATATGCCATTTTAAATGTAAACAGTATTAAACTGATTTCCTGTGAACTAAAAGATTGTCATTCATTTATTTAAGAAAAAAAGGGAAATAGAAAGATTAGGAAAACCTTAAGGAGTTATCTTAACGTTTTGATTTTTGTTAATATGGATTCATATACTTCTTGTATCCCCCTGCTTCCTCGTCTTATTACTTTGTCAGTTTTTAACACTTTAATTCTATATATAGTTAGAATTCTCACAGTTGTCAAGTATTAGCTCCATATAACCAAGATTCTTCTTGAGTCATTTTGAGTTATCTCTTGGATGGCTGAATTTAACTTTTTTTTTTCTGAGATGGGCTCAGAGATGTTATATTCCCTGTGATTTTCCATAGATAATGTCTATCTATTGACTTTAAAATGGAATGGCATTGACTAAGTTTAATATTTTCAGTCACATTTTTTTAAGACTTGGTAGACAAAGAGTGGCCCACAAGCTATATATAAGCCTGAAAAAAAGTTTTATTTGGCATTCACTGTGTTTAAAAAAATTAAATCCAAACTGATAAACTTTCAGCAAGACTGATTAGGATTAAAAGACACAAGTTTATCAATATCAAGAATGAGAGATAACAAAATTCTAGACATATTAGAAAGATAATAGGGGAATATTGTAAACTTTATGCCAAAAAATTCAACACCTTACACGAAATGGATAAATTTCTTGAAAAAAAAAAAACATGAACCATCAGAGCTGGCTCAAGAAGAAAAAGAAAACCTAAACTGCTTTATATCTATTCAAGAATCTGAATGTGTTGTTAAAAACTTTCTATAAATAAAACTTCTGCCCAGATGGATTAATTGGTAAATTCTATCAAACTATGTATTGGTAATTCTATCTATTAATTGGTAATTATGCCATTCTACAGAAACTCTTCTAGAAAACTGAAAATGGAGGGAACTTCCCAACTCATTAAATGAGACCAAAATTAACATGACACCAAACCCTAACAACAAAATTACTAGAGCAATATTCTTCATGAACATAGATGTAAAAGCTCTGAACAAATTTTTGATAGTTGAATAAAGTAATATATAAAAAGGATAACAGATCATGACCAAGTGGGTTTATCCCCGGAATTTAAGGTTGGTTTAATACTTGAAAACCCAATGTAATTCATCATATAAACCAACTAAAGAGAAAAACCCACGCAATCAGTGCAATAGCTGTAGAGAAAGAATTTGCCAAAAACCAATATCCCATCCCAAAAAATCTCCCAGCAAATGAGAAATAGGGAGCCTCTTCCAACATGCATGATATAGGGCATCTACGAAAAGCCTACATCATCATACTTAATAGTGAAAGACTAATGCCTTCCTCTAAGATAAGGAACAAGACAATTATACCCATTCTCATAACTTCTATTTACCACTGTACTGGAGGTTCTAGCTGGGGTAATGAGGAAAGAAAAAAAATGAGAAGGATCAGAACACAAAGGGAGAAATAAAAGTGTTTTTATCCTCTAGTTAGAAAATCTGTTGGAAGCTACAAAAAAGCTCCTTGAATAAGTGAGGTAAACAATGTTTCAAGACAACATCAACATTAAAAAAATTATTTGAATTTCTATCCAATAGTGATGAAAAATTTGAAATTAAAAATTAAAAAGACCATTTATAATAGCATCAAATGTACAAAATAATTAAGGCTAAATGTAGCAAATATGTGAAATAAATAACCATATACTGAAAACTATAAACATTCCTGAGAGAAGTAAAAGATGACTTAAATAAAAAGATACCATGTTTCCTGAGTTGGGAAACTCAGTATTTTTAAGATGTCAATTTTCCTGAAATTCATCTGTAGCTTTAGCACAATCCCAATTAAAATCCCAGAAGTCTGTTTTTGAAGAAATTGACCAGCTAATTCTAAAATTCAGAAGAAACAGCAAAGGACCTAGAAAATATGAAACAACTTTTAAAAAGAACAAAGTTGGAGGACTAACACTACTGGACTTTATGACTTGTAAGTCCACACAAATATGTACAACTGATTTTCAAGAAAAGTACAAAGGCAGTTCAGTGGAGAAAGGGCAATCTTTTCAACAAATGGTGTTGAAACAACTGGATATCCATATGCATAAAAACTGAACTTCAATTCATACTTCACACCATATACAAAAATTATTTCAAATGGATCTAGACCTAATGTCTAGTAACGTGAAAAGAGCAAAAGGCATTGATGAGAATGTCATGGAAATGGAACTCAAATACACTGCTGGTAGATACATAAAATGACACAAACTGCTGTGAAAAAAACAAATGGCAATTTCTTACAAAGTTAAATATACATCTACCATATGATCTGGTCATTCCACTCCTAGGTATTTAACCAAGGAAAATTAAAGCAAACATGCATACAAATACTTCTACATGAATGCTCATACCAGCTTTATTTGTAGTAGTTCAAAAAACCCCCCCATGGGGAAACTGATACTCATAATATATCCACTTGAGATCCATCATAAACTGAATGAATAAATAACTTGTGGCATATCTATACAATGGAGAACTACTCCACAATAAAAAGAAATGAACCTACAATACAGGCAACAATATGGATGAATTTCAGTATAATTAGGCTGAGTATGAGAGGCCAGACTAATAAGAATATGTAATAGATACATTTTGATTTATAAAAATTCTAGAAAACCAATTTATAGTGACAAAGAACAGATCAGTGATTGCATAGGGACAAAGAGTTGGAGAAAGGGATTAGAGAGGGGTATGAAGGGAATTTTGGGGTGTATATATTTGCTATCTTGATTGTGGTGATGGATTCATTAACATCAAATCTTAAAACTTTAGTAGCTTATTGTATATCAGTAACACCTTAATAAAGCAGTTAAAAAATGTGAAGTCTGCCAATAGTAGGCCCGTATTTCCCCAAGGGCAGTAATAGCCTGAATGGCAGGTACTGCTCCCGTCCTTCCAATAATTTTTTTTTTATTAGATTGTTCTTGAGCTTGTTTTTATTGTCTATGGTAGAAATTTTATTCTGTTTCAGTGATGGTTTTCTCCCAAACCGATCTCTTTAACTGTCTTTTGTGCTTGCGGTCATCATGACTAGATTTTCTGTTTGCTGTGGTAGAGTTGTGTAAATGCCTTGATTTTTTCCTGATCTTACATGAGATCTTTTTTAATTATAGTTGAGGGCTAGTTCCTACATTCTATACATTCCTTTTTTGTGTAAGTGAAATGGTGAGATTACTTTTGTGTATGTGATATTTTTAAGGACAGAGGGCAGAGTTATGTTTCCCAAAGAGTAAGTGTAGTCCTTGTATAAAAAACCTGGTGGTCACTTAGTTAGGAATTAAGTTTATTGAGGGAATATACCATTAACAGTCTGTACTGTTCTCTCATTGGAGATTTCTTCTATCCTTGCTGAGATTTAGTACCAATAGGTAAGGTTTTTTGACTTTTCCTTGACTTTCAACCATTGTTCTAATACTTCCTCTCAGTCTATTGACCTGGAAACTTGCAAGTACCATCACCTTACTTTTCCTGATATCGCTTTTAGGAACGTAACAGAGGAGTTAACCATGACACCAAGGCACTTAAGAATATGCCGTGACTTTCTTATGCTTAAAATTTTCCTAATGCTGTTGGTACCGAATTTTTAGGCTACTTTTACTACTTTTCCTTTTTGTGGGCGGCATGTAATTTTAATGGTATACCCTATACTAAATTTCATGCTGTTATTTTTTTCTGATATTACAAACTGGGCATTCATAATATGTTTGAGGTTTACAATATAAATCTTTTCAGGGCCACATCTAAGTATTTTCCTCATGAATATAAAACATGAATTAATATGCTGGTAAAAGCTTTTATTTACTGAAGATGGAAAATCTTGTATCATGAAGCAGAAATAAAATAATTAACACTTTACAAGAAGATCATGAATTTCTACACAATTCTCAGCAAAGCTAGCATTCATGGACACTGTAAGAAGCCCAATGACAAAACTAATCACAGCTTCTTCAAATTGAGAACTATCCCCCAAAGACAGTTGCCTTCAGGAAAAAAAAGCTACTAAGAACAAATAATAAGAATTCTACGAAAAGGAACCTGGAGTTACTGTTTAATGACTAAATCTGATTTTGCATTAACTGCTGTTTTGAACTCTATAAAGGGCTTGATGACTTGTACAGAAAACAAAGTACAGGTATCTCCCACTTTTCGAAGGTTTATGTTTTGCCACTCTGCTTTAAAGGAAGATCTACATTAGTGGCTGTTTTCCCTAAATGAAAGAAACTTGAAGAGAATTTTTGCTTTTTTGAAAAAGGTGAAAAGCAGAAACAGTGTTGTGTTTGTTTTGCAGTGACACATTACTGAGGCAGTGTGCAGCAAGAGGAACACTGTTGAGCTCCTTCCTGGAGATTACACACACTCAGCATCTCAACATCAAGCCACCAGAGCGTTGCACTGTGTATGGAGCATCAGTGCTTTATCTCGATTTATTTTGTGCATCTGTTACCAAGAAGTGTCTCAAGGTTTCAGAAAAGCCTGAGAGGTTATCTTTTAGGAATGGGAATGCTAAAATCATCTTTCGTATAAATTAAGGGCAATTGATTCTTTGCTTTAGTCATTTCAGCTTAACAAAACATTGCATATAGTGGGAAGCCCGTAATTGTATGCTCATGCAGAAGGTGCCTTGGTTTTAAATAAAATAAAGGTATTTTACATAGAATGGAGGGATTTAAAAGCACATTAGATATAGTAGAAAGGATTGTATATGGAATAGAAATTACATAAGAGAAATACAAAGAAGCTGAGGCACAGAGAGAAAAAAGGATCTCTAAGAATGAAAGAATATTGAGAGAACTGTGTGACCAATCTAAATGGAACAGTATTCACATTATAGGGGTACCAGAAGAAGAGAGAAAAAGGGACAGAAAGTGTCTTTGAGGAAGTAATTGCTGAAAACTTCCCCAATCTGGGGAAGGAGAGAGTCTCTCAGGCCATGGAGGTGCACAGATCTCCCAACACAAGGACCCAAGGAAGACCACACCAAGACATATAATAATTATAATGGCAAAGATCAAGGATAAGGACAGACTATTAAAAGCAGCCAGAGAGAGAAACAAGATAATATACAAAGGAAAACCCATCAGGCTATCATCAGACTTCTCAGCAGAAACCTTACAGGCCAGAAGGGTGTGGCATGACATATTTAATGCAATGAAGCAGAAGGGCCTCAAACTTTATCTGACAAGATTATCATTTAAATTTGACGGAGGGATTTAAACAATTTCCAGATAACCAAAAGCTGAGAGAATTTACCTCCCACAAACAGTCTCAACAGTATATTTTGGAGGGACTGCTATAGATGAAAGTGTACCTAAGGTTTAATAGCTGTCACCAGAGGTAATAAAACCACAGTAAGAAAGTAGAAGTTAATTACGAAGCAAATGCAAAATTAAATCAACTACCCCCAAAGTAAGTCAAGGGATAGACAAAGAGTACAAAATATGATACCTAATATATAAAGAATGGAGGAGGAAGAAAGAGGAGGAAAAAAAAAAGGACCTTCAGGTTGTGTTTCTAATAGCATACTAAGTGAGTTAAATTAGACTGTTAGATAGATAGTAAGGGAATTACCCTTGAATTGTTGCTAACCACAAATCTAAGGCCTGCAGTGGCAATAAGTACATACCTATTGATAATCACCCTACATGTAAATGGTCGGAATGCACCAATCAAAAGACATGGAATAACTGAATGGATAAAAAAACAAGACCCGTCTATATGCTGCCTATGAGAGACTCATTTCAAACCCAAAGACACACACAGACAGAAAGTAAAGGGATGGAAAAGATATTTCATTCAACTAATAGGGAGAAAAAGGCAGAGTTGCAGTACTTGTATCAGACAAAATAGACTTCAAAACAAAGAAAGTAACAAGAAACAAAGAAGGACATTACATAATGATAAAGGGGCCAGTCCAACAAGAGGACATAACTATTATAAATATCTATGCACCCAACACAGGATCACCTACATATTTGAAACAAATACTAATAGAATTAAAGGGAGAAATAGAATGCAATGCATTCATTTTAAGAGACTGCAACACACTACTCACTAAAAAGGACAGATCAACCAGACAGAAAATAAGTAAGGAGACAAAGGCACTGAACAATGTATTAGAACAGAAGGACCTAATGTACATCTACAGAACACTCCATCCAAAACCAGCAGGATACACATTCTTCTCAAGTGCACATGGAACATTTTCAAGAATAGATCAGATACTAGGCCACAAAAAGAGCCCCAGTAAATTTTAAAAGATTGAAATTGTACCAACAAGTGTCTCAGACCGCAGAGGTATGAAACTAGAAATAAATTACACAAAGAAAACGAAAAGCCCAGAAACACATGGAGGCTTAATAACATGCTCCTAAATATTCAGTGGATCAATGACCAAATAAAAACAAAGATCAAGCAATATATAGAGACAAATGACAACAATAATTTTCAACACCACAAAATCTGTGGGATGCAGTGAAGGCTGTGCTAAGAGGGAAGTATATTGCAATACAGGCCAACCTCAGGAAAGAACAACCATCCCATATAAGCAGTCTAAACTCACAAATAATGAAACTAGAAAAAGAAGAACAAATGAGGCCCAATTTCAGTAGAAGGAGGGACGTAATAAAGATTACAGCAGAAATAAATAAAATTGAGAATAAAACAATAGAAAGAATAAATGAAACCAGGAGCCAGCTGTTGGAAAAATAAACAAAACAGATAAACTCATAGCCAGACTTACGAAGAAAAAAAGAGAGTCTACACACATAAACAGAATCAGAAATGAGAAAGGAAAAATCCCCACGGACACCACAGAAATACAAAAAATTATGAGACAATACTGTGAAAAATTATATGCTAACAAACTGGATAACCGAGAAGAAATGGACAACATTCTAGAAAAATACAACCTTCCAAGACTGACCCAGGACGAAACAGAAAATCTGAACACACCTATTACCAGCAAGGAAAATGAATTGGTAATCAAAAAAACTACATAAGAACAAAATCCCTAGAACAGATGGTTTCACTGCTGAATTTTATTAAACATTTACTGAATACCCATCCTCCTTAAAGTTCTCCAAAAATAAGAAGAGGAGGGAACACTTCCAAACTCATTCTATGAAGCCAGCATCACTCTAATACCAAAACCGGGCAAAGACACCACAAAAAAGGAAAATTACAGTCCAATATCCTTGATGGAGACAGATACAAAAATACTCAACGAAATATTAGCAAACTGAATGCAAAAATACATCAAAAAGATCATCCATCACGATCAAGTAGGATTTATTCCAGGGATGCAAGGATGGTACAACACTTGAAAATCCAACAACATCGTCCTCCACATCAACAAAAAGGACAAAAACCACACAATCATCTCCATAGATACTGAAAAAGCATTTGACAAAATTCAACATGCATTCATGATAAAAACTCTCAAAAAAATGGGTATAGAGGGCAAGTACCTCAACATAATAAAGGCCATATTTGACAAACACACAACCAACATCATACCTAAAAGTGAGAAGCTAAAAGCCTTTCCTTTAAGATTTGCAACAAGACAAGGATGCCCACTCTACCCAATTTCATTCAACATAGTACTGGAGTTCCTAGCCATGGCAATCAGACAACCCAAAGAAATAAAAGGCCTCCAGATAGGCAAGGAAAAAGTTAAACTGTCCCTGTTTGCAGATGACATGATACTGTACATAAAAAACCCTAAAAAATCCACTCTGAAACTACTAGATCTAATATCTGAATTCAGCAAAGTCGCAGGATACAAAATGAATACACAGAAATCTGTTGCATTACTATACACTAAAGATGAACTAGCAGAAAGAGAAATAAGGAAAACAATTCCATTCACAATTGCAACAAAAAGAATAAAATACCTACGAATAAACCTAACCAAGGAAGTAAAAGACCTATACTCTGAAAACTTCAAGACACTCAGGCATGAAATTAAAGAAGATACCAATAAATGGAAACACATCCATGCTCATGGATAGGAAGAATTAATATTGTCAAAATGGCCACCCTGCCTAAAGCAATCTACAGATTCAATGTAATCCCTATCAAGATACCAACATCATTCTTCAGCAAACTAGAGCAAATTGTTCTAAAATTCATATGGAACCACAAAAGACCCCAAATAGCCAAAGCAATCCATAGAAGGGAGAATGAAGGGGGGGGATTATGCTCCCCAACTTCAAGCTCTATTACAAAGCCATGGTAATCAAGACAATTTGGTACTGACACATGAACAGAACAACAGATCAATGGAACTGACTAGAGAGCCCAGATATAAACCTAAGCATATATGGTCAATTAATATATGACAAAGGAGCCGTGCATATACAATGGGGAAATGACAGCCTCTTCAATTGCTGGTGTTGGTAAAACTGGACAGCTACATGTAAGAGAATGAAATTGGATTACTGTCTAACTCCATACACAAACGTAAACTCGAAATGGATCAAAGACCTCAATGTACGTCATGAAACCATAAAACTCTTAGAAGAAAACAAAATCTTTTGAATAGAAACTTTTTCCTGAATGCATCTCCTCGGGCAAGGGAAACAAAATAAAAAATGAACAAATGGGACTACATCAAGCTCAAAAGCTTCTGTACAGAAAAGGACACCAACAGCAGAACAGAAAGGCATTGTACAGTATGGGAGAATATATTTGTAAATGACATATCCAACAAGGGGTTAACATCCAAAATATATGAAGAATTCACATGCCTCAACACCCAAAGAGCAAATAACCCTATGGTGGAGCATATGAAGAGACTGTTCTCCAAAGAAGAAATTCCGATGGCCAACAGGTAGATGATAAGATGCTCCACATCGCTAATTATCAGAGAAATGCAAATTAAAACCACAATGAGATATCACCTCACACCAGATAGGATGGCTAGCATAGAAAAGATGAAAAACAATAAATATTGGCGAGGATGCAGAGAAAGGGGAACGCTCCTACACTGCTGGTGGGAATGTAAGCTAGTTCAATCATTGTGGAAAGCAGTATGGAGGTTCCTCAAAAACCTACAAATAGAATTACCATTTGACCCAGGAATCCCATTCCTTGGAATTTACCCAAAGAATACAACTTCTCAGATTCAAAAAGACATATGCACCCCTATGTTTATTGCAGCACTTTTTACAATAGCCAAGATATGGAATCAACCTAACTGTCCATCGGTAGATGAATGGATAAAGTAGATGTGGTACATATACACAATGGAATACTATTCAGCCATAAGAAAGAAACAAATCGTACCATTTGCAACAACATGGATGGAGCTGGAGGATATTATACTCAGTGAAGTAAGCCAGGCAGAGAAAGACAAGTGCCAAATGATTTCCCTCATTTGTGGAGTATAACGATGAAGCAAAACTGAAGGAATAAAATAGCAGCAGACTCAAAGACTCTAAGAAGGGCCTAGTGGTTATCAAAGGGGAGGCTTGGGGGATGGCGGGTGGGGAGAGAGGGAGAAGGGGATTGTGGGGTATCACGATTGGTGCACACAGTGAGTGTGGGGTTACAGGAAAGACAGTGTAGCTCAGAGAAGACAAATAGGGACAATACGGCATCTTACTACACTGATGGACAGTGACTGCAATGGGGTATGGGGGAGGCTTGATAATAAAGGTGAATGTAATAACCACATTGTTTTTCTTGTGAAACCTTCATAAGAGTGTATATCAATGATACTTAATAAAAAAAAAGTAAAAATACAGGTGTTTTTTTTTTAGAACAAAGAAAAATTTTTTTGTAAATATTTAGCAAACACACAATAGAAATTCCAACATGTCTAGAATGTGAATAATTAAATAGGGTTGATTTACTTTAGAAAATAATTGCCTGGAATATGGTCAATGGAACAGGTTTTTTCATGGCTATATTACAAGAACCTATATAACTTTTTGCTGATACAGAGAAAGGGGCCATACTCCACTTAGTAGGCATTTATGAATAACAAAGATTCTACAGTCCAATAACTGGATCTTTATTTTAATATGAGGAAAAATACAACAATAAAGCATTGTTAAAGAATATAAGCAGTACTTACCAGTACCGGAATTTTGAACCTAATGTAAAATAATGTGCAAAAAAATTCTTTTGAGGTGGAAGTGGTCTGTCCAAACGGAAGAAGGTGTGATGTTCTACACACGCTTTCCACAAATTTTTGCATGCTCTGTAATTTACCATATTAAATCCCAATAATGTTTCTCTAGATTCATGCTGTAATAAACGACAAAATGCAAAGAATACCAGGAAAATATCAGAATCTAATGCTCCATTTAACATACTTTTATAGATAAATATTTTAGCCTTATATACACTAGTCCTACCACCTTTTTTGCTGATCCAATATCCAAAAAGCAGTAAAATAAATGGAAAGGTTTGCAAAATGTGGACCTGATCCAGTAATATTACAACTCTTAGGAATTTTCACTGTAGAACATGGTTAGAATTAAGTTTAAAAATTAATACTTACTTGTTTTTAAAACTTAAGTTTTGAATTAAGTTTAAGAATTGACATTTATCTATTTTCAAAACTTACTAGGTATAATTCTGTTTGAAAGTATAATCCCAGCCCATAAATTAAACTTTAAATATGTCACACAACTTTTAACATCTCTAAATTTATAACTGTCTAGACTGTAAATAAGTAAGAATATTCAGCACCTCTGAACACTATTATGAAACTCATTATTTTAAAATAAACAGCAATAGAATAGAAGCATTTCTTTTATTTTTCTCTAAAAATTTGACACATGTATTTAAAAAATTTCACTGACGCAAACTATATATATAACAACTCATAAAAATCATAAGTGTACAGTTATGATTTTCATACAATGGAACATCAAGAGATGTTTCATTTACTAGCACCTCTGAAGTATTCTTTGTCTCTGCTTTCTACTAGATTACCCTTTGCTAAGGTAATTACTCTATTGAGTTTTATCACCATAGATTAGTTATGCTTGTTTTTGAACTTTATATACATGGAATCATACATACATGTTTTTAGATCTGATTTCTTTTGTTCAATATTATGTTTCCATATTCATCCATACAGTTGTGAAGAAGTAATTCAATAATTTTCATTCTATACAGCATTCTATGATATGAATATACAAATTTATTTGTCTATTTATTGTTGATAGACATTTGACAATTCCAGTTTGGGGATGTAAAAATATTGCTGTTATGCATACTCCTGTACGTTGTCTGACGTACGTATGTGCATATTTCTGTTGTTAGATCATAAGAAATGCATGTGTTTACTGTTAGTAGATAATGCCCAACAGATTTCCAAACTGGTTAAATCAATATACAGAGTCCCTCCCACTAGCAGTGTATGCTCCACAGACTCAATCACCAATGGTTTATCAATCTTTTCATTATGCTATTTTGGTGGGTGTATACAAGTATTACATTTTGGTTACGATTTGTAATTCCCTGATGATGAATGAAGTTCAATACTTTTTCATGTTATTGGCCATGTGGATATCCTTGTTTCTGGAGTGTCCGTTCAAGTGACTATTATATTTTGGGATTGGGTTGGATATATAACCAATAATGTGGTGTAAGTATGTGCATGCATGTATGATATACATATTTTGTGCTATTTCCCTCTCTTAAAGATGCCTTTTGATGAGTATAGTTCTTAATTCTAACATAGTCCAAGTTATGGATCTTTTCTTTTAAGGTTAATTTTCCTCCTATGTTCTACCGAAAAAATCTTTGTGTATCAAAAAAGGTCATAAAGATATTTTCCAGAACTAAAATACACTAAAGTGGCCATGTATAAATATCAAACTACCACGTTAAAAGATAATGTGCTTATAATACTACTTCCTGATCACAAGAGAATTCTTAATTATGCTTTAACAGTTTGTGTGCACTAACAAATTGTTTACTTGTACCACATACTGTAAACAATGCAAAACGAGAGAATGTCTCACAGAGGCTACAGTACTTCCTCAGTAGAAACAAAATCTAAGATGTATGCATGATCTCCCTTTTGTGACACTCTGCATACTTCAAAAGTCTGTATGTGCTTCTAACATTCTATCAATTGAATTTGGAATATACCAATCCCCTGTCCCACTTTGTAAACAATAGATACAAAATTGCTGTATTGAGAAATAAGTAGATTCTATGAAGTTTGGGTAAGTGCTGTTTCAGAGAAAACATTAACAAGACAACATTCTGCAGACTATACCTATAAATAATCTTTAATCAATTGTTAGTTGACTTTTCTTGCTGATGTTACCTGTGGCTAATAACATTTCTAATGATATCCTACACCTCAGGGAATGGCTTTAATGATTAAGTAAATGAAAACAGTTGGCATTATTACCAGGCACATATTAAGACCTTAATGTCATGTTAGATACTTTAATAATTATTATTATTACTAACAACAGTATTATACTGGGAAGCAAATTAGAAAAGTTGGCTTCCATACAGCTCTCTGACAATGTAATAATTTAAAATAAAATATTCTCTAGTTTACAGATAAGATTTATCAAATTTTTTTCCTCTAAACATTTACTGAACATGTACAAGAATATTCATAACAGAATTAGTCATGATAGCGACAACCCGGAAGTGGCAAAACTGTCCACTGACATAAGAATGGGTAACTCATTTATGGTATATTCATTCAAGAGAATACCATACAGGAAGCAAGCAAACTACCACTACCTGTAAGAACATGGATGAATCTCACAATGTTAAGGGAAAGAAGGCAGACAAAAAGAAAACATCCTGTATGATTTCAGTTTTTAAAGTCCCCAAATAAGTGAACTAATCCATGGTGATACAAATGAGAGTAATTGCCTTTTGGGGAGGTTAATGACTGTACGTGGGCACCAGCTCCAGTAGCAATAATAGGAGCTTTTGGGGTAGTAGTAATGTTCTATATATTCACATTATTTATTTATTATATACTATACTTAATATCTGTATACATTTCTGTGTATTTCAATAAACACTCTTGAAAAAACTTCCATATTTTATGAGCATAAATGATGAATCATAGGCACTTAGTTGATCAATATCCTCTAATAAAATGCAGCTAATTCAAATACATTTTTAAGGTTTCTCATACACTTCACACTCATATACAGAGCCATCTTGAAATCTGCATTAGTTTATCAAGATTTTCAAAGTGACAGCACTTTCACTTGTATTAAAAATTCAGTGATGAAACAACTAAGTTCTTAAGACTTAATTTATATTAATAATTACTAGATCAATACTCACCAATTCTTTCCTAAGTTGAATAAAAAACTGTTTGCATTTAAAAGAAATTTTTACAATCTTCAACCTGGACAAAAAGAGAATGAATTGAAGTATTTAAAATATTGAATAATGATGAAAATATTAAAAATTAAGACAATGATTTAAAAAATCTTTTAACTGTATATTCAGTAACCCTGTACATTTAATCATATATACAGAGACACATTAATAAAGAACCTGAAGTTTTTGGTGAGTAATTAGAATATATTTGTTCAACTAAGGGAAGCTTTATCAGAATATCTGCTGTGAACTATATGCATTTCCCAATCTGATAGCTTAAGGAATACATAAAAACTCATGTCACAAATTAAAATTTCAAGAAATAAAAACACAGTTATTTACTTTTTAAAACTCTAAGTAGTTTTCTGGTTCTGCATGTAAGGAGCTTGGAAATCATTATGTTATCCTAACACATAAAAAGCTGAACAGAATGAAAAATCAAACTCTCCCTGAATCCATAAGAGAGGGGAAGGCACAGGGAAAACCACTGCCCCTCAAGATTTGAGAGACTAACAGGTGAATACATGGAATCACAATTTACCAATGCTGAGGCTCACAAGCAGTGACTGCCAGAGGGACCAGTGCTACTGCAGGAAAATCTGAACTGTAACTTATGAATTGCTGAAGACTCAGTGTGGACAAATCCAAGAGTTAAAGACTCCAGGGAAACACAGTTACAGAGAAGCTCTCATAGTACTCTGAGAGTTACCTGTAGGAGCTCAACCAGAGTACCACATTAAATATCAGAGAAAAATACCCTCAGATTACTAGCAAGGTAAATCGAAATGAAACCATTCTGAAATAAGCCAGTGCACTCTGTTCTTAAACAAGGACTGCCCTTAAGGGAAAGTAGTTAACCAGATCCTAACCTGGTTAAGGTATTATCAGAGCCTAACTACCCAGGGCAACAGCTCCGCTCCCCTATGACCCCCAACCTCACTCTAGGGGCTGAGCAGCTCCACGGACTGGAGCTTCTGCGCACTAGTGGGCACCACACAGAAATATGAAACGTCAAAAGAACATGGTTCAGAAAATCTCACAAACCCCAGAAAGAGGGCCAAATGAAACAAACTCACCAATCTTCCTGAAAGAGAGTTCAAAATAAAAATTATAAACATGCTTATGGAGGGACAGAAAATTATTCAAGAACTCAAGAACGAATTTAAGTTGGAGATTCAATCATTAAGAAATTCCATATCTGAAATGAAACATACTATGGAGGGATTTAAAAGCAGATTAGATGTAGTAGAAGAGATGGTAAATGGAACAGAAATTAGAGAAGAAGAATACAAAGCTGAGGCACAGAGAGAAAAAAGAATGTCTAAGAATGAAAGAATATTGAGAGAACTGTGTGACCAATCCAAACGGAACAATATTCACATTATAGGGGTACCAGAAGAAGAAGAGAGAGAAAAAGGGATAGAAAGTGTCATTGAGGAGGTAATTGCTGAAAACCTCCCCAATCTGGGGAAGGAGATAGTCTTTCAAGCCATGGAGGTGGACAGATCTCCCAACACAAGAACCCAAGGAAGGCAACATCATGACATATAATAATTAAAATGGCAAAGATCAAGGATAAAGACAGACTTTTAAAAGCAGCTAGAGAGAGAAAAAAGATCACATACAAAGGAAAACACATCAGGCTATCATCAGACTTCTCAGCAGAAACCTTACAGGCCAGAAGGGAGTGGTATGATGTATTTAATGTAATGAAGCAGAAGGGCCTTGAGCCAAGAATACTCTATCTTGTAAAATTATCATTTAAATTTGAAGGAGGGATTAAACAATTTTCATATAAGCAAAAGCTGAGAGAATTTACCGCCCATAAACCACCTCTACAGTGCATTTTGGAGGGACTCCTATAGATGAAAGTATTCCTAAAGCTAAATAGATGCCACCGAAGGGAAGACAAAGAGTACAGTATATGATTCATAACATACAAAGAATGCAGGAAGAAGAAAAAGGAGGAAAAAAAAAGAACCTTTAGATTATGTTTCTAATAACATACAAAGTAAGTTAAATTACACTGATAGACAGTAAGGGAATTACTCTTGAACCTTTGGTAACCACGAATCTAGGCCTGCAATGCCAATAAGTACATACCTATCGATAATCACCCTAAAAGTAAATGGTCTGAATTCACCATTCGAAAGACACAGAGTTACTGATTGGACAAAAAAACCAGACTCATCTATATGCTATCTACAAGAGACTCAGTTCAAACTGAAAGACATACACAGACTGAAAGTAAAGGGATGGAAAAAGATATTTCATGCAGCTCATAGTGAGAAAAAAGCAGGAGTTGCAGTACTTGTATCAGGCAAAATAGACTTCAAAACAAAGAAAGTCACAAGAGACAAAGAAGGACATTACATAATGATAAAAGGGAAAGTCCAACAAGAGGATATAACTACTATAAATATTTATGCACCCAATACAGGATTACCTACATATGTGAAACAAATACTAACAGAATTAAAGGGGTAAATAGAATGCAATGCATTCATTTTACGAGACTTCATCACACCACTCACTACAAAGGACAGATCAACAAGACTGAAAATAAGTTAAGAGACAGAGGCACAGAACAACATATTAGAACATATGGACCTAACGGACATCTACAGAACACTCCATCCAGAAGCAACAGGATACACATTCTTCTCAAGTGCACATGGAACATTTTCAAGAATAGATCACATATTAGGCCACAAAAAGAACTTCAGTCAATATAAAAAGACTGAAATTGTACCAACCAGTTTCTCAGATCACAAAGATATGAAACTAGAAATAAATTACACAAAGAAAACAAAAAAGCTCACAAACACATGGAGGCTTAATAACATACTCCTAAATAATCAATGGATCAATGACCAAATAAAAACAGAGATCAAGCAATATATGGAGACAAATGACAACAATAATTCAACACCACGAAATGTGTGACACAGCAAAGGCCATGTTAAGAGGGAAATATATTGCAATACAGGCCTATCTCCGGAAAGAACAATCCCATATGAGCAGTCTAAACTCACAATTAACGACACTAAAAAAGAAGAACAAATGAGACCCAAAATCTGCAGAAGGAGGGACATAATAAAGATTAAAGCAAAAATAAATAAAATTGAGAGTAATAAAATAGAAAGAATCAATGAAAGCAGGAGCTGGTTCTTTGAGAAAATAAACAAAATAGATAAACCCCTAGCCAGACTAATCAAGAAAAAAAGATACAAAGAATTATGAAAGAATACAATGAAAAATTATATGCTAACAAACTGGGTAACCTAGAATGGACAACTTTCTAGGAAAATACAACCTTCCAAGGCTGACCCAGGATGAAACAGGACCAATTACCAGCAAAGAAATTGAACTGGTAATCAAAAAACTACCTCAGAACAAAACTCCTGGAGCAGATGATTCCACTGCTGAATTTTAGCAAACAGTTAGTAAAGACCTAATACCCATCCTCATTAATGTCTTCCAAAAAGTAGATGAGGAGGGTGTACTCCCAAACTCATTCTACAAGGCCAACATCACTCTAATAAAAAAACAGGCAAAGACACGACAAAAAAAGAAAATTACAGACGAATATCCTTGATAAACATAGATACAAAAATACACAACAAAATATTAGGAAACCAAATTCAAAAATACATCAAGAGGATCATCCATCATGATCAAGTGAGATTCATCCCAGAGATGCAAGGATGGTACAACAGTAGAAAATCCAACAACATCATCCACCACATCAACAAAAAGGACAAAAACCACATGATCATCTCCACAGATGCTGAAAAAGCATTTTACAAAATTGAACATCCATTCATGATAAAAACGCTCAACAAATGGGTATAGAGGGCAAGTACCTCAACATAATAAAGGCCATATATGACAAACCCACAGCCCACATTACACTTAACAGTGAAAAGCTGAAAGCTTTTCTTTTAAGATAGGAACAAGCCAAGGATGCCCACTCTCCCCACTTTTATTCAACATAGTTCTGGAGGTCCTAGCCATGGCAATCAGACAACACAAAGAAAGAAAAGGCATCCAGTTTGGCAAGGAAGAAGTCAAACTGTCCCTGTTTGCAGATGACATGATATTGTACATAAAAAACCGTAAAGAATCCACTCCAAAACTACTAGATCTAATATCTGAATTCAGCAAAGCTGCAGGATACAAAATTAACATACAGTAATCTGTTGCATTCCTATACACTAATGATGAATTAGCAGAAATAGAAATCAGGAAAACCTTTCCATTCACAGTTGCATCAAAAATAAAATACATAGGAATAACCCTAAGCAAGGAAGTGAAAGACCTATACCCTGAAAACTACAAGACACTCTTAAGAGAAATTAAAGAGGTCACTAATAAATGAAAATTTATCCCATGCTCTTGGCTAGGAAGAATTAATATTGTCAAAATAGCCATTATGCCTAAAGCAATCTACAGATTCAATGCAATCCCTATCAAAATAACAACAGCATTCTTCAGCAAACTAGAGCAAATAGTTCTAAAATTCATATGGAACCACAAAAGACCCCGAATAGCCAAAGCAATCCTGAGAAGGAAGAATAAAGCAGGGAGAATTATGCTCCCTGACTTCAAGGTCTACTGTAAAGCCACAGTAATCAAGACAATTTGGTACTGGCACAAGAACAGACCTATGGACCAGTGGAACAGAATAGAGAGCCCAGATATAAACCCAAGCATACATGGTCAATTAATATACGATAAAGGTGCCATGAATATGCAATGGCGAAATGACAGCCTCTTATATAGCTGGTGTTGGCAAAACCGGACAGCTTCATGTAAGAGAATGAAACTGGATTACTGTCTAACCCCATACACAAAAGTAAACTTAAAATGGATTAAAGACCTCAATGTAAGTCATGAAACCATAAAACTCTTAGAAAAAAATAAAGGTAAAAATCTCTTGGACATAAACATGAGCAATTTCTTCATGAACATATCTCCCCTGGCAAGGGAAACAAAAGCAAAAATGAACAAATGGGACTATATAAAACTTAAAATTTTCTGTACAGGAAAGGATACAATCAGTAGAACAAAAAGACATCTTACAGTATGGGAGAATATATTCTTAAATGACATATCTGATGTGGGGTTGACATCCAAATTATATAAAGAGCTCACACACCTCAACAAACAAAAAGCAAATAAGCCCATTAAAAAATGGGCAGAGGAGCTGAACAGACACTTCTCTGAAGAAGAAATTCAGATGGCCAACAGGCACAGGAAAAGATGCTCCACATTGCTAATCATCAGAGAAATGCAAATTGAACCACAATGAGACCTCACAGTAGTTAGGATGGCTGCCATCCAAAAGACAAACAACAACAAATATTGGTGAGGATGTGGAGAAAGGGGAACTGTCCTACACTGCTGGTGGGAATGTCAGTTAGTTCAACCATTGTGGAAAGCAGTATGGAGGTTCCTCAAAAACTCAAAATAGAAATATCATTTGATCCAGGAATTCCACTCCTAGCAATTTACCCTAAGAATGCAGCAGCCCAGTTTGAAAAAGACATATGCACCCCTATGTTTATTGCAGCACTGTTTACAATAGCCAAGAAATGGAAGCAACCTAAGTGTCCATCAGTAGATGAATGGATAAAGAAGATGTGGTATATATACACAATGGAATATTATTCAGTCCTAAGAAGAAAACAGATCCTACCATTTGCAACAACATGTATGGAGCTAGAGGATATTATTCTCAGTGCAGTAAGCCAGGCAGAGAAAGACAAGTATCAAATGATTTCACTCATCTGTGGAGTATGAGATCAAAGAAAAAACTGAAGGAACAAAACAGCAGCAGACTCACAGAACCCAAGAATGGACTAACAGTTACCAAAGGGAAAGGGACTGGAGAAGATGGGTGGGAAGGGAGGGATAAGGGGGAAAAAGGGCTATTACAATTAGCACACATAATGTAGCAGGGGTGGGTGTGGGTGGGGGGATACGGGGAAGGCAGTATAACACAGAGAAGAGAAGTAGTGATTCTACAGCATCTTACTACACTGTTGGACAGTGACTGCAATGGGGTATGTGGTGGGGACTTGATAATAGGGGGAGTCTAGTAACCATAATGTTGCCCGTGTAATTGTATATTAATAATAGCAAAAAAAAGAAAGACCAGACATCACTATAAATCTCATGAAAATTAAAAGCATATTTAAAGAATACTACAAACTAGTCTATGCCCACAAATTAGATAATCTCATTGCTATGGGCTAATTTTCTGAAGGATACAACCTGCTAAATTGCACACAGGAAGAAATGTTTGATCTGAACAGGCCTATATTTATCAAATAAATTTAGTTAATAATTAATAACATTTCAAAAAGAATGCATGAGGCCCAAATGTATTCATGAATGAATTGTACCAAACATTTAGGGCAAATATTACACCTATTCTCTTACAATCTCTTTAAGA
>JAQQAC010010508.1:37334277-37358568 GCA_029783875.1 Phataginus tricuspis
ACACCAACATTACCTTAACACCAAAACCAGACAAAGACATTACAAGAAAACAAGTATCTCTCATGATCAGAGTTCAAAAATCCTCAACAAGATATTAGCAAATCATCCAACAAAGTATAAGATAATTATATACCACACTCAGATGGGATTTACCCTAGGATTGCAAGGCTGGTTCAATATTTAAAAATCAGTTAATATAAACCGACACATCAAAAGACTAAAAAAAGAAAAAATTACATGATCATATGTAATAATGAATAAGCATTTGATGAAATCCAATACCCCTTCATGATAAAAGCTCTCAGTAAAGTAGTAATATAGAGAAACTTTCTCAACTTGTTAAAGATTTTCTACCAAAAAAGAACTAATATTATACTTAATGGTGAGAAACTAGGAGCTTTCCCACTAAGATCAGATAAAAGAAAGAATGTCCTCTCTTACCACTTTTCAGTATCATGTGGGAACTCCTTGATAAAGCAATAAGGTAAGAAAAGGGAATGAAAGATATATAAACTGGGAAGGAAGACATAAAAACTGTCTTTGTTTGCAGATGACACGATTATCTATGTAGAAGATCCAAAAGAATAAAAAAAAAAATCTCCTGGAACTAAGATGTGATTATAGCCAGGTTGCAAAATGCTAGGATAATACAGAAAAGTAACTGCTTTCCTATATAACAATGATGAACAAATGGAATATGGAATTAAAATCATAACACCATTTATATTAGCACCCACAGAAATGAAATACTTAAGTATAAATCTAAAAAATATGTATTATAACTATATGAGTAAAATTATAGAACTATGATTAATGAAATAAAAAAATAACTAAATAAATGCAAACATATTCCATGTTTATGGATATTGCCAAGATATCAATTCTTTCCATTTTGATCTATAGATTCAATGCAATCCCAATCAAAATCTCACAAAGTCATTCGTGCTTATTGATGAACTCATTCCAAAGTTTATGTGGAGAGTCAAAGGACCAAGAATAGCCAACATGATATTGATGAAGAAGAAAACTGAAAGACTGACACTACTTACCCAACTTCAAAACTTACTATAAAGCTATAGTAAGCATGGCAATCTGGTACAGGTGAAAAGAATAGACAAATATCAATGAAACAGAATAGAAAAATAACACCTCCTCAAATAACAGTCAAATGATCTTTGAGAAAAGAGCAAAGGCAATACAATGTAGCAAAGATCGTTTCTTCAACAAAGGGTGCTGAACAACTGGACATCCATAGACAAAAAAAAAAATGAATCTAGACAAAGATCTTAAAACCTTTACAAATATTACTCACAATAATCAGAGACCTAAATACAAAATGAAAAACTATAAAACTCCTAGAAAATAACACAGGAAGACAACCTAGACGCCCTTTGGTATGGTGATGATGCCTTTTTAACTGTGACACTAAAAACATGATCTATGAAAGAAATAATTGATAAGCTGGATTTCATTAAAATGAAAAACTTCTGCTCTGTGAAAGACAGTATCAAGCAAATTAGAAGACAAGCCATAGGCTGGAAGAAAATATATGTAAAAGACACATCTGATAAAGGACTGTCATTCAAATATACAAACAACTCTTAAAACTCAACAATAACAAAACAAACAACCCAATAAAAAATGGGCCAAAGACTTTAACAGACACCTCACCAAAGAAGCTATACAGATGGCAAATTAGCATAGGAAGAGACAACATACGTTATTAGGTAAATGAAAGTTAAAACATTGAGATACCAACTACACGCCTACAGTATGGACAAAATCCAGTGCACTAACAGCACACATCAAATGCTGATAAGGATGGGGAGCACCAAGATGTCAATTTCTTTCCTTCTGGTGGGAATATAAAATGGAACAGCCACTTTGGAAGACAGTTTGGCAATTTCTTACAAAACTAAACATAGTTGCACCATACCATCCACCAATTACATTCCTTGGTACATCCCTGTGGTACATCCAGATAATGGAGTATTATTCAGTTCTAAAAAGAAACATATCATGGAAAGACATGAGGCAAGCTTAAATGCTTATTATTAACTGAAAGAAATCGATCTAAAAGGCTATAAACTGTATGATTCCAACTATATGACTGGAAAAGAAAACTATGGAGAAAGTAAAGAGATCAGTGTGTGACGGGAGTAGGTGGGGAGATGATTAGACAGAGCATAGAGTATTCTTAAGGCAGTGAAACTACTCTGTATGACATTATAGTGATGGATATATGTCATTTACATTTATCCAAATCAATGGAATGTGCAACAACAAGAATGAACCCCAGTGTAAACTATGGACTCCGGGTGATTATTTCAGTGTAGGCTCATCCTTGGTAAAAAAATGCACTATTAATAAAGTGAGTGATGTTGTTAATGGGGGAGGCTATGCATGTGTGGGGGCAGGGGATGTATGGAAATCTCTGTACCTTCCTTTCAATTCTGTTGTGAATCAAAAATTGTCCTAAAAAAAGTCTTAAAATTAAAATGTAAACAAACCTGCAATATTTGGAGGAAAGAATATAAGATTTTAACATTTTATGAAATAAGCCTGATTTTTTAATTTTCCTTTCTATATTTCCCTTTTTTATATACAAGTCACACAATACTTTGAGAGGAATCCTCAAAGCTTAATTAGTGTAATCAATATCAGCAAAATAGATTTGCCTCTATTTTAACCTTATAATAAGTAATTTTCAAATCTTTTTTAACCTTCAGACCTAAGAGTCTTGAGGCCAAGATAATCTTACTTAACAAAACTTATTTTTGTGATCCTGTTTCAGTGATCTGAGTAAACATTTTCATGGTAATTCTAAGTCTGGATATTCTTATCCATTAACTTATGGCACTACTTATTCAAGAAGCTCTCAGCAGAAGGAGGAATGGAGATTTTAAAAGAGCGAAGAAGGTCAATATGAGAAGAAATCCCAGTAAAAAGACAAATATTAGAATAATCAGGATTCCACGAGAAGAGAGGGAGAATAACCCAGAAGGTTTATTTAAAGACATTATAGCAGAGAACATCCTAAATCTGGGGAAAAACTAGGACATACAAGTCTACAAAGCTACAAAGCTATTATCTTAATGTAAAAAGACCTTCTTGAAGACATATAAAATGCAAAAATCAATGATAAATAATCTTAAAGCAAGCCAGGGATAAAAAGAATATAACCTACAAAGAAAATGCCGTTATGCTGTCAGTGGATTACTTAGCAGAAACCCTCCAGACCCTTCAGATATGATGGATAAATACAGGCTTTCAAAGTGAAACAAAAGCTGAGGAGTTCACCACCACTAGAGCTGCCTTGCAAAAAATGCTGAACAGAGTTCTTCTAGCTGAAATTAAAAGATGCTAATTGGTAACATGACAACATATGAAAGTACACTACATGCTGGTAAAGGTGAAAAATATAGTCATATTTGGAAAACTGTAACTCTATAAAAGGATGGTATGTTAATCATTCAACTATAGTATAAATGTTAAAAGAAAAAAGTGGTAAAAATAACTATAGCTACTATAAATTGTAAACAAATACACAATGCACACAAAAAAGCTCAATTCTGACAATACTATAAAAGCAAATAGTAAAAGGGTGATGCTTTTGTAGAAGATCAGAGATAAGTTGCTAACAGTCTAACATGGACCATAAAACAAAAACCTAGGGTAGATGCACAAAGGACAAGGAACAGGAAACAGAGCATACCATCACAGAAAATAATCAATTTATACTAAAGTAGGCAGAAACAGAGGGGAAAAAGAAACAATGGAAATACAAAAAACCAGAAGCAATAAAAAAGATGACTATAAAAGTACTGACATATAAATAATTACTTAATGGAAATGGATTGAAAGGCAGAATGGGTGAACAGATAAAAAAACAAACACCCAATTATATTCTGCCTACAAGAGACTCACTTCTTTTAAAGACGGACATAGATTCAAAGTGAAGGGGTGGAAAAGATATTTCAATTAAGTGGAAACCAAAAAAAGGGTGATTAGCTATACTTACGTCAGATAAAACAGACTAAACAAAAAATGGTAATACGAGACAAAGAAGGTCATTATTTAATGATAAAAAGAACAATCCACCAAGAAGATATAACAATCATAAATATACATGCATTTAACATTGGCGCACCTAAATATATTAAGCAAATATTAGCAGATATGAAGGGAGAAACTGTATGATACAATAAAAATAGGGGGCTTCAATACCCCACTACCAACAATGGATAAATCATCCAGACAGAAAATCCATGAGGAAATGGGAAATGATGGACTTGACCAAATGAACCTAAAAGACATTTATGGAACATTCTATTCAACGGCAGCAGAACATACATTCTTCCCAAGTGCACATGGAACATTCTCAAGGACAGACAACATGACAAGACATAAAACAAGTCTCAGCAAATTTAGGAAGATTAAGGATTTCGGGAAGATGGCGGCATGAGCAGGGCAGCGGAAATCCCATCCCCAAACCATATATATTTATGAAAATACAGAAAATACAACTATTCCTAAAATAGAGACCACAGTATGCAGGACAGTGCACAGCCTGCATCTGCACCTGAGAAGACTCGGCACCCCGCAAGGCAGGTAAGATACGGAGCCGCGACCCGGCAGGACCCGAGCACGGCGCCACCCCAGCACACCGGCAGGAGGACAGGATTCACAGCCAGGAGGCAGTGGAAGAACAGGGCCGCGAAATAACCACCCCTGGTGACCTGCGCCAGGAGCGCTGACACACATCGCGCAGTGTATCGGACATTGGAGAGGCAGAAGGTGCAGGTTTAGACCTGGGAATGCACCTGGGTCCTTGCAGCAGGCTCCCATGGACAAAAGAAAAGCGTGTCCTTTTTTGTTTTTTGGCGGTCTTAAAGAGGCAAGGGCCCAGGACTGTCCCAGCTCACTCGGCCCAGCAGGCTGGGAGAACTGAGGAATTTCGGATCCCTTGCCTGGTGACTGGGAAAAAGTAGCCCCACTGAAACTTCACATAGAGAACAACAGCCTCCATTTGTACCTGCCCTGGCGAGAGCTACAAAGAATCTGGAGGAGCTGCGTGGCGGCAGCTGCGGAATAGTGGAAAAACAGCGCCACCTACAGCATCCTTACAGAATCTACTCCTGGTGGGAGTTTTTTTCTTCTTTTGGTTTTTTTTCCTTTCTTTTATTTTCTTTCTTTCTTTTCTTTCTCTTTTCTTTCTCTTCCTTTTTTTTTTCAAGTCTTAAACAGCCCAGCTGACATACGTGCCACCTACGAGCAACCGCTTCTATTGCCATGAAAAGAAAGAGGAATATGGTACAGACTAAGCTCACCCACACCCAGACAACACCAGAGAGGGAGTCTGAAGGGATGGAAATGCACAATTTTCCTGAAAAAGAATTCAGAATAAAAGTCATAACCATGCTGATGGATCTACAGAGAAATGTGCAAGAGCTGAGGGAGGAAGTGAGGGAAGTGAGGAAAGATGATGCAGAAATCAGACAAGCAATTGACAGGCTTAACAGCAGACTGGATGAGATGCAAGAGAATGTTACTGGAATACAAATCTGAGAACAGGAATACAGAGAAGCTGAGGCAGAGAGAGATAAAAGGATCTCTAGGAATGAAAGAATATTAAGAGCACTGTGTGACCAATCCAAATGGAACAATATTCGCATTATAGGAGTATAAGAGGAAGAAGAGAGAGAAAAAGTGATAGAAACTGTCTTTGAAGAAATAACTGCTGAAAACGTCCCCAGGATGGGGAAGGAAATACTCTCTCAGACCACAGTAGCCCACAGATCTCCCAACACAAGGGACCCAAGGAAGACAAAACCAAGACACATAATAATTAAAATGGCAAAGATAAAAGATAAGGTCAGAGTATTAAAGGCAGCTAGAGAGAGACAAAAAAGGTCACCTACAAAGGAAAACCCATCTGACTATCATCAGACTTCTCAATAGAAACCTTACAGGCCAGAAGAGAATGGCATGATATATTTAATGCAAAGAAACAGAACGGCCTCGAACCAAGAATATTGTATCTAGCATGACTATCATTTAAATATGATGGAGAGATGAAACAATTTCCAGACAAGCAAAAGCTGACAGAATTTGCCTACCATAAACCACTTCTACAGGACATCTTAAAGGAACTGCTCTGGAGGGAAGCACTCCTAACGCTAAAAAGATGTCACCAGAGAAAATTAAATTAGAGCAAATAAAGGAGAACATACAAATAATAACTAAAGACAAAGAATAAAACAACTAGTATATAAAGAATGGAGGAGGAAGCATAACAAGGGAAATAAAGAAACATCAGACTGTGTTTACAATAACTTAACGAGAAAGTTAAGTGAGATTGTTAGATAATAAAGAAGCTACTCTTCAACATTTGGTACCCACGAATCTAAAGACAGCAATGGCAATAAGTACATATCTATCGATAATCACCCTAAATGTAAATGGACTGAATGCACCAATCAAAAGACACAGAGTAACAGAATGGATAAAAAAGAAAGACCCATCTATATGTTGCCTACACGATACTCAACTCAAACACAAAGATAAACACAAATTAAAGGTGAAGGGATGGAAAAAGATATTTCATGCAACAAGGAGAAAAAAGCAGGTGTTGCAGTACTTGTATCAGACAAAATAGACTTCAAAATGAAGAAAGTAGCAAGAGATAAAGAAGGACATTACATAACGATAGAGGGGTCAGTCCAATAAGAGGATATAACCATGATAAATATATATGCATCCAATACGGGAGTGCCGGCATACGTGAAACAAATACTAACAGAACTAAAGGAGGAAATAGAGAGCAAAGCATTCATTTTAGGTGACTACAACACACCATTCACTCCAAAGGACACAGCAACAAGACAGAAAATAAGTAAAGACACAGAAGTACTGAACAACACACTAGAACAGATGGACCTAACAGACATCTACAGAACTCTACACCCAAATGCAACAGGATACACATTCTTCACAAGTGCATATGGAACATTTTCCAGAATAGACCACATGCTGGCCACAAAAAGAACCTCAGTAAAGTCAAAAATATTGAAATTCTACCAACCAACTTCTCAGATCACAAAGGTATAAAACTAGAAATAAGTTTCAGAAAGAAATCAAAAAGGCTCACAAATACATGGAGACTTAACAACATTCTCCTAATGAATCAATGGGTTAATGACCAAATCAAAACAGAAATCAAAGAATATATGGAGACTAATGACAACAACAACACAAAGCCACAACTTCTGCGGGACGCAGCAAAGGCAGTTCTAAGAGGAACATATATTGCAATCCAGGCCTATTTAAAGAAGGAAGAACATTCCCAAATGAATACTCTAAAGACACAATTACTGAAATTGGAAAAAGAAGAACAAATGAGACCCAAAGTCACCAGAAGGAGGGACATAATAAAGATGAGAGAGGAAATAAATAAAATTGAGAAGAATAAAACAATAGAAAAAAATCAATGAAACCAAGAGCTGGTTCTTTGAAAAAATAAACAAAATAGATAAATCCTTAGCCAGACTTATTAAGAGAAAAAGAGAATCTACACATATAAAGAGAATCAGAAATGAAAAAGTAAAGATAACGACAGACCCAACAGAAATACCAAGAATTATAAGAGAATATTATGAGAATCTATATGCTAACAAGCTGGAAAACCTAGAAGAAATGGACAACTTTTTAGAAAAATACAACCTTCCAAGATTGACCAAGCAAGAAACAGAAAAACGAAACAGATCAATCAGCCGCAACGAAATTGAAGCGGTAATCAAAAAACTACCCAAGAACAAAACCCCCAGAGCAGATGGATTCACCTCTGAATTTTACCAGACATACAGAGAAGAAATAACACCCATTCTCCTTAAAGTTTTCCAAAAAATAGAAGAGGAGGGAATACTTCCAAACTCTTTCTATGAAGCCAGCATCACTCTAATACCAACACCGGGCAAAGACCTCACCAAAAAAGAAAATTACAGACCAATATTCCTTATGAACCTAGATGCAAAAATACTCAACAAAATATTAGCAAACCAAATTCAAAAATACATCAAGAGGATCATACACCATGATCAAGTGGGATTCATCCCAGGGATGCAAGGTTGGTACAACATTCGAAAATCCATCAACATCATCCACCACATCAACAAAAAGAAGAACAAAAACCACATGATCATCTCCATAGATGCTGAAAAAGCACTTGACAAATTCAGCATCCATTCATGATTAAAACTCTCAGCAAAATGGGTATAGAGGGCAAGTACCTCAACATCATAAAGGTTAAATATGACAAACCCACAGCTAACATCATACTTAACAATGAGAACCTGAAAGCTTTTCATCTAAGATTGGGAACAAGACAGGGATGCCCACTCTCTCCACTGTTATTCAACATAATACTGGAGGTCTTTGCCATGGCAATCAGACAAAACAAAGACATACAAGGCATCCAGATTGGTAAAGAAGAAGTCAAATTGTCACTATTTGCCGATGACATGATATTGTACATAAAAAACCCTAAAGACTCCACTCCAAAACTACTAGAACTAATATCTGAATTCAGCAAAGTTGCAGGATACAAAATTAATACACAGAAATCTGTTGCTTTGCTATACACTAACGATGAACTAACAGAAAGAGAAATCAGAAAAACAATTCCATTCACAATTGCATCAAAAACAATAAAATACCTAGGAATAAACTAACCAAGGAATTGAAAGACCTATACCCTGAAAACTACAAGACACTCCTAAGAGAAATTAATGAAGACACTAACAAATGGAAATTCATCCCATGCTCTTGGCTAGGTAGAATAAATATTTTCAAAATGGCTATACTACCTAAAGCAATCTATAGATTCAATGCAATCGCTATCAAAATACCAACACCATTCTTCAATGAACTGGAACAAATAATTCTAAAATTCATATAGAACCACAAAAGACCCCGAATAGCCAAAGCAATCCAGAGAAGGAGGAATAAAACATGGGGAATTACACTGCCGGACTGCAAGCTCTACTACAAAGCCACAGTAATCAAGACAATATGGTATTGGCACAGAAACAGACCGGCAGACCAGCGGAACAGAATAGAAAATCCAAACATTAACCCAAACATATACAGTCAATTAATATATGAAAAAGGAGCCTTGGATATACAATGGGGAGATTACAGCCTCATCAGCAGGTGGTCTTGGAAAAATCGGACAGCTACATGTAAGAGAATGAAACTGGACTACTGTCTAACCCCATACACAAAGGTAAACTCAAGATGGATCAAAGACCTGAATGTAAGTCATGAAACCATAAAACTCTTAGAAAAAAACATAGGCAAAAATTTCTTCGACATAAACATGAGCGACTTCTTTATTAACATATCTCCCTGGGCAAGGGAATCAAAAAGAGAAAATAAACAAGTGGGACTATATCAACCTGAAAAGCTTCTGTACAGCAAAGGACACCATCAGTAGAACACAGAGACATCCTACAGTATAGGAGAATATATTCATAAATGACATATCCGATAAGGAGTTCACATCCAAAATATATAGAGAACTCACGCACCTCAACAAACATAAAGTAAATAATCCTATTAAGAAATTGGCACAGGACATGAACAGACACTTCTCTAAAGAAGAAATTCAGATGGCCAACAGGCAGATGAAAAGATGCTCCACATCACTAATCATCAGAGAAATGCAGATTAAAACCACAATGAGATATCACCTCACATCAGTGAGGATGGCCAACATCCAAAACACTAATAACAAATGTTGGCATGGATGTGGAGAAAAGGAAACCCTCCTACACTGCTGGTGGGAATGTAAACTAGTTCAACCATTGTGGAAAGCAGTATGGAGGT
Source organism: Phataginus tricuspis (assembly GCA_029783875.1). Classification (NCBI taxonomy): domain Eukaryota; kingdom Metazoa; phylum Chordata; class Mammalia; order Pholidota; family Manidae; genus Phataginus; species Phataginus tricuspis. The sequence continues at coordinate 37,344,163 of JAQQAC010010508.1, forward strand.
TCCTCAAAAAACTCAAAATAGAAATACCATTTGACCCAGGAATCCCACTCCTAGGAATTTACCCTAAGAATACAGCAGTCCAGTTTCAAAAAGACAGATGCACCCCTATGTTTATCGCAGCACTATTTACAATAGCCAAGAAATGGAAGGAATCTAAGTGTCCATCAGTAGATGAATGGATAAAGAAGAGGTGGTACATATACACAGTAGAATATTATTCAGCCATAAGAAGAAAACAAATCCTACCATTTCCAACAACATGGATGGAGCTAGAAAGTATGCTCAGTGAAATAAGCCAAGCCGAAAAAGACAAGTCCTAAGTGATTTCACTCATATGTGGAGTATAAGAACAAAGAAAAAACTGAAGGAATAAAACAGCAGGTGACTCACAGAACCCAAGAATGGACTAATAGTTACCAAAGGGAGAGGGACTGGAGAGGATGGGTGGGAAGCGATAGACAAGGGGGAAAAAGGGGCATTACGATTAGCAGATATAGTGTGGGGGGCATAGGGAGGGCTGTACAACTCAGAGAAGACAAGTAGTGATTCTATAGCATCTCAGTACGCTGATGGACAGTGACTGTAATGGGGTTGGTGGGGGGACCTGATGAAGGGGGTAGTTTAGTAACCATAATATTGCACATGTAATTGTAGAGTAATGATACCAAAATAAAGTATAAAAAAATTTAGGAAGATTAAGATTATACAAAATATCTTTTCTAACCACAACGGTATGAAACATGGGGAAAGGTAGAAAATCTACACATATGTGGAAATGAAACAACTTGCTCCTGAACAACCAATGCGTCAAAGAAGAAATCATAACAGAAGTCAAAGAAAACCTTGAAATAATGAAAATGGAAACACAATATACCAAAATACTACAGAAATACAAAGGACCACGAGATTACTACAAATAATTATAGGGCAACAAATTAGACAATCTAGAAGAAATGGGTAATTTCCTACAATCATACAACCTACTGAGACTGACGGAGTAAGAAATACAAAGTATGAACATCCACTAACTAGTGAGGAGGTTGAATCAATCACAAACCTCCCAACACAGAAAACCCCAGAACCAGACTACTTCACTGGCAATTTCTACCAAATATTTAAAAAATTAATGCCAATCCTTCTCAAGCTCTTCCAAAAAACTGAAGAGGAGGGAAAACTGACCAACTCATTCTATGAGGCGAGCAAACCCTTATACTAAAGCCATGTAAGAATATTACTAGAAACTATAGACTAATATTTCTGTTGAACACAGATATAAAAAGTCTCAACAAAATATGCTTTTTCCCTTGGGATGTAAGGATAAGTCAATATACACAAATCAATAAATGTGATATTACATATTAATACAACAGATAAAAACTGTGTATATCATGTCAATATATGCAGAAAAAGCATTTGACAAGATACATTCTTTCATCATGATAAAATCCCTCAACAGACTGGGTATAGAAGGAACATACCATAAATAATAAACTTACAACTAACATCACAGTTTACAGAGAAAAAGGGAAAGCTTTTCCTCTAAGATCAGGAGTAAGACAAGGGTATCCGTGCTCACCACTCTTATTAAACATAGTACTGGATGTCCTGGCTTAGCAATCAGGTAAGAAAAAGAAAAAAAAAGCCACCAAACAGGACAGATGTAAAATGTTACTATCTGCAGATAATATGATCTATATATTGCAAATGCCAAAAAGAGTCAACTAAAAAACTACTGGATCTAATCAATACATTTGTTAAAGAAATCAATACACAGAAATTAGTAGCATTTCTATACACTTAAGAATGAAACATTGGGAAAAAATAAAGAAAATTATCCCATTCACAATACCATAAAAACAATAAAATACCAATATAATAAATTTAACCAAGTAAATGACAGCGCCAAAGAAAACTATTAGGCTGCTAAAAAGGACTCAAATACAATTTGAAGGACACTGCATGTTCACACAGTGGAAGAGTGAATATATTTGTTAAAATGTCCATGCTACCAAAATCCACCTAGAGATACAATGCAATCCCTGTCCACATTCCAATGGTATTTTTCACAGAAACAAAACCAATCCTAAAATTTGTATGGAACCATAAACCCTGAGCAGCCAAAGAAATCATAAAAACAAACTAAAGGCATCATACTTCCTGATTATTCTATAATGCTACATTAATTAAAACAGTATGGTACTGACATAAAAATAGACACAATGACCAGTGGAACAGAATAGAGAGCATAGAATTAAACTTGCATATATGGTAAACTAATGTTTTATAAGGGAGCCAAGAACATCTAAATGGGGAAAGTACAGCCTCTTCAACAAATGGTGTTGGGAAAATTGAATGACCAAATGCAGAAAAATGAAACTGAACCCTAGTTTATACCACTGATAAAAATTAACTTGAAACATATCAAAACTTAAACATAAAGCCTCACCTGTAAAACTACAAGAAAACATATGGAGGAGCCTCAACACTGGTGTAGGCAATTATTTTTTGAACATGACACAAGAGCACAAATAACAACAACAAAATCAACAAGTGGAATATATCAAACTTAAAACCTCGGTGCTACAAATGAAAAAATTAATGAAATGGAAAGGCAAACTAGAGAATGGGAGAAAATATTTGAAAACCAATGTATAAGGGTTGATATCCAAAATGTATAAAGAATTCATGTTATTCAGTAACAAAAAAAATCTGATGCAAAGGAGGTCAACATCAGTAATCATCAGGGAAATGCAAATCAAAACCACAGTGAGGTATCACCTCACACCTGTAAGAATGACTATCATCAAGAAAATAAGATATAGTAAGTGTTGGAGAGGACGTGCCTAGCACCTATTTTAAAATTTTTATTAAGATATCATTGATATACATTCTTTTTTCCTTTAGGAGTGATAACCCTTTATTTAAAACCTGTATTATTATTTATTTATTTTATTTATTTATTTTTGATTAAGGTATTATTGATATACACTCTCATGAAGATTTCACATGAAAAAACAATGTGGTTACTACATTTCCCATACTATCAAGTCCCCACTCATACCCCAATTCAGTCCCAGTGATCCCCCACACCATGTGTATTAAACATAATATCCCACAATACCTTTTCCCTCCCTCCACACCCACCCTCCCACACCCCTCCCCTTTGGTAACCACTAGTCCCTTCTTGGAGTCTCTGAGTAGGCTACTATTTCGATCCTTCAGTTTTGCTTCACTGTTATACTCCACAAATGAGGGAAATCAATTGGCACTTGTCTTTCTCCACCTGGGTTATTTCACTGAGCATAAAATACTCCAGCTCCATCCATGTTGTTGCAAAGGGCAGGATTTGTTTCCTTCTTATGGTATTCCATTTTGTATATGTACCACTTCTTCTTTATCCATTCATCTACTGATGGACACTTAGGTTGCTTCCATTTCTTAGCTATTGTAAAAAGTGCTGCAAAAACCATAGGGGTGTATATGTCTTCTTGAATCTGAGAAGTTGTATTCTTTGGAAAATACCAAGGAGTGGGATTTCCAGGTGAAATGGTATTTGTATTTTTAGTTTTCTGAGGAACCTCCATATTGCTTTCCACAATGGTTGAACTAGCTTACATTCCCACCAGCAGTGTAGGAGAGTTTCCCTTTCTCCGCATCCTCACCAGCATTTGTTGTTCTTAGTATTTTGGATGGTGGCCATCCTTATTGGTGTGAGGTGACATCTCATTGTGGTTTTAATTTGCATTTCCCTGATGATTAGTGATGTAGAGAATCTTCTCATGTGTCTGTTGGCCATCTGAATTTATTCTTTGGAGAACTGTATCTTCATATCCTCTGCCCATTTTTTAATCGAGTTATTCGCTTTTTGGGTGTGGAAGCGTGTAAGTTCTTTATATATTTTGGATGTTAACCCTTTGTCGGATATGTCATTTACAAACATATTCTCCCATACTGTAGGATGCCTTTCTCTTCTGTTGATGGACACACCTTTGCTGTACAGAAACTTTTTTAAATTAAATTTTTAAATTTCTATTTTGCTATCATTAATCTACAATTACATATGCAATATTATGGTCATTAAACTACTCACTTTGTCAGGTCCCACCCACCAACCCCATTACAGTCACTGTCAATCAGCGTCGTGAGATGCTATACAATCACTGCTTGTCTTCTCTGAGTTGTGCAGCCCTCCCCGTGCACCCCCAACATTATGTCTGCTAATCGTAATGCACTTTCCCCCCCTTGTCTCTCGTTTCCCACACATCCTCCACAGTCCCTTTCCCTTGGTAACTATTAGTCCATTCATGGGTTATGTGAGTCTGCTGCTGTTTTTTTCTTTCAGTTTTTTTTTCTTTGCTCTTATGCTCCACATCAGTGAAATCATTTGATACTTGTCTTTTCCCGCTTGTCTTATTTCACTGAGCATAATACCTACTAGCTTCATCCATGTTGTTGCAAATGGTAGGACTTGTTTTCTTCTTATGGCTGAATAATATTCCATTGTGTATACGTACCACATCTTCTTTATCTACTGAGGGACACTTAGGTTGCTTCCATTTCTTGGCTATTGTAAATAGTGCTGCAAAAAACATAGGGGTGCATCTGTCTTTTTTAAACTGTGCTGCTGCATTCGTAGGGTAAATTCCTAGGAGTGGGATTCCTGGGTCAAATAGTATTTCTATTTTGAGTTTTTCGAGGAACCTCCATACTGCTTTCCACAATGGTTGAACTAATTTTCATTCCCATCAGCTGTGTAGGAGGGTTCCCCTTTCTCCACATTGTCGCCAACATTTGTTGTTGATTGTGTTTTGGAAGATGGCCATCCTTACTGGTGTGAGGTGATATCTCATTGTGGTATTAATTTGCAATTCTCTGATAACTAGCAATGTGGAGCATCTTTTCATATGCCTGCTGGCCATCTGAATTTTTTCTTTGGACAAGTGTCTATCCATGTCCTCTGCCCATTTCTTAATTGGGTTATTTGCTTTTTGTTTGTTGAGGTGTGTGAGTTCTTTATATATTTTGGATGTCAACCCCTTATTGGATATATCATTTATGAATATATTCTCCCATACTGTAGGATCTCTTCTTGTTCTACCCATGGTGTCCTTTCCTGTACAGAAGCTTTCACCTCGATATAGTCACACTTGTTCATTTTTGCTTTTGTTTCCCTTGCCCAGGGAGATGTGTTCATGAAGAAGTCGCTCACATTTATGCCAAGCAGATTTTTCCCTACGTTTTTTTTCTAAGTTTTATGGTTTCATGACTTACATTTAAGTCTTTGATACATTTTGAATTTACTTTTGTATATGGGATTAGACAGCAGTCCAGTTTCATTCTCTTACATATAGCTGTCCGGTTCTTCCAAGACCACCTGCTAATGAGGCTGTAATCTCCCCATTGTATATCCAAGGCTCCTTTTTCATATATTAATTGACTGTATATGTTTGGGTTAATGTTTGGATTTTCTATTCTGTTCCACTGGTCTATGGGTCTGTTCTTCTGCCAATAACGAACTGTCTTGATTATTGAAGCTTTGTACTAGAGCTTGAAGTCTGGGAGCATAATTCCCCCTGTTTTATACTTCCTTCTTAGCATTGCTTTGGCTATTCGGGGTCTTTTGTGGTTCTATATGAATTTGAGAATTATTTGTTCCAGTTCATTGAAGAATGCTGTTGGTATTTTGATAGGGCTTGCGTTAAATCTGTAGATTACTTTAGGTAGTATAGCCATTTTGACTATTAATTTTTCCTAGCCAAGAGCATGGGATGAATTTCCATTTGTTAGTGTTCCCTTTAATTTCCCTTAGGAGTGTCTTGTAGTTTTCAGGGTATAGGTCGTTCACTTCCTTCGTTAGGTTTATTCCGAGTTATTGTACTCTTTTTGATGTAATTGTGAATGGAATTGTTTTCCTGATATCACTTTCTGTTAGCTCATAATTAGTGTATAGGAAAGCAACAGGTTTCTGTGTATTAACTTTATATCCTGCAACTTTGCTGAATTCAGATATTAGTTCTAGTAGTTTTGGAGTGGAGTCTTTAGGGTGTTTTATATACAATATCATGTCATTTGAAAATAGTGGCATTTTGACTTCTTCTTTACCAATATGGATGCCTTGTATGTCTTTGTTTTGTCTGATTGCCGTGGCTAGGACGTCCAGTACTATGTTGAATAACAGTGGAGAGAGTGGGTATCCCTGTCTTGTTTCCGATCTTAGATGAAAAGCTTTCAGCCTCTTGTTAATTATGATGTTGGGTGTGCGTTTGTCATATAAGGCCTTTATGATGTTGAGGTACTTGCCCTCTATACACATTTTGTTGAGTGTTTTTATCATGAATGGATGCTGAATTTTGTCAAATGCTTTTTCAGCATCTATGGAGTTGATCATGTGGTTTTTGTTCTTCTTTTTGTTGATGTGGTGGATGATGTTGATGGATTTTCGAATGTTGCACCAACCTTGCATCCCTGGGATGAATCCCACTTGATCATGGTGTATGATCCTCTTGATGTATTTTTGAATTCGGTTTGCTAATATTTTGTTGAGTATTTTTGCGTCTATATTCATCAGGGATATCGGTCTGTAATTTTCTTTTTTGGTGACGTCTTTGCCCGGTTTTGGTATTAGAGTGATGCTGGCTTCAAAGAATGAGTTTGGAAGTATTCCCTCCTCTTCTATTTTGTGGAAAACTTTAAGGAGAATGAGTGTTATTTCTTCTCTATATGTCTGGTAAAATTCAGAGGTGAATCCATCTGCCCTGGGGGCTTTATTCTTGGGTATTTTTTTGATTACCGATTCAATTTTGTTGCTGGTGATTGGTCTGTTTAGCTTTTCTGTTTGTTACTTGGTCAGTTTTGGAAGGTTGTATTTATCTAAGAAGTTGTCCATTTCTTCTAGGTTTTCCAGCTTGCATATAGATTCTCCTAGTATTCTCTTATAATTCTTTGTATTTCTGTGGAGTCCGTCGTCATTTTTCCTTTCTCATTTCTGATTCTGTTTATGCATGTAGATTCTCTTTTTTTCTTAATAAGTCTGGCTAGGGGTTTATCTATTTTGTTTATATTTCAAAGAACCAGCTCTTGGTTTCATTGATTTTTTCTATTGTTTTATTCTTCTCAATTTTAATTATTTCTGCTCTGATGTTGATTATGTCACTCCTTCTGGTGACTTTTTGCCTCATTTGTTCTTCTTTTTCCAATTTCAGTAATTGTGTCTTTAGACTATTCATTTGGGATTTTTTTTTCCTTCTTTAAATAGGCCTGGATTGCAATATACATTCCTGTTACAACTGTCTTTCCTGCGTCCCACAGAAGTTGCAGCTTTGTGTTATTGTTGTCATTAGCCTCCATATATTCTTTCACCTGTTTTCATTTGATCATTTATCCATTGATTATTTAGGAGCATGTTATTAAGCTTCCATGTATTTGTGAGCCTTTCCTTTTCTTTGTACAATTTATTTCTAGTTTTACATGTTTGTGCTCTGAGTAGTTGGCTGGTAGAATTTCAATAGTTTCGAATTCACTGAGGTTCTTTTTGTGGCCTAGTATGTGGTCTATTCTCGAAAATATTCCATGTGCACTTGAGAAGAATGTGTATCCTGTTGCCTTTGGGTGTAGAGTTCTGTAGATGTCTGTTAGGTCCATCTGTTCTAATGTGTTGTTCAGTGCCTCTGTCTCCTTACATATTTTCTGTCTGGTTTATCTGTTCTTCAGAGTGAGTGCTGTGTTGAAGTCTCCAAGAATGAATGCATTGCATTCTATTTCCCCCTTTAATTCTATTAGTATTTGTTTCATATATGTAGGAACTCCTGTGTTGGGTGCATAGATATTTATAATGGTTATATCTTCTTGTTGGATTGACCCTTTTATCATTATGTAATGTCCTTCTTTGTCTCTTGTGACTTTCTTTGTTTTGAAGTCTATTTTGTCTGATATAAGTACTGCAACTCCTGCTTTTTTCTCCCTATTATTTGCATGAAATGTCTTTCTCCATCTCTTCACTTGTAGTCTGTGTATGTCTTTGGGTGTTAAGTGAGTCTCTTGAATGCAGCATGTAGATGGGTCTTGTTTCTTCATCCATTTAGTGACCCTATGTCTTTTGATTGGTGCATTTAGTCCATTTACATTTAGGATAATTATGGATAGGTATGTACTTATTGGCATTGCAGGCTTCAGATTTGTGGTTACCAAAGGTTCAAGTTTAACTTCCCTACTATCTAAGAGTCTAAGAACTCACTTAATATGTTATTACAAACACAATCCAAAGGTTCTTTTTTTGTTTGTTTGGTTTTCTCACTCCTTTTTCTTCCTCCTCCATTCTTTACATATTAGGCATATTCTGTATTGTTTGTCTATCGCTTGATTGACGTTGGGGGTAGTTAATTTAATTTTGCATTTTCTTAGTGATTAGCTGTTCTATTTTCTTTACTGTGGTTTTATTACCTCTGGTGACGCTATTAAATGGTAGCAATCCCTCCAAAATACACTATAGAGATGGTTTGTGGGAGGTAAATTCTTTCAGCTTTTGCTTATCTGGTTATTGTTTAATCCCTCCTTCAAATTTAAATGATAATATTGCCGAATAATGTAATCTTGGTTCAAGGCCCTTCTGCTTCATTGCATTAAATACATCATGCCACTCCTTTCTGGCCTCTAAGGTTTCTGCTGAGAAGTCTGATGATAGTGTGATGGGTTTTCCTTTGTATGTGATCTTATTTTTCTCTCTGGCTCCTTTTAGTAGTGTGTTCTTATCCCTGATCTTTGCCATTTTAATTAGTAGATGTCTTGGTGTTGTCTTCCTTGGGTCCCTTGTGTTGGGAGATATGCGCACCTCCATGGCCCGAGAGACTAATTCCTTCCCCAGATTGGGGAAGTTTTCTGCAATCACCTCCTCAAAGACATTTTCTATCCCTTTTTCTCTCTCTTCTTCTGGTACCCCTATAATGCGAATATTGTTCCATTTGGATTGGTCACACAGTTCTCTCAATATTCTTTCATTCTTAGAGATCCTTTTTTCTCTGTGTGCCTCAGCTTCTTTGTATTCCTCTTCTCTAGTTTCTGTTTCATTTATTGTCTCCTCCACCATATACAATCTGCTTTTAGTACCATCCATTGTGCTCTTCAATGATTGGATCTCCAACCGGAATTCATTCCTGAGTTCTTGAGTATCTTTCCGTACCTCCATGAGCATGTTAATGATTTTTATTTTGAACTCCCTTTCAGGGAGAGTCATGAAGTCCATATCATTTTCTCAGGAGTTGTATTAATAATTTTACTCTGAACCAGGTACCTTTGGCATTTCATATTTGTGTATGGCACCCTCTAGCGCCCAGAAGCTCCAATCTCTGGAGCTGCCCAGCCCCTCAAGCAATGTTGGGGACTGGAGGGGAGTGGTATTGGTTCCTCGGGGGAGGAAAGGGCTGTTTCCTGATTCCTGGCTGCTATGCCTGTCTCCACTGCCTGAACCAGGGGGCCTAGCACACAGGTATAAGCCTCCGTGCTTTGCATTTGTATTTGCTGCAGACAGATCTTCCCTCTGGCTGGCCTAATGCCAGGGTAGGGTTTCCCGGTTTGCAAGCCCAGTGGGGCTTGCCAGGAGAAAGGCGCAGTAGTTTGCCTGTCACAGAAGGGATTCTTGGAGCTGTGTAGGCAGCCTGGGAGCTGGAGCACCTTGAGATCGTGACAGTTTCCAATCTGCTGGGCAGAGTGCACCTGGACAATTTTGTCTACGTGTCCTTTCTCCTGAGCAGTAAGCTCTGTGCAAATCCTTGCCCTTTTAGCAGCCCTTGTGCTAAGGGCTTCTTTGTTAGGAAGTCTCTCAGACTGCCCGCCTTTCTTTTGTCCCAAAGCAGCTGGATATGGATCCCTGCTTTCCACAAGCAGCTGGAATCTTAATGACTCTCCAGGAATTCTGCGTGTCTTAGCTTTCCAACCCCCTAATACAAGAGTATCATGCAAGCACCATGAAATGTAGGTTTGTGCTCCCACAGCAGATCTCCAGAGTTAGGTATGCAGCAGTCCCAGATCTCCACTTCCTCCCTGCTCCATTCCTCTTTCTCCTGCTGGTGAGCTTGGGTGGGGGAAGGGCTTGGATTCCGTAGGACCACAGCTTTAGTACATTACCCTTCTCCGTGAGGTCTGCTCTTGTCTCCAGGTGTATGCAGTTGGTTGCAGTCCTCTTTCCTGTTGCTCTTTCAAGAGTAGTTGTATTAGTTATATTTTCATATTATATGCAGTTTTAGGAGGAAGCCTCTGTCTCACCTCTCAGGCCGCCATCTTTTTGATATACACTCTTATGAAGGTTTCACATGAAAAACAATGTGGTTACTAGATTCACCCATATTATTGAATCTCCCTCATTGCAGTCACTGTCCATCAGGGTAGTAAGATGCCACAGAGTCACTACTTGTCTTCTCTGTGCTACACTGTGTTCCCCATTATCCACTCCACACCATGTGTACTAATCATAATATTCCTCAACCCCCTTCTCCCTCCCTCTCCACCTGCCTTCCCCCACCCCTCCCCTTTGGTAACCGCTAAAACCTTCTTGGAGTTTCTATGTCTGCCGTTGCACACTTTTGATTGTAAACTGGTTCACTTAGAAGAATAGTATGGACGCTCCCCCAAATATGAAAAACAGAACTACCATATAATCTAGAAATTCCACTTCTGGGTATATATCCAAAGAAATCTTATCTTAGCATTAAACTGGCTTTAAGCATATTTATCAATAAAATACCAACTCCTTAGCATACAGAATATGTAATATCCTTCAAAACTATATCCAATTTCTCTCCTAAGCAACCCTTTCTTATATTCCTATTCCCTTGCTTCTCCTCTCAGTGAAGACAATCGGAAGAAACTGAACCCTCTATACACACATACCTCTTTCCCATTTCCTACACTGAGTAAATTTCTATTCATCCTTTAAAAAATGTCTCAAGTATCATGGAGTCATTAAAATATTCCCTAGGAAGATTGTTTCCAAAGCAATTTGTCAAAAATTCTTTGTAATAAAAAAGGATTATATATATATAATGTACAATTTTGAAAGTACAGAAAAATTTAGGTTATCACTGTCATTTTAAGCCACATCATCTGAAAAGAACTTCTCATTATGTCATTTATGTAAAATGTAAAATTAATAAAAAGTAAAATTATCGTCCGGGAATATGGCGACGTGAACGGACCAGCAGAAAAATTCCTCCCAACATTATATTTATTCACGAAAATACAGCAAATACAACTATCCCTAAAAGAGAGACCAGAATACACAGGAAAGTGCACAGCGTACAGCTACACCTGTGAGAACTTGGCAGCCGGTGAGGCGGAAGGGATACGGAGCAGCGACCCGGTGGGACCGAGCGCTCCCCCCCCCAGAGCTCCGGCGGCCAGACACTCCGGACAGAGGACTCGGCACCTGGTGAGGCGGGACGGAAACGCGATCCAGCGAGACCAGAGCGCCCCTCCACCCCACCACTCCGGGGGGAGCCCCAGCAAGGCGGGTAAGGTACAGAGCCGCGAGCAGACCAAGCACTCCTCTCCCCCAGCGCTCCAGCGGGAGGAGAGGATTCAGAGCCAGGAGGGAGTGGAAGTCTGCGCTGGGAGCGCCGACACACAGCCTGCGGTGTAGCGGAGATAGGAGAGACAGAGGGCACAGGGTCCCAGCCCGGAACGTGCAAGTTGCCCGCGGCAGGCTCCGGGAAGGAAAAAGAAAGGAGAAAAAAGGGAAGAAAAGCGCGCGCTCTACCTCAGCGGTATTAAAGAGACAGGAGCTCAGTAGAGGGGCTGGATAGCCCCGCAAACTGAGCCCAGCACGCTGGGAGTCCTGGGGAGCTTTGGACCCCTTGGCTGGCGACTGGGAAAGGGTGCCTGCCATTGAGACCCCCACGGAGATCAACAGCTTACCATTCGTTCCCAACCCAGCCAGAACTATAGAGTGGCGCTGGAATAGTGGAGCTACAGCACCACCTACAGCACTCACGCGGAATCCACTCTCAGTGGCTTTTTGTTTGTTTGTTTGTTATTGTTTTTTCTCCCCTTTCTTTTCCTTTTTTTCTTTCCCTCTCTTTCAACAGCCTCCCATTCATTCTAAACCTGGCCACAGCTTTAAACGGCCGTGTGGAGCGACGTGGCCACGGCTCTGGAATAGTGGAGCAATAGCGCCACCTACAGCATTCACACAGAAACCACCCCCGGTGGGCGTTTTGGTGTTTTTTTTGTTTTTTTTGTTTTGTTTTGTTTTTTGTTGTTGTTGTTGTTGCTGTTTTCTTTTACGTGTTGCTGCTTTTTCTTTTTCTTTCTTTTCTTTTCCTTTCTCTCTCTCTCCTTTTACTTTTTTATTATTAGTAGAAATTTCTTTTTTTTTTCTTTTCTCTCCTTTCTTATCTCTCCTTGCTACCAACAACCAATTCTATAGTCATGAGAAGACAGAAGAATATGATACAGACAAAGCTTCAGACAAACACCACCCCAGACAAAGAAGCTGAAGGAATGGACATGCACAGTCTTCCAGAAAAAGAATTCAGAATAAAAGTCATAGCCATGCTGACGGATCTACAGAAAAATGTGCAAGAGCTGAATGAGGAAGTGAGGGAAGTGAGGAAAGACAATGCAGAAATGAGACAAGCCATCGATGGGCTCAACAGCAGATTGAATCAGGTCCAAGACACGATCAAGGAATTACAAGACAGGGACCAGGAATACAAAGAAGCTGAGGCAGAGAGAGATAAAAGGATCTCTAAGAATGAAAGAATATTAAAAGAACTGTGTGACCAATCGAAACGGAGCAATATTCGCATTATAGGAGTACCAGAGGAAGAAGAGAGAGAAAAAGGGATAGAAAGTATCTTTGAAGAAATAATTGCTAAAAACTTCCCCAAGCTGGGGAAGGAAATAGTCTCACAGTCCACGGAAGGCCACAGATCTCCCAACACAAGGGACCCAAAGAAGACAACACCAAGACACATAATAATCAAGATGGCAAAGATCAAAGACAAGGACAGAGTATTAAAGGCAGCTAGAGAGAGAAAAAAGATCACCTACAAAGGAAAACCCATCAGACTGTCATCAGACTTCTCAACAGAAACCTTACAGGCCAGAAGAGAATGGCATGATATATTTAACGTAATGAAACAGAAGGGCCTCGAACCAAGAATATTGTATCCAGCACGATTATCATTTAAATATGACGGAGGGATTAAACAATTTCAAAACAAAAGAAAGTTGAGAGAGTCTGCCTCCTATAAACCACCACTACAGGTATCTTAAACGGACTGCTCTAGAGGGAAACACCCCTAAGGCTAAAAAGATGTCACCAGAGAAAATAAAAGCATAGCAAAGAAAGCAGACCATCCAAATACCAACTAAAGGCAAAGAATAAAACACCTAATATATAAAGAAAGGAGGAGGAAGAATAGGAAGGGAGAGATAAAGAAACATCAGACGGCGTTCACAATAACTTAACAAGAAAGTTAAGTTAGATTCTCAGATAGTAAAGAAGCAACCCTTGAACCTTTGGTAACCACGAATCTAAAGCCACTAATGGCAATAAGTACATATCTATCGATAATCACCCTAAATGTAAATGGACTGAATGCACCAATCAAAAGACACAGAGTAACAGAGTGGATAAAAAAGCAAGACCCATCTATATGCTGCTTACAAGAGACTCACCTCAAACCCAAAGATATACACAGACTAAAAGTGAAGGGATGGAAAAAAATATTTCAAGCAAACAACAAAGAGAAAAAAGCAGGTGTTGCAGTACTTGTATCAGATGAAATAGACTTCAAAATGAAGAAAGTAGCAAGAGATAAAGACGGACATTACATAATGATAAAGGGGTCAGTCCAACAAGAAGATATAACCATTATAAATATATATGCACCCAACACAGGAGCATCAGCATATGTGAAACAAATACTAACAGAAGTGAAGGAGGAAATAGACAGCAATGCAATTATTTTAGGAGACTTTAAAACACCACTCACTCCAAAGGATAGATCAACCAGGTAGAGGATAAGTAAAGACACAGAGGCACTGAACAACACTCTAGAACAGATGGACCTGACAGAATCTACAGAACTCTGCACCCAAAAGCAGCAGGATACACATTCTTCTCAAGTGCACATGGAACATTTTCCAGAATAGACCACATACTAGGCCACAAAAAGAACCTCAATAAATTCAAAAATATTGAAATCTTACCAACCAACTTCTCAGATCACAAAGGTATAAAACTAGAAATAAATTTCAGAAAGAAATCAAAAAGGCTCACAAATACATGGAGACTTAACAACATTCTCCTAATGAATCAATGGGTTAACGACCAAATCAAAACAGAAATCAAAGAATATATGGAGACTAATGACAACAACAACACAAAGCCACAGAAGTTGTGGCTTTGTG
>JAQQAC010010508.1:37363568-37411193 GCA_029783875.1 Phataginus tricuspis
AGAGAAGACAAGTAGTGATTCTCATCTCACTACACTGATGGACAGTGACTGTAATAGGGTTGGTGGGGGGGACCTGATGAAGGGGGTAGTTTAATCATCACAATATTGCTTATGTAATTGTAGGTTAATGATACTAAAATAAAATAAATTGTGAAAAAAAACGTAATATTATCTTAAAATTTAAAAATTTTTAAATCTTCAGAAAAATCTTTTAAAAATATATTAAAATCAGAAACTAAAATCAAAGATTCACATTTACTGTTATGAAAATAGACAATGATAATCATCTTCTCTGAAGCTTTTATAATTATAAATTTTCTTATTGTGTTTATAAACTTTTCGTGTGTCTACTTATAGGCAGGGACCATGTTTTGAATTGTTATGTATATTGCTCTGAACATACCACACTTTGAGTTATATAAGAAGTCATTTAAAAGATATGACATGAAAAGCACCTAAAGATCTTTAGTTTTATGAACTGTACAGAGGAAATAATTTATATGTACAATGAAATATGCCAATTTTAGCTCAACCATTTCCATCACCTCAAAATGTTCCCTTGGTGCGCCCCTTTGCAGTCAATTGCCTTCTCCCATTTTCAGTTCTTGGCAATCACTGGGCTGTTGTCCCTATAATTTGTGTTTTCTAGAATTTCGTATAAACAGAAGAAAGGGTATGTAGTATTTTGTGTCTGGCTTCTTATACTTAGCATAGCACTCTGTATATATGGTCATCCATATGGTTCAGTGTAGCAATAATTCACTTTTTTTTTGAATTGCTGAACAGTGTCCCATTATGGAGACATACCATAATTTGCTTATCCTTTTACCTACTGATGGATATTTGGAATTCTGTTTTGTGCTATTATGAATAATGTAACTATGAACATTAGTGTACAAATCTTTATAAAAACTTGTGTTTTCATTTCTCTTGTGTAAATATCTGGGGATAGAATTGTTTAATTATATGGTGTGAGATCTATAGGTGTTCTCATTTGCCACCACTTTGTGGTCTCATTTTTAAAAACTGGAGTTATTCTTGTGGGTGTATAATTCACTGTGGTTTTAATTTGCTTTTCATTGATGACTATTTTTCCATGTGCTTATTTGCCATTTGTAGATCTTTTTTGGCAGAAGTATCTATTCAAACATTTTGCCTTTTCTTTTTAATTAGGTTGTTTTATTACTGAGCTATACTACTTATAGCTAATATATATTATATATTCTTGATAAGTTCTTTATCAAGTACATATTTTACAAAACACTGTGTCTTGCCTTTCATCTTCAGAGTGTCTTCTGAAGAGCAAAAATATTTAAGGTTGCTGAAATTGATTCTATCAGTGTTTTTTATGGTTCATGTTTTTGTGATCATCCAGGAAATTTTTTCTTTTCTAACAAAGTTGTGGCAATTTTCTAAAGTAATTGCTTCTTTCAATTATCATATTTGTATTAAAGTGTTATGAAAATGGCTAATTACAAAAGCCTATTAAGTAAAAACCACAGATATTGAAAAAATCAGGAATAAATCTTTTAGGAGATATAAGGAGAAATAGATTAGTACAATATATTTCTTTTGTATTTGTTTCTTTTCGTAAAGAGAATCATTATGTTTATTTTTAAACCTGAGTTAACATATGATACATACACAAGGGGTATGATCAATCTAAGTTTTATGATTTTCAGGTTATCCCTTTAAAGGGAAATGGCACTTTTCCGTTTTCCCTCATTCTGGGATACAGAAGTGATGATGGCTGAGTCATCTTGGACAGTGTTGGAAAGGATAGCACATTAAGGACAGTAAGTAATAAGACAATAGAAAAATGAGTTTTGAACCCCACAGAACCCTCATACTTTCCTAGTACCAATTTAAACCAGTGTAATAGTAGATCTTAGATGTAGCAACTGTTCCAACAAACTGGTACCCCACTGAATATATTTAAATGAAATAATGTACTGAAGCCAATTAGCATGGTGCAAGACAGAGAGTAAATATGATAATATTAGCTATTATACTGTAGTACAAATTTATAGATTCTGTAAGAGAAAAATTCACAAAGTAGTGTTTTCTACAAGCTCAGCAATTTTTGAATACATAATTCAATTATGTTGTTACCTTCTGGTAGAGTGTAAGTAAGCGGGATAGTTGCATGACAACATTAATATAGTTCAACTACTACTTTTTAAAATGTGAATCATTATATTTGGTAATATAATGGGAAAAGCAAAGTATGATGAAATTCTTACCATGGAAAAGTATTCATTCGTACCCTGTTCTTATAAATCAGAATTCCTCCTGACATCACTCCAATCATAATTTCATTGTTACTTTGATCCTTCAAAAAAAAGAAAATGACAAATCTAAAATACTGGGTTTTAGTTATTAAAAATGTATTTCAAAAATAGGATTAGGTTTTTCGTTTTTTGGTTTTTTACACAATGAGACATTTTCAAAGGCAGCACATAACTGCATAATACTTACAAACTCATATGGTAACTGTTACCTCATAAAAATAAAGGAAATCAAACTTACATGTTGATTAAAATTCATTAATCTACAGCAAAAATGATCTCAGGATTTTCCTTTTATTGCTGGGACTGACTCATTGGGATAGGAAATCAAAGGCCTTCTCAACCTGTAGAATGATGAGCTAGTATCCATCCTTGTATTTCTAAAACTATTCTGATCCAATCACTGTGTAAATATGGTGCCAGGATTGCAAAAGTGAATAAAACAGAGGAGTTCAGAGTTTGGTGAAGTGCAACCTGTAATAAAACAGTTATTTCCAATATAATGAGATCCTATGACTAACATAATAAAATAAAAACACATGGGAGTATAGAGTGGGGGGACAATTGTGGAAGTTTGGAAGACTCCAGAGAATAAAATTTATACTGTGCTTTAATTAATGAGTTTTCATGTTAACTGATCCAACTAACCTGCACAATTGAGAAAAATGAGTACAGTTAAAACACTTTTCTCAATGTTAATCAATTTTGAAACAGTTTTATTTCTTGACTTAAAACATTCTACAGGCAAACTAGTATCTATAATGCCTTTACCCCCTACCATTCATTTGCTCAGAAGATAGAAGTAATTGATGAAAATATAATTAAAATTTTATAATTGTCTCCTTAGGAAAAACCTTAAAAAATGTAGTTTCAATAATTTCTAATTAAATAAAGTCTTATCAAGTTAATCTGTTAGGTAGGATAATACATAATAAATGGCCACACACAGCAGTGTATGTTAATTTGTCTGACTGCTCATTTTGTTTGGCAATAAACAAAACGACTGTGCACTATTACCAGTCTTAAACCTTTTTCTAAAGGACAATTGTAAGTTTGGACCTAGAAGGCAGACTGAGGCTAAAAGATGGAAGCCTTATTACATACTCCTTTTGCTCTGTCTGCTCCCAATCTCATAAAACATCAGAGAACATACATGAAAACAGAAAGAATCTACAACACCTGAAAACAATACATCTTGAAGGTATGTAATCAATAGACTAGATACTTTGAGAAATCTATAAAGACATAAAAGGATAAAATCAGATTTATGGGCAGAAAAAAATTACAGAAAACCACAGCCCAAGCTACACATCAAAAGAGAAAGTTCTATGTGGAGGCTGAAAGAGAATAAGCAGAGCCAACAGATTCAAGTTCCGAGAGGACGGATAAAAGAAATAAAGGAAGCCCTCAAATTACTGTCAGGATGATCAGGTAGAAAAGAGCTAAATTAGCTCCTTCCAGCCCAACAATCGTGACCCATCTGCAATGAGCTATCAGACACAGAACTGTGTGCAGACTGTCTAAAATAGCAAGAGTTGGTACTGAGTACAGGAATTAGAGTGAAACCAAGAAGGGATGGAGAGCCCCAAACTGAAAATGGCAAATCATAGGCACATTCTACTGACCAATATATTCCTTCCCTCTCCAGCAACATCTAAAGCAGACTATAGTGAAGACAAACAGCATCCACAACCAAGAGAACCAGGAATCACAAAAACAAAAGAAGTACACAAACAAGGATCACCAAGCATTTGAGAAAAACTAATACTTTAAAAAACATACACAAAACTGAATAAATAGATAAATCAGTCAAGCTGCTATTTTGGTAGGAAAACATGTTTAAAAATCACCATGTTCAGGGGTATCTAGGAACTCAAGTTCTTAAATTACTGACTGAGTGTCATTCCCCAATATGCTGCCAGAGGTAGGCAAGGCGAAACAAACAAAAAAAAACCATTATGTCCTTCATGGACACAATGCTATTAATTCTAATGTACAGAAAAATGCACACTGACCATCTTGTTTTAAAATATCTTACTTTATTATTCTTCATTACTACCTATATTATGCTAAAAATTGACTTGTTTAATGTGTATATTTTTTCCCTTCTTCACGAGAACCTACCTAGGACAGTGTAGGGCCTTTGTTTTGCCCACTATTTGGTTCTCAGGTGAAAAGTGCCCTGTACTCGTGAAATGAATGGATCTCTATCATCTGTAGGAAAATGTCTTAGCTGTTTAGCTTAGCACTGAAGGCCTTTAAATACCATCCCAAGACATATTATCTCCCCTTCTAACTAGTGGAAACCTTCTGCTTCTAATCAGGCCAGTTCCATGTGTTTTGTGTGCCCATAATTACATGTTTGTTAATGCTATTGTCACGCCTTGTTCATGAATCTCTGATGAATCAAATTTAACCAAACCAAATTCATTTTCTCTGTGAAAATTTCAATAGCCACATCTACAAATTTCTCTCAGATACATACCTCTTAAACCACTTATCCGAAATGCCTAATTACTGCCAGCGATGTAACAATGTCTGGGATCATGTATAAAAGTGACTACCTATGTTAAACTATCTGTGGTAAAGCACCAGTTATGTTTGTTTTGTTTAAATTTCCAATCTGTCAGATATTAATACTTTTGTAAAATACATTGATCAATTGCTTGATGTCAGATTGCTGTAAGTTTCTAAATGCTAACTCTTAATTTCTGTATTTATGTTATTTTGGATAGTAACAAATGGTTCATGGATCAGAGTCTATCGGTGATAACACTTAGGCCGACTTTGAGCATCAATGAACTACTATGTTATTTCACACTCCTCCACATACCTAGTTCTTAGATAAGTATCTTTTAATTGACTTCTGATGTTAATACACCCACACATAGCGAGACACAACACTACTTATATTGTATTTCATATAATCTCCAATTATAAAGACCTTGTGATAAGCTTTAGATATGTATCTTTAAATATAGAATTATATATATTTATAAAAAATGAACTAAGGAATAATGTGGGGAACTGGTGGACCCCTGTGTTGTATACCTGAAACCCATATAAGATTGTATATAAATGATACTTCAATAAAAAATGAATTTAAAAAAGGAAAATAACAAATTTTTCAATGAACTAAGGTTAAATGACTAAAATGGAGATTACAGTATGCAGCAGCATATGATTTGACAATGATTATTTAGAACAATCATAAAAAATCAGGGGAAAAGAAAACAGTATTTATAAAAAATTTTTTCAACTATTTGTAATTATTGTTCTAAGTGTAATGTGGGGTAAAAATAAATAATTAACTATGGGATATTCAAATTTTGGAATCTCAAGAGTCCTCCAAGAATCAAAATTTTCTGTTTATCTCAATTTAGATATGTGGTAAAAAAACGTACATTCCACATCGGTACTCTTAAAAGGCCTAGAAACAATGACCAAACCAATAAAAGAATAAGCATTCTTAGTATACACACTGAGACTTTGAAATATCATTTTCCATTAAAAGAAACCAGGGCTTCTTGAAGAAATAGCTGATTCCAGGTCCATGGCGGAAAACAGAGAAGATGAGCCTAAAACATCTTACAATAGACAGCATGGAAACTACAAAGCTCATGTCAAAATGACTGAACAAAAGAAGGTACTCCCAGTGGTCAGAGAAGGGACAGTTTGAGCTGAAATAAGGAAAGGAATTAAAATATACCAAAAGCTATCAAAACTGCTTAACCAAGCTTTTCCTTTAAGATCAGGAACAGGACAAGGATGCCCACTCTCCCCACTTTTATTCAACATAGTTCTGGAGGACCTAGCCACAGCAATCAGACAACACAAAGAAAAAAAAGGCATCCACATTGGCAGGGAAGAAGTCAAACTGTCCCTGTTTGCAGATGACATGATATTGTACATAAAAAACCCTAAAGAATCCACTCCAAAACTATTAGATCTAATATCTGAATTCAGCGAAGTTGCAGGATACAAAATTAACACACAGAAATCTGTTGCATTCCTATACACTAACAATGAACTAGCATAAAGAGAAATCAGGAAAACAATTCCATTCACAATTGCATCAAAAAGAATAAAATACCTAGGAATAAATCTAACCAAGGAAGTGAAAGACCTATACTCTGAAAACTATAAGACACTCTTAAGAGAAATTAAAGAGGACACGAACAAATGAAAATGCATCCCATGTTCTTGGGTAGGAAGAATTAATATTGTCAAAATGGCCATCCTGCCTAAAGCAATCTACAGATTCGATGCAATCCCTATCAAAATACCAACAGAATTTCAATGAACTGGAACAAATAGTTCTAAAATTTATATGGAACCACAAAAGACCCCAAATGGCCAAAGCAATCCTGAGAAGGAAGAATAAAGCAGGGGAAATTTCGCTTCCCATCTTCAAGCTCTACTACAAACCTACAGTAATCAAGACAATTTGGTACTGGCACAAGAACAGACCCACAGACCAGTGGAATAGAACAGAGAGTCCAGATATTAACCCAAACATATATGGTCAATTAATATACGATAAAGGAGCCTTGGATATACAATGGGGAAATCACAGCCTCTTCAACAGCTGGTGTTGGCAAAACTGAACAGCTATATGTAAGAGAATGAAACTGGATCATTGTCTAACCCCATACACAAAAGTAAATTTGAAATGGAACAAAGACCTGAATGTAAGTCATGAAACCATAAAACTCTTAGAAAAAAACATAGGCAAAAATCTCTTGGACATAAACATGAGCAACTTCTTCATGAACATATCTCCCTGGGCAAGGGAAACAAAAGCAAAAATGAACAAGTGGGACTATATCAAGCTGAAAAGCTTCTGTACAGTAAAGGACACCATCAATAGAACAAAAAGGTTTCCTACAGTATGGGGGAATACATTCATAAATGACATATCAAATAAAGGGTTGACATCCAAAATATATAAAGAGCTCACACACCTCAACAAAGAAAAAACAAATAATCCAATTAAAAAATGGGCGGATGATCTGAACAGACACTTCTCCAAAGAAGAAATTCACATGGCCAACAGGCACATGAATTGCTCCACATCACTAATAATCAGAGAAATGCAAATTAAAACCACAATCAGATATCACCTTACATCAGTTAGGATGGCTACTATCCAAAAGACAAACAACAACAAATGCTGGCGAGGATGTGGAGAAAGGGGAACCGTCCTACACTACTGGTGGGAATGTAAATTCGTTCAACCATTGTGGAAAGCAGTATGGAGGTTCCTCAAAAAACTCATTTGACCCAGGAATTCCACTCCTAGGAATTTACCCTAAGAATGCAGCAGCCCAGTTTGAAAAAGACATATGCACCCCTATGTTTATCGCAGCACTACTTACAATAGCCTAGAAATGGAAGCCACCTAAGTGTCCATCAGTAAATGAATAGATAAAGAAGATGTGGTACATATGCACAACGGAATATTATTCAGCCATAAGAAGAAAACAAATCCTACCATTTGCACAACATGGATGGAGCTAGAGGGTATTATGCTCAGCGAAATAAGCCATGCCGAAAAAGACAAGTATCAAATGATTTCACTCATCTGCGGAGTATAAGAACAAAGAAAAAAACTGAAGGAACAAAACAGCAGCAAACTCACAGAACCCAAGAATGGACTAACAGTTACCAAAGGGAAAGGGACTGGAGAGGTTGGGTGGGAAGGGAGGGATAAGAGAGAAAAAGGGGCATTACGATTAGCACACATAATGTAGGGGGTCTGGAACAGGGAAGGCAGTGTAACACAGAGAAGACAAGTAGTGATTCTACAGCATCTTAACTACACAGATGGACAGTGACTGTAATGGGGTATGTGGTGGGGACTTGATAATGGGGGGAGTCTAGTAACTATAATGTTGCTCATGTAATTGTACATCAATGATACCAAATAAATAAAAAATAAAAAATAAATACAAATTTTTCTGTAAATTATTTTGAAATAATTTTCTTTTACCTGTTAACTTCATGCTTTTCCCCATAGATCAATTGTTGAAATTTTTTGTTTGCATATTTTTAATGTACTTAGGCATAGTTAGGCATAACATACTTTTACTAATGATTAAAAATATATTTCTGTGTACCTTATATAGGCCTGTGTATATGAACTCAAATTATTCAGCGAAAATGAATATGTGAATATATGAATATAATCAGTAGTATTCTACTGATTATTTTCATAAAGATGCCTGACTCAAAAGAAAAAAAAAAGCTATGTCTAGGCAGGTAATGATGAGTGAAAGCACACAGCAGAATTATGGAAAAACTTTGTGTGATCTGAATACCCTAGGGTGACCTGAAGTCACATACACAGCTGACAGAAGATATCCTTTTCCTTGTTTCAAAGGATTCTATTTTTGAATTATTTGATTATTCTAGCCACTCTGTTAAAAAGTCTTCAAATACATCCTGATTAAAAACTAGGCTTTGGAAGAAGCTGCAAATCTGTTCTTAAATGCAGAAATAGATATCCTATGGTTAAATTGTTAATCTCTGTGTGTCATTTTCCTCATCTGAAAAGTAGAGATAGTCTTACCTCATAGGGCTGTTTTAACGATTAAAACATTTAATACACACAGAGCCCTAAGAAGTGTGTCAGGTACTTAGTAAATGTTATATAGGTGTTTCCTGTTATTATTATTTGTGTCATTTACAGAAGAGTCTCTCAAAATTACTCTCCTCACAGTCTTTCTGAGGAATACTGAATACTCTCTAATCACCCTTTAGCCATCACTGTACCTCCAAAACTGCTCTTAGAAGGTCACCAATAACTTCCACAATACTAATGCAGTTCTCTCTCATCGGACATTGCTGACCAAACCTGATTCACCTGGCTTCAAAGAAATAAAGGTTTTCTTTCTATCTAAATGGCTGTCTCCTCTTGGTCTTCTTTCCTGGCTCATCCTCATCCTCTAACCTCTAAAATTTGAAGTGCTCCAGCTATGAGGACCTCTTCTCTTCAATGTCTACCAAATATTTTCCCTCAGTGTTCACATCTCATGGTTCTAAATTTCTTTTTTTTATTAAAGTATCACTGCTATACAATCTTATGTTGGTTTCAAATACACAACACAGTGGTTCAACAGTTATTCATATTAACAAATCCTCACCACCCCACTCCATTGCGGTCACTGTCTATCAATATAGTAAGATGTTACAGAATCACTAACTGTAATCTCCATGCTGTACTACCATCCCTGTGACCAACCTATATTGTATTTGTGAAGTGTTGTGCCCCATAAGCCTCTTCGACCTCGTCCCACACTTCCTCAACTTCCTCTGGGTAACCACCAGACCCTCCTTGGTGTCTATGATTCTACTGCTATTTTGTTCCTTCTGGTATGCGTTGTTTTCATACTCCACAAAAGAGTGAAATCATTTGGTATTTGTCTTTGCCTGCCTGGCTTATTTCACTGAGCATGATACCTTCTCTATTCACCCATGTTGTTGCAAATGGCAGGATTTTTTTCTTTTTATGGCTGAATAGTATTCCACTGTGTACATGTACCACTTCCTCTTTATCCATTCATCTACTGATGAACACTCAGGTTATTCTATTTCTTGGCTATTGTAAATAGTGCTGCGATAAACATAGGGGTGCATATGTCTGGGCTGCTGCATTCTTAGGGTAAATTCCTAGGAGTGGAATTCCTGGGTCAGATGGTATTTCTATTTTGAGTTTTTTGAGGAACCTCCATACTGCTTTCCACAATGGTTGAACGAATTTACATTCCCTCCAGCAGTGTAGGGGTTCCCCTTTCTCCACATCCTCACCAACATTTGTTGTTGTCTTTTGGATGGTGGCCATCCTAACTGGTGTGAGGTGATATCTGATTGTGGTTTTAATTTGCATTTCTCTGATGATTAGTGATGTGGAGCATCTTTTCATGTGCCTGTTGGCCATCTGAATTTCTTCTTTGGAGAAGTGGCTGTTCAGCTCCTCTGCCCATTTTTTAATTGGATTATTTGCTTTTTGTTTGTTGAGGTGCATGAGCTCTTTATGTAATTTGCATGTCAACCCCTTATCGGATATGTCATTTATGAATATATTCTCCCATACTGTAGGATGTCTTTTTGTTCTACTGATGGTGTCCTTGGCTGTACAGAAGCTTTTTAGTTTGATATAGTCCCACTTGTTCATTTTTGCTTTTGTTTCCCTTGCCCAGGGAGATATGTTCATGAAGAAGTTGCTCATGTTTATGTCCAAAAGATTTTTGCCTCTGTTTTTTTCTAAGAGTTTTATGGTTTCATGAATTATATTCAGGTCTTTGATCTATTTCGAGTTTACTTTTGTGTATGGAGTTAGACAATCCAGTTTTATTCTCACATGCAGCTGTCCATTTTTCTAAACACCAGCTGTTGAAGAGGCTATCTTTTCTCCATTGTATATTCATGGCTCCTATATTAATTGACTGTATATGAGTGCATTTAAATCTGAGCTATTCTGTTCCACTGATCGATGGGTCTGTTCTTGTGCCAGTATCAAATTGTTTTGATTACCATGGCTTTGTAACAGAGCTTGAAGTCAGGGAGCATAATCCCCCCAGCTTTGTTCTTTCTCAGGATTGATTTGGTTATTTGAGTGTTTTTGTGTTTCCATATGAATTTTAGAATTTTTTTTGTTCTAGTTCATTGAAAAATGCTGTTGGTATTTTAATAGTGACAGCATTGAATCTGTAAATTGCTTTGGGCAGGATGGCCATTTTGACAATACTAATTCTTCCTATCCATGAGCACAGAATAGATTTCTATTTATTGGTGTCTTTAATTTCTTTCATGAGTGTCTTGTAGTTTTCATTCAGAGTATAGGTCTTTCACCTGCTTGGTTAAGTTTATTCCTAGGTATTTTATTCTTTTTGATGTAGTTGTGAATGGAGTTGTTTTCCTGATTTCTCTTTCTGCTAGTTCTTTGTTAGTACATAGGAATACAACAGATTTCTATGTCTTAATTTTGTATCCTGCAACTTTGCTTAATTGTTATTAGTTCTAGTAGTTTTTTGGTGGAGTCTTTAGGGTTTTCCATGTGTAATATCATGTCATCAGTAAATAGTGGCCGTTTAATTTCTTCCTTCCCAATTTGGATGCCTTTTATCTCTTTGAGTTGTCTGACTGCCGTGGCTAGGACCTCCAGAATTATGTTGAATAAAAGTGGTGAGAGTGGACAGCATTGTCTTGTTCCCAATCTTAGAGGAAAAGCTTTCAGGATATTGACTGTGCGTTTGTCATATATGGCCTTCATTATGCGGAGGTATGTACCCTGTATACCCATTTTGTTAAGTTTTTATCATGAATGGATGTTGAATTTTACCAAATGCTTTTTCAGCATCTGTTGAGATGATCATGTCATTTTTGTCCTTCTTTTGGTTGCTGTGATATGTGATATTGATTTATGAATACAGTACCATCCTTGCATCCCTGGAATAAATCCCACTTGGTCATTCATGATGGATGATCTTTTTGGGGTTTTTTTGGATTCGGTTTGCTAATATTTTGTTGAGGATTTTTGCATCTATATTCATCAGGGATATTGGTCTGTAATTTTTTTTTGTGGTGTCTTTGTCTGGTTTTGTTAGTAGAGTGATCCCGGCCTCACAGAACGAGTTTGGAAGTATTCCCTCCTCTTCTACTTTTTGGAATACTTTAAGGAGGATGGGTATTTAGCTCTTCTTTTAATGTTTGGTAGAATTCAGCTGTGAAGACGTCTGGACCAGCAGTTTTGTTTTGGGGGAGTTTTTTGGTTACCAATTCATTTTCATTGCAGGTAACTGGTCTGTTCAGATTTTCTGCTTCCTCCTGGGCAGTCTTGGAAGGTTGCATTTTTCTAGGAAGTTGTCCATTTCTTCCAAGTTGTCCAATTTATTGGCATGTAATTTTTCATAGTATTCTCTAATAATTCTTTTATTTTCTGTGGTGTACCGTAATTATTCCTTTTTCATTTCTGATTTTTTTGTGTGTGTACACTCTCTTTTTCTTGATAAGTCTGGCCGGGGATTTATCTATCTTCCTTATTTTCTCAAAGACTGATTGTTCTAAATATTATCCATAAGCTGACATTTCCCAAATGTGTACCTCTAGTCCAGATCTCCTCTGAACTCCAGTTTCTCATATTGAATAGCCTACCCTCCTTTATTTGGATCTGTAAAGTCTTCTAAAATTTAATATATCTCAAGACTAATTCCTGACCCACCCTCCCAAACCTGCTTCTACATCTTTCCAAAGATAGAATAGTAACTCCATCTTTCTAATTGTTCAGGCCAAAAACTTTGGAGTCATTCCTGGATCCTTTTTCTCTCACATCCTACAGCCAATGTATCAGTAAATGCTGTCACCTCCATATTCAAAATATATGCAAAATCTGATTACTTTTCACCCAACTGCTACAACCACCATTATTTCTCACTGGATCACTGTAATAATCACTGAGTTGGTCTCTTCTGTTAATGTCTTATGGAATATTCAAAACATCAGCCATTGGTGTATTTTAAAATGTAAAATCACACATGTGTTTTATCTCCCTAAAGCTTCTACTGGCCTTACTTATAAGTAAACCAAAGTCTTTAAAACATCGTATAAAGCCCTGGTCCATCTTGATCTCATAAACTCTCTTCCCTTTGGATTTACACAAGCCATACTGGCTATTTTATTGTTCCTTGGACTGCTAAGCACACTGTTTCATGGCATTTCATTGTTATTTCCTCTGCTTAGAACGTTTACCTGACAGTTACCGCATGACTCCTTCAGGCCTGTTTATCTTCTCAGTGAAGGCCTTTCGTAAAACCTTATTTTTGATTGTCTCAATCCTTTTTCTCAGCTTAATTTTCTCCATCACTACCTGATAATTAATTAACTAAAGAAAATTGAGAATGATGTTATATATAGTAAAATGCACAAATCTTACATGTACAACTCAAAATTTTACATAGAAGCACATATATACATATATACACTTCTGTGCAATCACCATGAAATAACATACACATTTTCAAAACCCAGAAGGCTCCCTCATGAGCCTCCCCACTAATAATACCCCTCAGAGGTGGCTGCTATTCTAACTTCTATTAGTATAGACTGGCATTTTGCCTGTTACTAAACTTTAATTCCATACAATCATATACTATGTACTCTGGTGTACTCAATTATTTGTTTATAGTCTGTTTTGTCCACTATAATGTAAACTTCATGGGGATTGGCTTTTGACTGCTCTACTCATTGTTGTATCCACGGTGTCTATAAAGAGGACTTGTAACACAAAGGTGCTCGAAAAATATTCATTGAATGAATGAATAATCAAAATAGCATCATTAAGCTTCCCTTTTCTTGCGATTTTGAAGGATAAAAGTTATTTTCCAGTATAATTATCTGTATTATTATAAATACCTGTGGAAATAAGATATCTACAATTAAGCCTACAACTTGGATAGAATTGTTTTAGGTTTAATTTAGAGCATCCTATATCTAATTGAAACCTAAGCCAAACCTTCTGTGATTACATTTACATTTATATAACTAGGAATTAGTTTTGTAGGCAGACTTTATATTATATTAACATCCTTATAAAACAGATACTGAACTTGAGGATCTATCACATAGATATCTTTTATCTCTATTATGTTCCTTTATTCTATTCTCAATTTTATAAATATGGATTGATTTATTTCCTAGTAAAGATGGTTTAGTGCACCCTCTAACCATTCATTTAACAAGTTAAGATGCCTTAACTAGGCCAGCAATTAATCCTGACATAGTGGTTATTTTTCCCCCATTTTAAGAGGTCAGGAATTCTTTACAAAATTTTTAATTAAGCTCCTGTAATGGTCCTTGGTATTAATATGTTCAAATTATTATCTATTTTCAAAATTAACTTTGGTATCCACGATTTTATCAACTAATCCTAACCACAAATTTGGGCTTTGTTTTTAGATGGGTGAGAGTAAAGCACAGAGTGGGTAGAAATAAAATACTTGTACCCATGGCTTATAAGTGTATTTCTTAATTTCCAAATATTTAGAAGATTTTAAAACTTTTTTTTGTTATTGTTTTAGCACTGTGGTCAGAAATTATACTCTGTGTGTTGGAAAACAATATGTACTCTGAAGTTGTTGAATATAGTACTCTCAGTTAAATCAAGTTGGCCAACTCTTGTTAAAATCTTCTAACTGCTGGTTTTTAGACTGTCTATTCTGTGATTAAATAAGTGACATTAATATCTAATCACTTTTTTTTGCTCTGTGAAAGACATTAAGAGAATAGGAGGGCAAACCTAAGTATGGGAGAAAATATTGCAAATCATGCATCCAACAAATAAACATGTATCTAGAATATATAGAGTTCTTAAAATACAAGAGTAAAGAAACAATCAAATTAAATAATGGGCCAAACACTTGAAAAGACACTCATCAAAAAAGATATGATTCTCAACATCATTAGGTATTAGAGAAATGCAAAGTAAAACCATGATGAGATAAAATACACCTATTAGAAGAGCTTTAAAGGAAACAAAACAGAGAAGACAATACCATATGCTAGAAAGTTTATGAAACAACTGGAACTTGCAAATATTGCTGGTGGGGATACAACATGGTTCAGTCAGTCTAGAAAACTGTTTGGCTTTTTCCTATAAAGTTAATGTACACTTACTATAGAATTTAGTAATCCTACTCTGGGATTTTTTTACCCGACACAAATGAGAACTTTAATTCACACAAAAACACTATAAATGAATGCTTATAGTAGTTCTATTCATAAAAAAACAAAAGCAAAACAAAATAAAAAAATACTGGAAACAACCCAGGTGTCCTTCAATGGATGAATGGATAAAGAGGCCTCAGAACATCTATAAATGGAATAATATTCAGCAATAAAAAAGGAATGAACCATTAAAATGCACAATAACTTGGATAAATCTTAAATGCATTACTCTAAGTAAAAGATGCCAATCTCATAAGGTTACATACTATAGGATTGCATTTATAAGACATTATGGAAAATTCAAAACTATGCAGTCACAGAACAGACCAATGGTTGCCAAGTACTAGGGGCAAGCACAATGTTGGACTCCAAGTTCTTTTGAGATGATGGAATTGTTCTCTATTCTGATTATGGTGGTGGTTACATGAACCTATACATGTGTTAAAACTCATATCATTGAATACCAAAAAAATAAAAAACATCCATTTACTATATTATTTTAAAAAGCAAAATATCCCCTGCTCCATTTCTCCAAATCTTTCATGCTTTCCTTTTTATCCTGACATTCCATTCATTCTTAACTTTTCTACAATTGCTTTTTCCCTTATTCATATACTATTTTAGATATATCACATGATTTTATTTTCACAAATATACCGCATTCTCTCTTGTTTTTAGGTCTTCATTTCAATGCTGATGGTTCCACAGTGAAACCACTCCTTGGCAAATTCTTATTCATACTTCTGGCTTCAGTAAATTACTGCTTTTAAGAAGCCTTCCCTATTGTTTGCTTCCAGTCTGGATTCAATGTTCCTGCCATACAATACCAAGGCATTATGTACTTTCCCCTTCATATGCTCACATATTAATCAATACATCTTCCATCCTTTCTTCCCCACTGTCCCATGAGCCCCTCAAGGGCAGGAGGGATGATTGATGTTTTGCTTACTAAGGAATCCTTAGCAGCAGCATTGAGCAAGGCACATAATATATCTGCTGCAATGAAAGCTCTTATTTTTATTTTACAGATAGCTATAAATAACTTGGTTCGACTCTGGTATTTCTTCAACCTAAGTTCTGAAAGCAAAGAGAAAACATTTTACCTTGCTTTCAAAATAAAATATTACTTCGGGACTTCTGGGAAGATAGCAATGTGAGCAGGACGGGAGACATCGCCTCCAAACACTATATTTATCTATGAAAATACAGCAAATACAACTATTCCTAAAAGAGAGACCAGAATACACAGGAAAGCGCACACGATGCAGCTACACCTGAGAGGACTCGGCACCCCGCGAGACGGGTATGATACGGAGCCGCGACCCAGGGGGACCCAAGCACTCCCCCACCCCACAGCACCGGCGGGGGGAGAAGATTCAGAGCCGGGAAGGAGTGGAAGTACAGGAGGACCGTGAAATAACCAGCCCCAGTGATCTGCGCGGGGAGCGCTGACACACATCATGTGGTGTAGCGGAGATTGGAGAGACAGAGGGTGCAGGGCCTGAGCGGGAAACGCGCCAGGGTACTTGAAGCTGGCTCCCGGGAAGGAAAAAAAAAAAAGAAGAGAAGCGTGTGCTTTTTTCAGTGGTCTTTAAGAGACAGGAGCCCAGCGGAGGACCAGATCGCCCTGGCACACTCAGCCCAGCAGGCTGGTACTCCTGGGGACTCTCAGACCCCTTAGCTGGTGACTGGGAAAAGGTGGCCGCAATTAGACTTCCCACAGAGATCAACAGCTTCCCATTTGTTCCGACCCTGGCCACAGCTATGAAGGGCCCTGAAGAGCAGCGCAGCCATGGCTCTGGAATAGTGGAGCAACAAAACCACCTACACCATCCCCAGGGAATCCATTCCTGGTGGGCGTTTTGTTTTTTGTTTTTTGTTTTTTCTTCTCTTTTTTTTTCTTTTCGTTTTTTTCTATCTTTCTTTCTTTCTATTTTTCCTTTTTAAAGTCATAAAGAGCCCAGCTGACATACGTGGCAACTACCAGCAACCACTTCTATAGCCATGAAAAGACAGAGGAATATGGTACGGACAACCCCAGAGAGGGAACCTGAAGGGATGGACATGCACAGTCTTTCTGAAAAAGAATTCAGAATAAAAGTCATAAGGATGCTGACGTATCTACAGAGAAATGTGCAAGAGCTGAGGGAGGAAGTGAGGGAAGTGAAGAAAGACAATGCAGAAATCAGACAACCCATCGACGGTCTTAACAGCAGACTGGATGAGATGCAAGAGACTGTTAATGGAATAGAAAACAGAGAACAGGAATACAGAGAAGCTCTAGGAATGACACAATTTTAAGAGAACTGTGTGACCAATCCAAACAGAACAATATTCGCATTATAGGAGTACCAGAGAAAGAAGAGAGAGAAAAAGTGATAGAAACTGTCATTGAAGAAATACTGGCTGAAAACTTCCCCATGCTGGGGAAGGAAATAGTCGCTCAGAACACAGTAGCCGACAGATCTCCCAAAACAAGGGACCCAAGGAAGACAACACCAAGACACATAAATAATTAACATGGCAAAGACCAAAGATAAAGACAGGGTACTAAAGGCAGCGAGAGAGAGAAAAAAGATCACCTACAAAGGAAAACCCATCAGACTATCATCAGACTTCTCAACAGAAACCTTACAGGCCAGAAGAGAATGGCGTGATATATTTAACATAATGAAACAGAAGGGCCTTAAACCAAGAATACTGTATCCAGCACGATTATCATTTAAATATGACGGAGTGATTAAACAATTTCCAGACAAATGAAAGTTGAGAAAGTTTGCCTCTCATAACCCTCCACTACAGGATGTCTTAATCGGACTGCTCTAGAGGGAAGCACCCCTAAGGCTAAAAAGATGTCACCAGAGAAAATAAAATCACACCAAAGAAAGGAGACCATCCAAATACTAACTAAAGGCAAAGAATGAAACACCTAATATATAAAGAATGGAGGAGGAAGAATAAGAAGGCAGAGATAAAGAAACATCAGACAGTTTTCACAACAACAACAAGAAAGTTAAGGTAGATTCTTAGATAGTAAAGAAGTAACCCTTGAACCTTTGGTAACCACGAATCTAAAGCCAGCAATGGCAATAAGTACATATCCATCAATAATCACCCTAAATGTAAATGGACTGAATGCACTAATCAAAAGACACAGAGTAACAGAGTGGATAAAAAAAGCAAGACCCATCTATATGCTGCTTACAAGAGACTCACCTCAAGCCCAAAGATACACACAGACTAAAAGTGAAGGGATGGAAAAAGTTATTTCATGCCAAAAACTGGGAGAAAAAAGCAGGTGTTCCACTACTTGTATCAGACAAAACAGACTTCGAAACAAAAAAAGTAGCAAGAGATAAAGACGGACATTACATAATGATAAAGGGGTCAGTTCAACAAGAAGATAGAACCATTATAAATGTATATACACCCAACACAGGAGCGCCAGCATATGTGAAACAAATACTAACAGAATTGCAGGAGAAATAGACAGCAATGCATTCATTTTAGGAGACTTCAACACACCACTCACTCCAAAGGACAGATCAACCAGACAGAGAATAAGTAAAGACACAGAGGTACTGAACAACACACTAGAACAAATAGACCAAACAGATATTTACAGAACTCTGCACCCAAAAGCAGCAGGATACACATTCTCCTCAGGTGCACATTGAAAATTCTCCAGAATAGACCACATACTAGGCCACAAAAAAAACCTCAGTAATTTCAAAAATATTGAAATCCTACCAACCAACTTCTCAGATCACAAAGGTATAAAACTAGAAATAAATTTTAGAAAGAAATCAAAAAGGCTCACAAATACATGGAGACTTAACAACATTCTCCTAATTAATCAATGGGTTAACAACCAAGTCAAAGAATAAATGGAGACTAATAACAACAACAACACAAAGCCACAACTTCTGGGGGACGCAGCAAAGGCAGTTCTAAGAGGAAAGTATATTGCAATCCAGGCCTATTTAAAGAAGGAAGAACATTCCCAAATGAACAGTCTAAAGACACAATTACTGAAATTGGAAAAAGAAGAACAACTGAGACCCATAGACACCAGAAGGAGGGACATAATAAAGATAAGAGAAGAAATAAATAAAATTGAGAAGAATAAAACAATAGAAAAAATCAATGAAACCAAGAGCTGGTTCTTTGAAAAAATAAACAAAATAGATAAACCGCTAGACAAACTCATTAAGAGAAAAAGAGATTCTACACACAAAAACAGAATCAGAAATGAGAAAGGAAAAATAACGACAGACCCCACAGAAATACAAAGAATTATAAGAGAATATTATGAGCATCTATATGCTAACAAGCTGCAACACATAGAAGAAATGGACAACTTCTTAGGAAAATACAACCTTCCAAGACTGACCAAGCAGGAAACAGAAAAACTAAACAGACCAATAACCAGCAATGAAATTGAATCGGTAATCAAAACACTACCCAAGAACAAAACCCCCGGGGCAGATGGATTCACCTCTGAATTCTACCAGATATATACAGAAGAAATAACACCCATTCTCCCTAAAGTTTTCCAAAAAATAGAAGAGGAGGGAATACTTCCAAACTCTTTCTATGAAGCCAGGATCACTCTAATACCAAAACCGGGCAAAGACCTCACTAAAAAAGAAAACTACAGACCAATATCCCTGATGAACGTAGATGCAAAAATACTCAACAAAATATTAGCAAACCGAATTCAAAAATACATCAAGAGGATCATACACCATGATCAAGTGGGATTCATCCCAGGGATGCAAGGATGGTACAACATTCGAAAATCCATCAACATCATCCATCACATCAATAAAAAGAAGAACAAAAACCACATGATCATCTCCATAGATGCTGAAAAAGCATTTGACAAAATTCAGCATCCATTTTTGACTAAAACTCTCAACAGAATGGGTATAGATGGCAAGTACCTCAACATCATAAAGGCCATATATGACAACCCACAGATAACATCATACTTAATAGCGAGAAGCTAAAAGCTTTTCATCTAAGATCGGGAACAAGACAGGGGTGCCCACTCTCTCCACTGTTATTCAACATAGTACTGGAGGTCCTAGCCACGGCAATCAGACAAAACAAAGACATACAAGGCATCCAGATTGGTAAAGAAGAAGTCAAATTGTCACTATTTGCAGGTGACATGATATTGTACATAAAAAACCCTAAAGACTCCACTCCAAAACTACTAGAACTAATATCTGAATTCAGCAAAGTTGCAGGATATAAATTTAACACACAGAAATCTGTTGCTTTCCTATACACTAATGATGAGCTAACAGAAAGAGAAATCAGAAAAACAATTCCATTCACAATTGCACCTAAAAGAATAAAATACCTAGGAATAAACCTAACAAAGGAAGTGAAAGACCTGTACTCTGAAAACTACAAGACACTCCTAAGAGAAATTAAGGAAGACACTAACAAATGGAAATGCATCCCATGCTCTTGGCTAGGAAGAATAAATATTGTCAAAATGGCAATACTACCTAAAGCAATCTACAGATTCAACGCAATCCCTATCAAACTACCAACAGCTTTCTTCAATGAACTGGAACAAATAATTCTAAAATTCATATGGAACCAGAAAAGACCCCGAATAGCCAAAACAATCCTGGGAAGGAGGAATCAAACAGGGGGAATTACGCTCCCTCACTTCAAGCTCTACTACAAAGCCACAGTAATCAAGACAATCTGGTACTGGCACAAAAACAGACCCACAGACCAGTGGAACAGAATAGAAAATCCAAACATTAACCCAAACACCTACAGTCAATTAATATTTGATAAAGGAGCCTTGGATATACAATGGGGAGATGACAGCCTCTTCAGCAGCTGGTGTTAGAAAAACTGGACAGCTACATGTAAGAGAATGAAACTGGACTACTGTCTAACCCAATACACAAAGGTAAACTCGAGGTGGATCAAAGACCTGAATGTAAGTCATGAAACCAAAAAACTCTTAGAAAAAAACATAGGCAAAAATCTCTTGGACATAAACATGAGCGACTTCTTCATGAACATATCCCCCCGAGCAAGGGAAACAAAAGCAAAAATGAACAAATGGGACTATATCAAGTTGAAAAGCTTCTGTACAGCAAAGGACACCATTAGTAGAACAAAAAGACATCCTACAATATGGGAAAATATATTCATAAATGATGTATCTGATAAGGGGTTGACATCCAAAATATATAAAGAACTCACACTTTAACAAACAAAAAGCAAATAACCCTATTAAGAAATGGGCACAGGACGTGAATAGACACTTCTCTAAAGAAGAAATTCAGATGGCCAACAGGCACAAGAAAAGATGCTCTACATCGGTAATCATCAGAGAAATGCAGATTAAAACCACAATGAGATATCACCTCACACCAGTGAGGATGGCTAACATCCAAAACACAAACAACAGCAAATGTTGGCGAGGATGTGGAGAAAAGGGAACCCTCCTACACTGCTGGTGGGAATGCAAATTAGTTCAACCATTGTGGAAAGCAGTATGGAGGTTCCTCAAAAAACTCAAAATAGAAATACCATATGACCCAGGAATCCCACTCCTAGGAATTTACCCCAAGAATCAGCAGCCCAGTTTCAAAAAGACAGATGCACCCCTATGTTTATTGCAGCACTATTTACAATAGCCAAGAAATGGAAGCAACCTATGTGCCCATCAGTAGATGAATGGATTAAGAAGATGTGGTACATATACACAATGGAATATTATTCAGCCATAAGAAAAAAACAAACCCTACCATTTGCAACAACATGGAGGGAGCTGGAGGGTATTATGCTCAGTGAAATAAGCCAAGCCCAAATAGACAAGTACCAAATGATCTCACTCATATGTGGAATATAAGAACAAAGAACAACAACAACAATAACAACAACAACAACAAAAGCTGAAGGAACAAAACAGCAGCAGACTCACAGAACCCAAGAATGGACTAACAGTTACCAAAGGGAAAGGGACTGGGGAAGAAGGGCGGGAAGGGAGGGATAAGAGGGTAAAAGAAGTTACAGAGTGTTGTACAGGATTATCAGTGACTATAAGTTCCATCTTGATAAAGGGATTGGCAGAGGGGGTGGAAGACAGACAAAAAATGCTTCATTTTGTGCTTTATGAATAAAAAGTTATAATGATGTCAGTAAATGATGAATATAACTGAAGTAATATAGGTCTCAGTGAGGTAAAAATTTCTTTTACAACAATTACCAATACAAAAAAACTACTTTTCCAATAACTTAATTTTTATTTTGTAAAATAAAAATGCTAAAGGTACTGTTTCTTCCAGTCTGCAAAGATTATCTTTATAACATTAAACAGTACCTTGAAGAAAAATCCCATGAAAAGGTCATTTTAACCATTCTTCTCACCAGTTATTGATTGTGAAAATATTTATATTCAGAGGAAATTTTCAGTGCAACTATGCTGGCAGCACTCACTAGTTATTCCATGTTGCTTAATCCTATCAGGGCATTAAAAAATTTTGGTACCAAGTAAATGGAGCCTAATGCAACAGCATCAAAGTAAGTTTTCTTTACTTACCCTTGCATAGTGAAATTCAACTCCATAGAGTTCTAAGGTACGTGCTGTGTTCAGGTAATTAAATTCTGCTTCTGCAGGAGATAAGCCTCTGAAAAGAGATCATTAGGTTAAAAAATTATTATCAGTCACCATATGGCCAAATTAGAAAAAGGCTATTTATCTGGAAAAATTTCAGCATTCTTATTAAATCTTCTACAAAACACTATGCATGACTATTCTTAGTTCTGTACAGTAACATCTAAGTTCTCTGGAGGGTACATTTTTAGTGACACAAATTATTATTTCGTAGAATACTTTATTTTCCAGAAATACAAAAATGCACCAAGTTTTAAAAGTCTCAAGCTATTGTTATGGATGTTACAAAGTCATTCACCCTCAGACATAACTTAGAAGTGTTTTTCAAAATTTGGTCCATACATCATATCTGCACTTAAATGACACCATGCCCTTCTGAAACATGCAGATTCTGAGGCAACCTCCAGAGCAATGTTTCCTGGCATACAGTGCCCAGATAGGTGTTAACTCACAACAAGTACAGAAATTGAGTGTAAGAACCTTTGATAGTGGTTTGGCAGAGTAATTTTTTTGTCTGTTGGATCTAACAATAAAAACAAGGCCTTTCAATTTTTTATATCTGTTTTTTTTCTCCATTTTACTTTTCTAGTAATTCATTTTTTAATGTTTTTCTGAAGTATCATTCCATGACAGATAGGGGGGAAAAAAACTGATCTTTCATCACAGATAGCTTCATAAGTACTGATCTAGAGTCTGACATAGAACAGATGGGTCTAAATTGTTTATATTTAAGAAATACCCCCCCGGCGATTCTTACCAACACAAGTTTGAGAACTACTGCTGTAAACGCAAAGCCTTTAAAATACTCCTGTATTATATACAATTCTAACAACCTTAGTGATATGATATTATCAGACTATAGCAGAGCAAAAGCATAGTATTATAAAAGCAAAGACATCAATGTTTCATTCACTAATAATACTAGAAAAGGAAGCCAACAGCTTGCCAATGCATGATCATAAAAATGGGATTCTTCAAAAAAAGATACACTTCAGTTTTCCAAAAATCCAATTAAGTTAAATACATACACTACCTTTAAAATGGATGATTTAATTTTAATTTGTTTAAAGATTTAAGGAAAATACAAATATATAATTAATAACATGTCAAATGTACAAACTTTTTCCTAACAGAAGAGACTTTTCATTATTGGTAAATTTAAAAAGCATCTGGTTTATCTTTAAATCCTTGATTCAGATATGCTATGTACAGAACTTATATTACAAATGGTATTTACTGTTAAACTAAAATAGCCCCCTCACAATATTAGGCCACTCTTAAAATTCTCATTCATTAATCTTATTTTAGATCAGAGGTCAGCAAACTTTTACTGGAAAGAGCTGGACAGCGAATACTTTTGGCTTTTGGACCATATAGTCTCTGTTGCAATTACTCAACTCTGCTGTTAGTGAAAGCAGCCAGAAACTACATGTAGATAAATTAACCAACAAGTGTTCATTTATGGACACTGAAACTGGAATTTCTCAAAATTTCATGTGCCCCAGAATGTTATTCTTCTTTTGATATTTTTTTCAACCATTAAAAATGTACAGACCATTCTTAGCCCATGGGGCATACAAAGATAGGCAGCAGGTTGTAATTTGCCAGTCTGTTTTAGATACAGGGACTGTTACCAAATGAAAGTAAGTTTTCTTAATAATAAGAGCTAATATTTCTTCAGTGCTTACCATGTGCTAGACATTGTTCTGAGTAGTTTGTAGGCATAGTTGACCCTTGAACAATGGGGGTGATTTAGAGGTGTCAACCTTCATGTAATCAAAAATGCACAACTGAAAATCCAGGTATAACTTTTGACTCCCTAAATACTTAACTACTAATAACCTACTGCTGACTGAGAGCCTCATTGATAAAATAAGCAATTAACATGTATTTTGCATATGTATTAGAGAAAAGAAAATGTTTTTTCAAATTGTTGCAAGTCTCCAATTTTTCCAATATATTTGTTGAAAAAAATCTTATCACTGGATCAGCATAAGTACAGTTCAAACATGTGTTGTTCAAGGCTCAAATGTACAAGCTCCCTGAACCCTTATAGCAATTCCAGCAGTAGATACTTTATTATCCCCAATTTACATAGAGGGGAACACAGAAGTTGAGACATAGAGCAGTTTGGCTAAAGCTATGACAGTAAGTTACCGTAGCAGAAATTTCACACCAGGCAGTATGGCTCTCTCTTCTTAGCCAATAAGCAACACTGCCTTAGTTCCTCAAGTATTTTCAATTGTTATGTTAAAGTAAAACTGAACTCCAAACCAATAAACAATATTAGTTTCTATTCAAAGCAATAAATCTATTGTAAAAAACTCACAGGAAATTAGACTCACAAAATAAAGGAGAATATTGTTACGAGTGAAAAAAACGTTATTTTTAAAGGCCTGTTTTCTTTAAATTTTATATTACATCGTTACTTTTTTCCTGTTGGATCACAAACAAAATGATTCCTTTCACAGCTAAAAGCTGAGAAAGAATTAATATGTAGACTGATCTATATATTGTGAACCTACTAGTAATATTCTAAAATTCCTTCTTAAAGAACTGGCAACTATATAATACCAAATGTCTGTTTAGATACAGCTTTACAGTTCTTAACAGAAATTTAAAAAGGCCTCATATTTCATAAAATTAACAATGGTTTTTAAGTATAGATCACCTACATTTCTTTACACCAATTTTACACAATAAACTGTTCTATGTTTAGTAAATACAACAATCACATTAAATGTAATTTAAAACATTTAAAACACTCTTATTTAAAAGTAATTTAAAACATTCTTTAAAATAGTAAGTTTACATTAAGCAGAAAAGTAAATAAATCCTTACGTATGTTGCTGATAAAATTTTGCAATTTCTTTTTCAAAATCTTGAGGCTGATTGGGAATGAAAGAATAATCTGAGAGGTAGCCTGGCAAGTTTTCCGACTGATTATAGTCTCCAAGTTCAGCTAAATATTAAAGGAAAATATTCACACTTTAATAAACACATTTTGCAATTTTTTACAGCCAATGAGCAATGTCATGTGTGGGGAAAATGGAAATTTTTTGGTCAGGATTCTCATTTCCCCTGATCCTAATATTGCCCCCTGTACACATGAAAGAGCCTACTTGCATACCTCTGGGCGGCAGGAAGTGTACTGGCTGACAGAGCCAGCCCAGGGCAGGGGTGGTGACACGCAAGTGCCTGGACAATTGGTTGGGTGTCTGCCAGTCACCACAGGACCAGCCCACAGAATTCCACCTGAAGGTGGAGAGAACTTGGAGAGACTAGGGGTAGCAGGAAGAAGCAGCAGCACATCCCTGGTGCCAGGAAGAGGAGAGAGAGAGGAGCCTGGCAGAGGGAAGCCATGGAGCCTCAGTGCTAGGAAGAAGCAGGGAGACGAAGCTACCAAATGGGTGGCAGCACCTGGAGAGAGCAGAGGCTATAGTCGAGCAGAGACTGAAATGGGCTTGCCTCTTGTACAGAGCTGGGTGACCCTGAGAATAAAACATGGCGTGAGCCCCTTTTACCCCTTAACACTCCGTTGTTGTTATTCAGTCTCATCAAATTCATACTGAATTTGCCGGTAGCAGGGAACCTACTCCTCCCAGAGCAACACATGAATCTCACTGTTATTTCTGTAAGCAAAATATGTTTCTACTGTTACCATTTAAGGAAGTTATGCAATACATTAACATTCTTCCAGGTCTCAAAAAACTTCTGAAAAACTTTTTTCAGCAATCGAAGTTAACTCTCACTAATTGGATACTGCATTATATTTCCTCTGCCATCTTTTTTTTTCTGTATAGCAACATATGACTAAAGAACTCGTAAATTAAAAGCAATGTACTATCAACATAGACTATGTAACTATATGCTATTTGACCCAAAAGTGAGCTGATACTTACACTGAACAGCAAATGAAGCCAAAAGGGCAGCAGTATTATAAGGACAGGGCAATCTAATAAAACAAGAAATACATAACCCAAAGTTAAACAATTTCAAATTTACTATAATTTATATAATATATTCACACTTGAAATTTCCATGTGACTTACATTTTAACTATTAAGTAATGAACTTATCTAATGAAAGGAACTTATACTACATGTAACCATTTTTCAATAGGCATTTTGTTTGCAATGATCATGAATTACTTAATACAGAACAAAAGTATTTTTAAACCTATTACTAAAAATTTAAAATAGCCCACCTTCCATTGAGAATGTCTTGTTTAATTTGCAAAAAATACTGGTACCTTAAAAAAAAAAAATAGCATTTACTGGGATCATAACATTTAAAGTTTAAAAACTACACATACATTGATGAAACTGAAATAGTTAAAAATTTGCTTTTATACTCTATATATTAGCACATATAAAGATATAAAGATATTTAAATTTTTTTCATAAATTCATAAATCCAAATCTTTAAAATTGGTAAGTGAAAATTTTGTACTTCAAATACCCTGTTTCCACTAGTTTCTATTAGAAAACCCCAAGACTTTTAAGAGTTGTAACACTGAAGGAGATTAGGGAGAAATACTCTGTGGACTGGGGTATGCAGAAAGTAGAACTGGGAAGCATAGAAACTTCAGTCAGAGACAAAGGAGTACTGACAATAGCAATGCACCGGAGTCCAACTGAAAGAAAATCATTCTTCCTGCCATGATAGAAAGCCAGATCAAGGGCAGGCCTACATGTTGATCATCTTATCATTAGGTAGCAAGAAGCTGCCAATTGTAGAAAAGCACCTTTCCATCTTTATTCTAGTTAAGAAAGCTCTCTTTGGGATCAGAAGAACACCTAGGTCTTTTCCCTGCTATTGCTTTACTATTAAAATTATAAAGTACCCAGTTAACTTTCAAACCAACATAAATCTAAGTATCCTAAAACAAGAATGCTGAACTTGGTTACAAGATGTCATTGTCCTGTTCCCAGTAGCGGAAAGTAGTTCCCTCATAGATGTATAAATGCTTGGGCAAAGCCACCTGTGTTGTACAATACTGACAGAAGCCACGTTTTTTAGCTTTAAATTTAGTTGTTATTTTTAGTTTTAAAAGAGGGAATTTAAAACTTTTACCCCATGTCTTGCCTGAGGGTTTCAGCCCCAGGCAAGTTCACTATAGAATCAGTGCGACTGAAAAGTGACAATGGAACGTTCTTGGGGTTAAAAGGGTTTATTATCCGGCTTTATTCACACAGCAGAGGGTCAAGCACTAGAATCAAGCCTGCATCCAGCAGTCTTCAGGTCCCTAATCCACCTCTGTCTCTGCTTCCACCCAGAGCACTAGGTGGAGCTCTTTATATAGTGACTCAATCAATAATAGCTTATTGCCTTCAGGTGCGAAAGCAGTATCCTAGCAGTAGGCCA
Organism: Phataginus tricuspis; assembly: GCA_029783875.1. Classification (NCBI taxonomy): domain Eukaryota; kingdom Metazoa; phylum Chordata; class Mammalia; order Pholidota; family Manidae; genus Phataginus; species Phataginus tricuspis. Next base: position 37,391,604 of record JAQQAC010010508.1, read on the forward strand.
ATTACATTATCAAGTAGGTTAGGATAGGATGAGGATCCTGGCCATAGGAACTTGCATTTTTACCACACACCACAAAAAAAGTACACAAACTCCAAGAATGAAAAATAACTTAAAATTTTAGTTGTCTGGCTGATTAAAGTCATTAAAGAGCTCCATGACAATATTCAATTACCAAAGAACATAATTAAGGTTTTCAGTCAGATATTCATTAGAAAGTTAAAAAAAAAAGCTGATACAAATACTCTGCTTTGTGTATACTGACGATGTATATAAACTCCCTGAGATTTAATATATAACATTATAAATATTATCTATTTATGCAATCTAATACAACATATTCTCTATGGCCTACTCAGTTTCACAACTACGAGTTAAAAGTTAATGGCGGGAAACAATCTTATACTATTAAATGATGTTTAACCTGACTGGAAGCTCTGTAAATTCATTCTTTTTTACCACTGGTCTAAAATGGAATCTCAAGGCAAGGAGGTATATAGCAGATTTCCTGTCTTGTGACATTTAAGCTGGTCATTAAAATTTAGGAACCATGGTTGAGGGTGACTTCTTACAACTCATGACCATCTCATTAAGGCCACCCAAGCACTTACGTTTTAAGGTGTATTTCTTAACCCTGGCTGCATATCAGATTCACCTTGAAAACCTGTAATGCCTCTGCACAGGTCCCATCTGAGACCTATTTAATCAGAATATCAAGGGATGTAGCCAAGGCATCAGTATATTTTAAAGCTGCCCTACATAAGTGGTTCTAATTTGTAATCAGGGTAAAGAATCACTGATCTACACTATGGCAATAAAACAAAAACTAGCCACTTACACAATTTTACCAAATAGCATTAGTTAATAAGATTCTAAGACATTCCATTTTAAAGGATTTTTTAAATAATGCATTATTTTTAGTGAAAACAAAGATAATCTTTTAGACCGATGCACAGGGTGCAAATTCCTCAATTACTATGAAATGTGAATTAACTTTTTTCTACTTCAGAAAGATATTTTTACTTATCAGTGAGACACGTTTATTCCTTGATTATGTTTTCAACCCAGGCTGTAAGTACCAACACATTCAAGCTCCATTAAGAAATTCAAAGCATTTTGTGAGTGGAGTAAATTATGAATATGGTTATAACTAATATTTTAATTGCTTATGCTAAAAACTTTTCATTAACATCCAACACATTAGAAATCCCATTTTTAATTATTGGTCTTTTAATTACAAATATTTCTTATACATTTAAAAATCTGATTACATAAACATTATGGACTAGTTTGCTACTTTACTTCAAGTTACATGTACCAGAAAATAATGAAATGCATTTTAAAATCCTTTATAATTCACAATTTTCATTAATTGAAATTAGTTTTCTTGAAGTTTGTCCAAAATCAGGGAAAGCTGTACCACACTAAGAATTATTTACTAAGACAAAAGATCTTGCTGTTTTAATTACTTAACAACAACCAGAACAAAACTTGACAAAGAGCTACAATATTAAACTAAAGGATATTCTTCACACAACACAATTTTGCTATTCAAGATAAATTAGCTTTGGATACTATTTATTTCAAATGTGTTATTACTACCTAATCCAAGGCCTATATTCCTGAGTTCTCCTTTTACAAAAAAGGTTAAAATCCACCTCCCAAAAAACACACAGAAAAGAACTCTAAAGAATGTCAATCTAATTTTCTTACTTAGTCTACTGAAAACCCTACTTTATAAACCCTTGAACATTGGTAAGTACAGCTAAAATCTTTAATTTATTCTTTTGTTTTTCTACTTCACTTCAGTATTCTAAATAATAATCAAAACAGTAATATCTAAAAGCTTATCTATAGGTAGCTTTAGGTACAGATTTTTACTCTGGCACCTATTTTTTGGAGTAATACTGAAAACAACTACTGACCTATGTTCTTATATCTGACACTTTCATGGAAGGTCTAATATGCTGGTTTTTTATTCTGTCTTAAAAAAAAAAAACCTAACCACTACTTCTGTCTCTTAAGCAATACACAAGGTATCATTCATGTTAATTTAATAATGCCAGTTACCACAGTGATTATTCCCCACTATTTTTATATTAAACAGTTCACCTAACATTCATACACTATCAAATTTGCAAACCTAGGTCATTCTTGTTTATACTTTGTTAGGTAGAAGTTACAACAAAATTAGATTGTAACTTAAGATCAGACTTAAAATGGCCAGTTAAGTGGACACTTAAAGGCTTGCACCCTCTGCCAACATCCTTTATAAAAAGGTACCTGCTGACCATTACTCCTATACAAAATGGCTACATATTTTTACAAATTCTATATTCACCTCATAGAATATAAGGAAATAAAATGTAAATTATGCTTTTATGTGAAAAAATAAAAACAGCAGGCACAGTTCTCACTATGCAGCATCACCTGGGTACAAGTGCACCATCATCTGATTAACCCCAGTTAGAGCAGTGCTTCTCAGACATTTTTCACAAGTAGAAAAATGTCATATTTAAATGACTCTGGAGGCTGCTGCTTGTGGCTGGATGGTGTGGCCCTGGAGTTCCATCTTCCTAAAGCCTTCCCAACTGTAAGAAAAATGGAAGTCCCGTGGCCAGGATCCTCACCTGACTCTGGCTTGTTTGCCCACTGTGCCTGTGCAATGCTCAGAGATGCAGGCTTGCACATGTGTGAGCAATTAAGTTATTACTGACTCTATATAAAAAGCTCCGCCCAGTGCTCTGGAGCTGTTGTGAGGAGGCGGAGAGGCCCAGAGGCAGACACTGGTTTGCTACATGCAGACTTGCCTGGAGATTGATGGGATTCTAGCACCTGACCTGCCACCACTGGGAGGTGGGTATAAATAAAGCTGGATATAAACGCTTTACCCCCAACATTCCATTGTCACATTTCAGTCTCACTGAATCCAGAGTGAACTTGCCCTGGGCTGAAACCCTCAGGCGAGACACTTGGCAACGTTAGCAGGATTAGCTGCAGACCAGAAAAAAAATAATAAACTGTCCTCATAGGAGGGGTACTTCAGTGGCTGCCCCTATGGATGGGGAGACACTTGGGTATTCCCCCAGTGGCCATGTGGTCTGAGATAGCTTGCCTTCTACAGGAGTGGGCCCCTCCCCAGGAATGGGGAATGGTGGAGGTGATGCCAGAGGGAGTAGAGTTGGCCCTCAGCAAAATAGGGAATTCCTTAAAGAAACGGAGTGCCCACGAGGCAGCAGGAACGGTGGGTTGGCTTTTTCTCACAGTGGTAAGAAAGGCCATGAAGGAGGAGGATGTACTCCTGCAAGAAGCACAAGAAGAGGCAGCACAAGAATGCGAGCTGAGAGGTGCCAGAGGAGGTAAAACATTTGTTGATGACTGAGAGGGCACCTCTATGAGGTACTGTGGAGATGGTAAAGGATGTAATGGTAGCACAAGAAGAGACAGCACAATAATGCAGGCTGCAAGGTGCTGTGGAAGAAGCAAAAGCCATGAAGCACAGAAGAAGCAGTACAAAAACATCAGCTGTGAGGCATTGAGGTAAAGGTAAGAGAGCTGCAGAAGACTGACATAGCATCACTGTAAGGCATTACAGAAAAGGTAAAGGGTGTAGTAGACGAGGCACTCAGGGGAGCAATGAGAAAGCTGCTGACAGCACTGGAAATGTAGGAGTAGAGAAGGACAAGGGGGTGGGAGTGGTGCCGGTTGAAAACCAGCTGAAGGCCCACCTGGTTGAAAGCCCGCCTGGTTGTAGTCAAGAAAATGGAAGATGTAGCAACCACATGTTCCTCCGGGAGAGGTCCAGCCCTCACCCCGGATCTATATGCTCTGCCCCTATACTCAGGCTGAGCTGGTGTATTTGGGCTCCCGGTTTCAGCAGACACCCTCAGTCAACGTGAGCTTGGCTCCTGCATCTTTGGAATGTTGGGGTAGATGGTATCATTCTATCTGGATCAGAGATGAGAAAGCTGGCTTCCCTGAGAGTTCATACTGCCTTGAGGCAGTGACTGCAAAATGAAGTTCAGACCCCAGAAAATCACTCCCTTCTCGATTGGCTTCTGGGCATGCTTTGCACTGTATGGCTCAATCAAGGTGATTTACCATCTTCCCCTGCTAGATGGCAGATGTATGCCAAGCTCCAAAAGGTGTTATGGGAGTTAGGCATGAAAAATCGCATTTATAATCCAGAAAATTATGGCCCAGATGAGGAGCCTTTTACTGTGGGGATGAGAAATGTGCTTCAAATGGCTCCCTCACCCCTCTTTGAGTTCGCCAGTGGCCATCCTTGCCCTTCACTTTGGGCAGCCAATAACTGAGGTTACCTGTACAGTAGTGGACTTGTAAAAGGCTGAAACAATGAAAGCATGGAAGGGAATATGGTCTGCTGCTCAGAGGAAGTTAAAAGGGCCCTTTGAAGGTCACGAGAACCCAGATGTGGGCTGATTTGATAAAACAAATATCAGACATAGAAATCGGATGGCTCATCAAATGAAATTGTACTGGAGCTGTGGAAACAACAGAAGCTGGAACAACAGTTTCAACAGTTGGCTAAAGCAAGGACTAAGAAATTGAAGCCAGAGACAAAACCACAAGTCCACTCCGTGTGTGCGCAAGACTCTCCACTGAAGAGTGACCTGACCCCCTTCCCCAGAACCTTACAGGAAGACGATTGGATGATACAGTTTGACTGAGGGGAGGTTCAAGGTACCCACCTTGGGGGACCAGAAGTAATGTGCGTGTCCTGGCTCTGGTGGACACAATAGCTGAGTGTTCACTGATTTATGGTAACCCTGAGCAGTTTCCCTGGACCCCAACTGTTATAGATGGGTATGGGGGTAAGGCTGTCAGAGTGAAACAAGCCTGGGAATTGAGCATCCACCCCCAAAGGAGTACACTGCGTATCTATATCCCTACCCAAATATATTTTGGGGATAGATATCCTGCAGGGCCTATGACTGCAGACAACTGCAGGTGAGTTCTGACTGAGGATACATATTGTGTAGGCAGTTCTGAGAGGACATGCTAAGCACCAGCCAGTAGCTTTGTCTGTGCCTTAGTGGGTGACTAATACTAAGAAATACAGAATGCCTGGATGGTATTATGTAACTGGAGAAACCCTTGATGAACTGAAGAAGATGGAGAAGTATTATAAAGCTCATCCACAACCCAATAAAGTCATATTTCCACTGCATCCTAAAATCATACCCCCTATGCATGCTGCTGTCCCCTCTATTGTAAGCCTTATGGACACCCTCAGTCATGAACTAGGTATGTATCATTATATTGTAGATCTTTCTAATGCCTTCTTTTATGCTGACACAGAATGGGAAAGTCAGGAACAGTTTGCCTTCACATGGGAAGGACAGCAATGGACTTTCACTGTACCTCCTCAGGGACACTTCCACAGTATCACCATTTGTCATGGATTTGTAGCCCACAACTTGGCAGCTTGGGAGAAAGCATCAATAGTGTGGCTGTACCATTCTATTGATGACATTATGCTCATATATGAGTCTCTTTCAGATGTAAAAGGTACAGCACCTAGACTGCTGCAACATCTACAGGAGAAAGGATGGGTTGTGAACAGCACCAAGGTTCAGGGACCTGGTTTGTCAGTCAAATTCTTGGGGGTCATCTGGCTGGGTAAGACTAGTTATCCAAGAGGCAGTCACAGATAAAATCCAGGCCTTCCCTATATCTATAACTGTGGCACCATTACAAGAGTTTTTGTGTCTTTTAGGCTACAGGAGAGTGTTTATCCCGCACTTGGCACAAATTATGAAGCCATTATACCGGTTGGTATGAAAGGGTATCAGGTGGGACTGGGATGACAGATGTGCATCTACTTTTACTGCTACAAAATGGGAAGTCAAGGCTTTACAGGCCTTGAGTGTGATAAACCCATTAAGGCCCTGTAAGCTGGATGTTCATGTGACCAAAGACGATTATGGTTGGAGTCTCTGGCAGTGGCTTGAGTGAACTCACCAACCTATTGGATTCTACTCACAATTCTGGAAAGGAGCAGCAGTACAGTAACACCTTAACAGAAAAAACTGGTTGGCATGTATCATGCCTTGCTAGCTACAGAACCCATCACTGGAATGGCCCCGATAAAGGTAATAACCACCTATCTCATTGCAGGGTGGGTATGAGGATGGACCCAAAAGCTGCAGGGTGGTGTGGCACAGACATCTACAGTGGCCAAGTGGGGTGTGTACCTACAGAAGCACAGCACCCTCATTTCTAGCCCCGAGTGAAGAACTCCAATGCTTACTGGAGCCAGTGACATACACCAGTGAAAGGCAGGAATTATCTGCTTTAGAGCCAGTAGTAGCAGAGAGCCCTTATCAGGGGGAAAGAGCCCCTATACCTGCAGATGCATGGTACACAGATGGTTCCAGCCATGGGAAGGCCCTGAAATGGAGGGATGTAGCTTTCTACCCTAAGACTGAGCCAATATGGATGGAAGATGGTGAGGGGAAGAGCAGTCAATGGGCAGAGTTGAGGACAGTATGGCTCATGATCAGCCAGAAGCCCACCCCAATAGTTGTCTGCACTGACAGCTGGGCTGTCTATAGAGGCTTGACTCTGTGGCTACCGACGTGGTATCATGCCAACTGGATGGTTTGTCACCGATCCTTGTGGGGGCAAGAGTTGTGGCAAGACTTATGGGCCTCTGGTCAGACTAAAACAGTATACCATGTGACTGGCTATTTGCCCTTGGCATCCCCAGGAAAGGATGAAGGAGACACATTGGCCCAGGTTTGCTCGCTAGAAGGAAAGCCTGCTTCTCATGTGGCCCAATGGTTACATCAACATTTGTTGCCTGGAGGCATAAGACAACGTGGGCTGTAACCTGTCAGTGGCGCAAGGCTTTAACCTTTGAAGAAGTCAGCAGAGCCCAGCAAGAGTGGACTGTATGCTCTCCAAGGGACTTACACCAAGTCCTAGAGCAACATGGGCCAATAGCTATGGGGCTGATGCCTCTCGTCAGGTGGCAGATAGACTACACTGGGCCTCTGCCCATGTCAGATGGGTATTGATATGTCATGACTTGGGTAGACATAGCTACTGGACTTCTCGTTGCTTTTCCTCCATGTTTCACAGACCAGGAAATGACCAAAAGAGGCCTAGAGTGTCTCCTTGCAGCATATGGCTGAGTGCAGGTAATTGAGAGTGATCACAGCACCCGTTTACAAAAATGGTTACAACATCTACAGATAAACTGGGAGTTGTATGTACCATATAATCCAACTGGAGCAGGCATGATAGAGAAGTACAATGTATCGTTAAAATCTGGCTTGAAGCCAGACACCAACAGTCTACAGGGATGGTCAGTTCGCTTATGGACAGTGCTATAGCATTTGAATGAAAAGCCCAAGAAAGGGGCACTGAGCCCCATAGAGACACTAACACAAATTGCTGCCTCACCTATACAACTGCATTACAAACTAAGGAGAAATCACTAAAGCCGATTTTTGGCCACCAGAATATCTTGCTACCAGCACCAACTGCAATAGACCCTGGAGACTCCATTCACTGAACCTGGCCTTGGACACTTCAAAACATGGAACAGGTATGGCTGATCCTCCTGGCACCTTGGGAACAAGGTCTGGAAGCTGGCCTCTTGTATATTCCTGGAGTAACAGCAGAGTGGCCTCCACAGACCACAGTAGCGCACCCTAAACATCCAGAAGGTAAAAGCATCTTACTGGGGAGTTTTGTTTCATCTTTATGGGCAGTGTACATTGTGCTACTATACATTGTAGCAAAATACATAGACCCTTAATAACCCCCACAGGGAGAGGGGTAAAGGTATGGTATACTAGACCTGGATGGGACCCCCTTCCTGCCACAGTGTATCACAGGACCACTCTTGCATGCATCCTACCTGATGGACAAGATTTGCCTATGTTGGTGTCACTAAAACATGTGTCTTTTGGCCCTTACATTTAATCTCCTCTAATGTCTATGTGGATTGGGCACATGCTCTAGTAAAAACTGCTTGCTGGGTGTGCATGGAAAGTGTGAGTCATGAACTCATCTGAGTAGAACTGGTTTAAATACAGCTGGCATGTCCACTTGGTAGCAATCGATCTTCTCAGGCTTGAGGATTATAATTTCTGTTTTTAATATGTATTAAAATTTTCTCTTAATTGCATATTGTTATAGCTTCTGTTGCTGTTGTGGAATCTCGTTAAAATGCTCCAACTTTCTTGCACAGGGACCATCATGGACGACTGAAGGCACATAGATTGTGAGATAAGAATTCTGGAGGGTGGAATGTAAGGAAAACAGATGTTCCATGGTCAAGATTCTCACTTGACCCTGGTCTGCTTGCTCACAGTGCACATGCAATGCGTAGAATCACAGGACTGCACATATGTGGGCAGTAAGTTACTATTCACTCTACATAAAGAGATTGACCCAGTGCTCTGGGGTTGTGAGGCAGTGGAGAGGCCCAGAGGCAGATGGGATTCTACACTTAACCTGCCACCACAAGAATAAAGCAGAGGTATAAACCCTTCTACCCATAACTTTGATTCTCACTTCTTGGTGTCATTGAATTCAGAGTGAACTTGCCCAGGGTTGAAACACTCAGGCAAGACACTAACTATCCAAGAGAGGTGTAAACTGCTATCGTGAAACACCTCTCATCCATTGTGAGCTGGATGGCAATTTCAGAATTACAGCATGGTAATGTTTTTGCCTAATTAATTTCAAAGTTTCATAATAGTTGTGACAATATTTTCAAGAGAAACAGTCTCTATGAACCCACCTTGTATATTCCTCTTGTAATTTGTTGGGGTCACTTACAAAAAATTTGACTCTAAAGTTCAAACTGTAAGGAGATCCTCCTAGAATTAATGAAAACAATTCTAATTAATCAGATTATATTAACCCTTTATCTTTATAAAGAATATTGGCAAAACATTAATATATGCTCACTCTTTAGCTGCTTCCTGATTGGTTTGTTTGGATCCAGCCACCTCTGAAAAATAAATAAATGAGACTGATTTCTTTTTTCCTTGAGGAACTAATACATCAATTCTTGCAAATCTGTTCCATCTGAAGATTAATGTTAAAAAATGCATTTTTAAAAAGGTCAGGATAAGAAAAATATAATTACTTTACAGACATTTCTATCAAAGAAAATTATGCTACAAAGTGCTAAAAGTATTTGTGATAGCTTTAAGATTTTGATTTCAATTGCTCATCAAATTATTACATGGTGTTCAATAGCATCCATCCCAAAAGTAAAAATGTTTAATAATCACAGCAATCTAAAGTGATTTCTGTTAATTTAACTATACTATTTAAAAGTCTGACAAGTTTTTAAAATTCTTTTTATCTCTCATAAAAACAAGCTCAGACTTATGATCTAATTCAAAATTTTGACCACACACCATGAAAATCGACTCTTAAGAAAAATTTTATAACTTCTACCACATTTCTTCAAATATTAAATAGATAAATAAATACCCCCTTCCTCTCCCCTACCAAAGCACACCAATTTTATAAGAGATAATGTTTAGTTTTGGGAAGGACTTCTTTTTGTGAGTGAGAATTTTAATCTCAACACTTCTGAATGCAAGTTCTATTTCAGGAAAAATGTAACTGAATTCATAAAATATTTCAACTGACAACATGCTTCAGTTTGAAAAATTAAAAAACAGGAGATCTTGAGATTCAACATGGTGGCGTGAGAAGTGAGACAGAGAACTTCTCCCAAAACCATATATATTAAGAAACTATAGTTAATACAATTAATCCTAAAAGAGCAACAGGAAAGAAGGCTGCATGAGACTGCATACACCTGGAGAACAGAGCAGACCTCACAAAAAAAGGATAACGTACTAAAGCCTCGATGCGGCGGGACCAAAGCCCTTCACCACCCCAGCTCACCGGCGGGAGGAGGAGAAATGGAGCGGAGAGGGGGTGGAAGCATAGGACTGCTGAACACCCAGCCCTGGAGATCTGCTTTGGGAGCACAAACCTACATTGCATGGGGCCTGGAGATAGTGGGGTTGGAAAGCTAAAATAGGAGGAATACTTGGAGAGACTGAGATTCCAGCCATTTGTGGAGGACAGGAATCCACATCTGGCTGCTCTTGAACAAAGGAGAGGGAGGCGGTATGTGAGGCTTCCTAGCAGTGAAAGGGCTGCTGAAGGAGTGGGGTTTGCACAGATTGCTGCATTGGAGAAGGGATAGGTGGACAAGGTTGTCTGGGTGTGCTCTGCCAAGCAGGTTGGGATCTTTTGGGAGCTACAGGCGCTCCATCCCCCAGGCTGGCTAATCAACTTCAAGAACCCCCACAGTGATATGCAGCCTGCCGCGCATTCCTCCTTGCATACAAGTACCAGTTCACAAACCGGCAGTTCTTGCCCTGGCCTCAGGCCAGCCAGAGGGAGACGCCGCTTACAGCAGATAGAGATGCAAAGCACAGAGGCTTACACTTGTGTGCTGGCCCACGTTTTCATGGTGGAGACAGGCACTGCAGCATGGAAGCATAAAACAGACCTTATCTCCCCACTGGCACCATCGCCGCTCCCATATGACACTCGACATCACTCCAGGGGCTGAACAGCTCCAGAGACTAGAGCTTCTGACCACTAGAGGGCGCCACAAACAAATATGAAACGACAAAGGAACCTGGTACAAACAAAAAACTCAAAAACACCAGAAAAAAAGCCAAAAGAAACTGAACTCACCAATCTTCTTAACAGAGACTTCAAAATAAAAATCATAAACATGCTCACGGAGGTACAGAAAACTATTCAAGAACTCAGAGACAAACTTAGGATGGAGATTCAATCATTAAGAAATTCCATATCTGAAGTGAAACATACAATGGAGGGATTTAAAAGCACATTAGATGTAGTAGAAGAGATGGTAAGTGGAATAAAAATTAGAGAAGAGGAATACAAAGAAGCTGAGGCACAGAGAGAAAAAAGAATCTCTAAGAATGAAAGAATATTGAGAGAACTGTGTGACCAATCCAAATGGAAAAATATTCACATAATAGGGGTACCAAAAGAAGAAGAGAGAGAAATATGGATACAAAGTGTCATTGAGGAGGTAATTGCTGAAAACTTCCCCAATCTGGGTAAGGAGATAGTTTCTCAAGCCATGGGGATGCACAGATCTCCCAACACAATGGACCCAAGAAAGACTACATCATGACATATAATAATGAAAATGGCAAAGATCAAGGATAAAAACAGACTTTTAAAAGCAGCTAGAGAGAGAAAAAAGATCACATACAAAGGAAAACCCATCAGGCTATCAACAGACTCCTCAACAGAAACCTTAAAGTCCATAAGGGAAGGGCATGATATATTTAATGCAATGAAGCAGAATGGCCTTGAACCAAGAGTACTCTAATCAGCAAGGTTATCATTTAAATTTGAAGGAGGGATTAAACAATTTTCATATAAGTAAAAGCTGAGAGAATTTACCTCCCACAAACCACCTCTACAGTGCATTTTGGACGAACTGCTATAGACGGAAGTATGCCTAAGAATTAATAGACGTCACCAGGGAAATAAAACCACAGCAAAGTAGAACAATTAATTACTAAGAAGATGCAAAATCAAATCAACTACTCCCAAAGTCACTCAAAGGATAGATAAAGAGTACAGAATATAATACCTAATATTTATTGAGGAGGAAGAAAGAGGACGAAAAAAAAAAACTTTTAGGATTTGTTTGTAATGGCATATGAAGTGAGTTAAATTTGACTGTTAGATAGTGAGGCAATTACCCTTGGACCTTTGGTAACCATGAATCTAAAGCCGGCAATGGCAAAAAGTATATACCTATCAATAATCACCCTAAATGTAAATGGTCTGAATGCACCAATCAAAAGACAAAGAGTCACTGAATGAATAAAAAAACAAAACCCATCTATATGCTGACAAAAGAGACTCATTTCAAACCCAAAGACATACACAGACCAAAAGTAAAGGGATGGAAAAAGATACTTCACGCAACAAATAGGGAGAAAAAAGCAGGAGTTGCAGTACTTGTATCAGACAAAATAGACTTCAAAACAAAGAAAGTCACAAGAGACAAAGAAGGCCATTACATGATACAGGGGTGAGTCCAACAAGAGGATATAACTACTATAAATATCTGGCACCCAACACGGAATCACCTACATATGTGAAACAAACACAAACAAAATTGAAGGGGAAAATAGAATGCAATGCATTCATTTGAGGAGACTTCAACACACCACTCACTCCAAAGGACAGATCAACCTGACAGAAAGTAAGTAAGGGGACAGAGGCACAAATCAATGTATTAGCACAGATGGACCTAACGGACATCTACAGAACAGGCCGTCCAAAAGCAAAAGGATAAACCTTCTTCTCAAGACCACATGGAACATTTTCAAGAATAGATCATATACTAGGCCACAAAAAGAGACTCAGTAAATTAAAAAAGACTAAAATTGTACCAACCAACTTCTCAGATCACAAGTTATGAAACTAGAAATAAATTACACAAAGAAAACGAAAAAGCCCAGAAACACATGGAGACTTAATAACAGGATCCTAAATAATCAATAGATCAATGAACACATTGAAAGAGACCAAGCAATATATGGAGACAAATGACAATAATAATTCAACATCACAAAATCTGTGGGATGCAGGAAAGGCCATGCTAAGAGGGAAGTAAATTGCAATACAGGCCTACAACAGAAAAGAAGAAAAATCCCATATGAACAGTCTAAACTCACAATTAATGAAACTAGAAAAAGAAGAAAAAATGAGGCCCAAAGTGACTAGAAGGAGGGACATAATAAAGATGAGAGCATAAGTAAATAACATAGAGAATAAAACAATTAAAAGAATCAATGAAAGCAGCTGATTCTTCGAGTAAACAAACAAAATGGGTAAACCCCTAGCAAGACTTATCAAACAGTAGTCTACACACATAAGCAGAATCAGAAATGAGAAAGAAAAAAATACTACAGACACCACAGAAATACAAAGAATTATTAGACAATACTATGAAAAATTATATGCTAAAAAACTGGATAACCTAGAAGTGGACAACTTTCCAGAAAAATACAACCTTCCAAGGCTGACCCAGGAAGAAATAGAAAATATGAATAGATCAATTACCAGCAAGAATATTGAAATGGCAATCAAAAAACTACTTAAGGAAAGAAACCCTGGATCAAATGTTTTCAATACTGAATTGTATCAAACATTTAGTGAAGACCTCATACAAATCCTACTTAAATTTTCCAAGTAGCAGACAAAGTAATACTCACAAACTCATTCTACGAGACAAGCATCACTCTAATACCAAAACAGGCAAAGAAACCACAAAAAAAGAAAATTACAGACCAATATCCCTGATGAACATAGATGCAAAAATACTCAACAAACTATTAGCAAACCAAATTCAAAAATACACCAAAAAGACCATTCATCATGATCAAGTACGACATATTCAAGGGATGCAAGGATGGTACAACAGTAGAAAATCCATCAACATCACCCAACACATGAACAAAAAGGACAAAAACCACGATCATCTCCATATATGCTAAAAAAGCATTTGATAAAATTCAACATCCATTCATGAAGAAAACGCTCAACAAAATCCGTATACAGGGCAAGTACCTCAATATACTAAAGGCCATATATGACAAACTCACAGCCAACATTATACTTAAAAGTGAGAAGCTGAAAGCTTTTCCTTTAAGACGGAACAAGACAAGGATGCCCACTTTCCCCACTTTTACTCAACATAGCTCTGGAGGTCCTAACTACAGCAATCAGACAACACAAAGAAATAAAGGCATCCAGATTGGTAAGGAAGAATTCAAATATCCCCGTTTGCAGAGGACATAATATTGTAAATAAAAAACCCTAAAGAATTCACTCCAAAACTACTTGACCTAATATCTGAATTCAGCAAAGTTTTAGGATACAATATTAATACACACAGAAATCTGTTGCATTCCTATACACTAATGATGAATTAGCAGAAAGGGAAATCAAGATAACCACTCCATTCATAATTGCATCAAAAAGAATAAAATACCTAGGAATAAACTTAACGAAGGAAGTGAAAGACCTATACTCTGGAAACTACAGGACACTCATGAGAGAAATTAAAGATATAAATAAATAGAAATACATCCTGTGCTCATGGATAGGAAGAATTAATATTGTCAAAATGGCCATCCTGCCTAAAACAATCTACAGACTCAATACAATACCTATCAAAATACCAACAGCATTCTTCAAAGAACTAGAGCAAATAGTTCTAAAATTCATATGGAACGACAAAAGACTCATAATACCCAAAGCAATCCTGAGGAAAAAGAATAAAGTGGAGAGACTTCCGGGAACATTGCGGTGAGAGGAGGGCGGCAGAAATCTCCTCCCAAAACTATATATATCTATGAAAATACAGCAAATATAACTATTCTTAAAAGAGAGACCAGAATACACAGAAAAGTGCACAGTGTGCAGCTACACCTGAGAGGACTCGGCACCCTGCGAGGCAGTCTTAAAGAGCCCAGCTGACATACATGGAAACTACCAGTGACCACTCCTACAGCCATGAAAATACAGAGGAATATGGTCCATACTAAGATCAACTAGATAACCCCGGAGAGAGAGCCTGAAGGTATGGAAATGCACAGTCGTCCTGAAAAAGAATTCAGACTAAAAGTCATAACCATGTTGATGGATCTACAGAGAAATGTGCAAGAGCTGAAGGAGTGAGTGAGGGAAGTGAGGAAAGACAATGCAGAACTCAGACAAGCGATCGACAGGCTTAACACCACACCGGATAAGATGCAAGAGACTGTTAATGGAATAGAAATCAGAGAACAGGAATACAGAGAAGCTGAGGCAGAGAGAGAGAAAAGCATCTCTAGGAATAAAAGAATATTAAGAGAACTGTGTGACCAATCCAAACGGAACAATATTCCCATTATAGGAGTACCAGAGGAAGAAGAGAGAGAAAAAGGGATAGAAAGTGTCTTTGAAGAAATAATTGCTGAACACTTTCCCACACTGGGGAAGGAAATCATCTCGCAGTCCACGGAAACCAACAGATCTCCCAACACAAGGGACCCAAGGAAGACAACACCAAGACACATAATAATTAAGATGGCAAAGATAAAGACAGAGTATTAAAGGCAGTTAGAGAGAGAAAAAAGATCACCTACAAAGGAAAACCCATCAGACTATCATCAGACTTCTCAACAGAAACCTTACAGCCCAGAAGAGAATGGCATGATATATTTAACGTAATGAAATAAAAGGGCCACGAATCAAGAATACTGTATCCAGCACGATTATCATTTAAATATGACAGAGAGATGAGACAATTTCCAAACAATCAAAAGCTGTGAGAATTTGCCTCCCGTAAACCAGATCTACAGGACATCTTAACAGAAGTGCTCTAGAGGGAAGCACTCCTAAGGCTAAAACGATGTCACCAGAGAAAATAAAATCATAACAAAGAAAGGAGACCATCCAAAAACTAACTAAATGCAAAGAATAAAACACCTAGTACATAAAGAATGGAGGAGGAAGAATAAGAAGGGAGAGAGAAAAGGAACAACAGACTGTGTCTACAATAACTTCACAAGAAAATTAAGTTAGATAGTTAGATAGTAAAGAAGCAATGCTTGTACCTTTGGTACCCACAAATCTAAAGCCAGCAATGGCAATAAGTACATATCTATCGATAAACCCCCTAAATGTAAATGGACTGAATGCACCAATCAAAAGACACAGAGTAAAACAAAGGATAAAAAAGCAAGACCCATCTATATGCTGCCTACAAGATACTCAATTCAAAGATATACACAGACTAAAAGTGAAGGGATGGAAAAAGATATTTCATGCAAACAACAAGGAGAAAAAAGCAGGTGTTGCAGTACTTATATCAGACAAAATAGACTTCAAAACGAAGAAAGTAACATGAGATAAAGAAGGACATTACATAATGACAGAGGGGTCAGTCCAACAAGAAGATATAACCATTATAAATATATATGCACCCAACACAGGAGCGCCAGCATATGTGAAACAAATACTAACAGAATGAAAGGAGGAAATAGACAGCAATGCATTCATTTTAAGAGACTTCAACACACCACTCACTCCAAAGGACAGATCAACCAGACAGAAAATAAGTAAAGACACAGAGGCACTGAACAACACACTAGAACAACCGGACCTAACAGACATCTACAGAACTCTGCACCCAAAAGCAGCAGGATACACATTCTTCTCAAGTGCACATTGAACATTCTCCAGAATAGACCACATACTAGGCCACAAAAAGAAGCTCAGTAAATTAAAACATATTGAAATCCCACCAAACAACTTCTCATATCACAAAGGTATAAAACTAGAAATAAATTTTAGGAATAATTCAAAAAGGCTCACAAATACATGGAGACTTAACAACATTCTCCTAATAAATCAATGGGTTAACGACCAAATCAAAACAGAAATCAAAGAATATATGAAGACTGCTGGCAACAACACAAAGTCACAACTTCTGTGGGACGCAGCAAAGGCAGTTCTAAGAGGAAAGTATATTGCAATACAGGTCTATTTAAAGAAGGAAGAACATTCCCAAATGAACAGTCTAAAGACACAATTACTGAAATTGGAAAAAGAAGAACAAATGAGGCCCAAAGTCACCAGAAGGACGGACATAATAAAGATCAGAGA
The DNA here is from genome assembly GCA_029783875.1 of Phataginus tricuspis. Classification (NCBI taxonomy): domain Eukaryota; kingdom Metazoa; phylum Chordata; class Mammalia; order Pholidota; family Manidae; genus Phataginus; species Phataginus tricuspis. Next base: position 37,408,329 of record JAQQAC010010508.1, read on the forward strand.
AGAAATAAATAAAATTGAGAAGAATAAAACAATAGAAAAAATCAATGAAACCAAGAGCTAGTCAAAATAAACAAAATAGATAAACCCCTAGCCAGACTCATTAAGAGAAAAAGAGATTCTACAAACATAAACAGAATCAGAAATGAGAAAGGAAAAATAACGATGGATCCCACAGAAATACAAAGAATTGTAACAGAATATTATGAGAATCTATATGCTAACAAGCTGCAAAACATAGAAGAAACAGACTTATTAGAAAAATACAACCTTCCAAGATTGATCAAGCAAGAAACAGAAAAAGTAAAAAGACCAAACAACAGCAACGAAATTGAATCGGCAATCAAAAAAATACTCAAGAACAAAACCTCCAGACGAGATGGATTTCCCTCTTGAATTCTACCAGACATATACAGAAGAAATAACACCCATTCTCCTTAAAGCTTTCCAAAAAATAAAAGAGGAGGGAATACTTCCAAACTCATTCTATGAGGCCAACATCACTCTAATACCAAAACCGGGCTAAGACCTCACCAAAAAAGAAACTTACAAACTAATATCCCTGATGAACGTACATACAAAAATACTCAATAAAATATTAGCAAACCGAATTCAAAAATACATCAAGAGGATCATACACCATGATCAAATGGGATTCATCCCAGGGATGCAAGGATGGTACAACATTCGAAAATCCATCAACATCATTCACCACATCAACAAAAAGAAGAACAAAAACCACATGATCATCTCCATAGATGCTGAAAAAGCATTTGACAAAATTGAGCATCCATTCAACATTAAAACACTCAAGAAAATGGGTATAGACGGCAAGTACCTCAACATCATAGAGGTTATATATGACCAACCCACAGCTAACATCATACTTAACAGCGAGAAGCTGAAAACTTTTCATCTAAGATTGGGAACAAGACAGAGGTGCCCACTCTCTCCACTGTTATTCAACATAGTACTGGAAGTCCTAGCCATGGCAATCAGACAAAACAAAGACATACAAGGCATCCAGATTGGTAAAGAAAAAGTCAAATTGTCACTATTTGCAGATGACATAATACTGTACATAAAAAACCCTAAAGATTGCACTCCAAAACTACTAGAACTAATACCTGAATTCAGCAAAGGTGCAGGATACAAAATTAACACACAGAAATCTGTTGCTCTTCTATACAGTAATGATGAACTAACAGAAAGAGAAATCAGTAAAACAATTCCATTCACAATTGCATCAAAAAGAATAAAATACCTAGGAATAAACCTAACGAAGGAAGTAAAAGACCTGTACGCTGAAAACTACAAGACACTCCTAGGAGAAATTAAGGAAGACACTAACAAATGGAAATGCATCCCATGCTCTTGGCTAGGAAGAATAAATATTGTCAAAATGGCTATACTACCGAAAGCAATCTACAGATTCAATGCAATCCCTATCAAACTACCAACAGCTTTCTTCAATGAACTGGAACAATAATTCTAAAATTCATATGGAACCACAGAAGCCCCCGAATAGCCAAAGCAATCCTGAGAGGGAGGAATCAAACGGGGGGAATTACGCTTCCTGACTTCAAGCTCTACTACAAAGCCACAGTAATCAAGACAATTTGGTATTGGCCCAAAAACAGACCCACAGACCAGTGGAACAGAATAGAAAATCCAAACATTAACCCAAACATATACAGTCAATTAATATTTGATAAAGGAACCTTGGATATACAATGGGGAGATGACAGCCTCTTCAGGAGTTGGTGTTGGAAAAACTGGACAGCTACATGTGAGAGAATGAAACTGGACTACTGTCTAGCCCCATACATGAAGGCAAACTCAAGGTGGATCAAAGACCTGAATGTAAGTCATGAAACCATAAAACTCTTAGATAAAAACATAGGCAAAAATTTCTTGGACATAAACATGAGTGACTTCTTCACAAACATATCTCCCCGGGCAAGGGAAACAAAAGCAAAAATGAACAAGTGGGACTATATCAAGCTGAAAAGCATCTGTACAGCAAATGATACCATCAGTAGAACAAAAACATATCCTACAGTATGGGAGAATATATTCATAAATGATGTATCTGATAAGGGGCTGACATCCAAAATATATAAAGAACTCACGCACCTTAACAAACAAAAAGCAAATAATCCAATTAAGAAATGGGAAGAGGACATGAATAGACACTTCTCTAAAGAAGAAATTCAGATGGCCAACAGGCACATGAAAAGATGCTCCACATCCCTAATCATGAGAGAAATGCAGATTAAAACCACAATGAGATATCACCTCACACCAGTGAGCATGGCCAACATCCAAAACACAAACAACAACAAATGCTGGCGAGGATATGGAGAAAAGGGAACCCTCCTACACTGCTGGTGGGAATGCAAATTAGTTCAACCATTGTGGAAAGAAGTATGGAGGTTCCTCAAAATAGAAATACCATTTGACACAGGAATTTCACTCCTGGGAATTTACCCTAAGAATGCAGCAGCCCAATTTGAAAAAGACATATGCATCCCTATGTTTATCGCAGCACTATTTACAATAGCCTAGAAATGGAAGCAACCTAAGTGTCCATTAGTAGATGAATGGATAAAGAAGATGTGGTACATATGCACAATGGAATATTATTCAGCCATAAGAAGAAAACAAATTCTACCATTTGCAACAACATGGATAGAGCTAGAGGGTATTATGCTTAGTGGAAAAAGACAAGTATCAAATGATTTCACTCATATGTGGATTACAAGAACAAAGAAAAAAACGGAAGGAACAAAACAGCAGCAGACTCACAGAACCCAAGAACGGACTAATATTTACCAAAGGGAAAGGGACTGGGGAAGATGGGTGGGA
>JAQQAC010010508.1:37411293-37461089 GCA_029783875.1 Phataginus tricuspis
CAGTGACTGTAATGGGGTTGGTGGGGGGGACCTGATGAAGGGGGTAGTTTAATAACCATAATATTGCACATGCAATTGTAGATTAATGATACCAAAATAAATTATATATTAAAAAAAAGAATAATGTGGCGGGGGGGAGAGAGATTACACTCCCTGAGTTCAAGCTCTACTACAGAGACACAGTAATCAAGACAATTTGGTACTACCACAAGAACAGACCAATAGACCAATGGAACAGATTAGAAAGCCAAGATATAAATACAAGCATATATGGTCAATTAATATATGATAAAGGAGTCATGGATATACAATGGGGAAATAACAGCCTCTTCAACAACTGGTGTTGGCAAAACTGGAGAGCTACATGCAAGAGAATGAAACTGGATTATTGTCTAACCCCATACACAAAAGTAAACTCGAAATGGATCAAAGACCTGAATGGAAGTCATGAAAATCTTAGAAGAAAACGGGCAAAACTCTCATGAAAATCAACATTAGCAACTTTTTCCTGAACGTATCTCATCGGGCAAGGGAAACAAAATAAAAAATGAACAAATGTGACTACATCATGCTGAAAAACTCTTCTACAGCAAAGGACACCATCATAAGAGCAAATACGCACCCTACAATATGGGAGAATATATTTGTAAATGACATATCTGACAAGGGGTTCACACCCAAAAGATAAAGAACTCACGTGCCTCAACACCCAGAAAGCAAATAACCCTATTAAAAATTGCTAATTATCAAGGAAATGCAAATTAAAACCACAATATGAGATCACCTCACACCAGTTAGGATGGCCAACACAAAATAGGCTAGGAACAACAAATGCTGGCGAGGATGTGGAGAAAGGGGATGCCTTCTATACTGCTGGTGGGAATATAAACTAGTTCAACCATTGTGGAACGCAGTATGGAGGTTCCTCAAAAAACTCAAAATAGAAATACCATTTGGCCCAGGAATTCCACTCCTAGGAATTCACCCTAAGAATGCAGCAGCCCAGTTTCCAAAAGGACATATGCACCCCTATGTTTATCACAGCAGTATTTACAATAGCCAAGAAATGGAAGCAACCTAAGTGTCTATCAGTAGATGAATGGATAAAGAAGATGTGGTACATATACACAATGGAATATTATTCAGCCATAAGATGAAAACAATCCTACCATTTGCAACAATATGGATGGAGCTAGAGGGTATTATTCTCAGTGAAATAAGCCAGGCACCAAATGATTTCACTCATCTGTAGAGCATAAGAACAAAGCAAAAACTGAAGGAACGAAACAGCAGCAGACTCACAGAACCCAAGAATGGACTAACAGTTACCAAAGAGAAAGGGACTTGGGAGGGTGAGTGGGAATGGAGGGATAAGGGGAATAAGGGGTATTAAGATTAGCACACATAATGTTGGGGGGCATGGGGAAGGCACTATAGCACAGAGAAGAAAAGTAGTGACTCTATAGCAACTTACTACACTGATGGACAGTGACTGTAATGCTGTAATGGTGTATGTGTTGGGGACTTGATAATGGGGGAACGTAGTAACCACAATGTTGTTCATGTGATTTTATACTAATGATACCAAAAGAAAAAAGAAAGAAAAGGGAAAAATGTGGAGGATAAAGAAGGAAAAGAAGTACATTTAGATTGTGTTTGAAATAGAGTAATCAGTAAATGAAGATAGACTATTCTATAGAAATAGGAGGTATAGATAAACCTTTGGTAACCACAAAAGTAAAGCCTACAATAAATACACACAAAAAAATTATTTAAAAAAAAAGAGGGAAATCCCATTACAACACTAAAAAGAACCATCAATAGCAAGAGAAGAGGGTAAGATAGGAAGGAAGGAACAGAGAGTAATAAAAAACGGCCAGAAAACAATTAATACAATGGCACTAAGTACACATCTGTCAAGAATAAACTTAAATGTAAGTGGACTGAATGCACTGATCAAAAGACATAAAGTAGCAGAACAGATTACAAAAACAAGAACTATCTTTATGCTGCCTACAAGAGACTCTTTTTAGACCCAAAGACATACACAGACTAAAAGTGAAGGGATGGAGAAAGATATTACATGCAAATAATAGGGATAAAAACAGGAGTACTAGTACTTCTACCAGACAAACTAGATTTCAAAACAAGGGAAGTAACAAGAGACAAAGAAGGACATTACATAATGATAAAGGGATCAGTCCAGCAAGAGCAAGTAACTATTATAAATATCTATGTGCCCAACATAGGAACACCTAACTTGTAAAACAAATACTAACAGAATTAAAGGAGGAAATAGATTGTAATACATTCATTTTAGGAGATTTTAGCACACCACTCACATCAACAGACAGATTAACCAGACAGAAAATAAATAAGGAAACAGAGCCACTGAACAACACATTAGATCAAATGGACTAAACAAACACCTACAGAACACTCTATCCAAAAACAGCTGGATACACATTTTTCTCAAGTGTACATGGAAAATTGTCTAAAATAGATCACATACTAGACCACAAGAACAGCTAAAATAAATTCAAAAAGACTGAAATTGTGTCAAGCAGCTTCTCAGACCACATGGTATGAAACTAGAAATAAATTACACAGAGAAAGCAAAAAGACTTACAAAAACATGGAGGCTAAACAACATGCTTCTAAATAATCAATGGATCACAAACAAATTAAAACAGAAATGAAGCAATACATGGAGACAAATGAAATCAAACACAACAGCCCAAAATCTATGGGATGTGGCAAAAGCAGTTCTAAGAGTACATAGCAATATAGGCTTACCTCAAGAAAGAAGAACAACCCCAAATAAACAGTTTAAAATCACAATTAAAGAAACTAGAAAAAGAACAAATGAAACCCAAAGTCAGCAGGAAGAAGGATGTAATAAAGATCAGAGCAGAAATAAATAAAAAAGAATAAAACAATAGGAAAAAAATCAATGAAACCAGGAGCTGGTTCTCTGAGAAAATAAACAAAATACATAAACCACTAGACAGACATATCAAGAAAAAAAGAGTTACACACACATAAACAGAATCAGAAACGAACATGAAATAATCACAATGGATACTGCAGAAATAAAAAGATTAGAGAATACTATGAAAAATTATATGCCAAATAATTGGACAACTTAGAAGAAATGGACAATTCTCTAGAATACAACCTTCTGAGACAGATAAAGGAAGGAGCATAAAATCTGACCAAACCAATTACCCGCAATTAAATTGAATTTGTAATAAAAAAACTTCCCCAAACAAAACCCCATTTCCAGATGGCTTCAAAGCCAAATTCTACCAAACATTCAAAGAAGAGCTAATACCCATCCTCTTTAAAGGATTCCAAAAACTAGAAGAGGAGGGAATACTTCCAAACTCATTCTATGAGTGTAGCATCACTAATACCAAAACCAGACAAAGACACCATAAAAAAAGAAAATTACAGACCAATATCCCTGATGAATATAGATGCAAAAATACTCAACAAAATATTAGCAAACCGAATCTCAACAAAATATTAGCTAACCAAATTAAAAAATACATCAAAGAGATCATCCATCATGACCAATGGGATTTATTCCAGGGATGGAAGGATGGTACCATATTTGTAAATCAATCAATATCATACACTACCTTAAAAAAACAATAAGCATATGATTATCTCAATAGATGCAAAAAAAGCATCTGACAAAATTCAACATCCATTCATGATAAAAACTCTCAACAAAATGGTTATAGAGGATATGTATCTCAACATAATGAAGGCCATATATGACAAACCCACAGCTAACATCATATTTAACAGCAAGAAGCGGAAAGCTTTTCCTTTAAGATCAGGAACAAGTCAAGAATGCCCACTCTCCCTACTTTTATTCAACACAGTACTCGAGGTCCTAGCCACCCAATCAGACAAGAAAAAGAAATAAAAGGCATCCAAATTGGGAATGAAGATGTTAAACTGTCACTATTTGCTCATAACATATACATAGAAAACCCTAAAGAATCCACCAAAAAAACAAGTAAAACTAGTAACTGAATTCAGCAAAGTTTCAGGATACAAAATTAATACACAGAAATATGTTCCATTCCTATATACTAACAACAAACTAGCAGAAAGAGAAATCAGGAAAACAACTCCATTTACAATTGCATCAGAAAGAATAAAATACCTAGAAATAAACTTAACCAAGGAGGTGGAAGACCTATACTAAGAAAACTAAAGACACTCAAGAGAGAAATTAAAGAAGACACCAAAAAATGGAAATCTATCCCATGCTCATGAATAGGAAGAATTAATATTGTCAAAATGGCCATCTTGCCCAAAGCAATTTACAGATTCAATGCCATCACTATCAAATACTAACAGCATTCTTTAACGAACTAGAACAAATAGTTCTAAGATTCATTTGGAACCACAAAACAACCCAAATAACCAAAGCAATCCTGAGAAAGAAAAACAAAGATGGGGAGATAGGCTTCCTGACTTCGAGCTCTACTACAGAGCTACCGTAATCAAAACAATTTGGTACTGGCACAAGAACAGACCCATCAATCAATGGAAAAGAATAGAGAGCCCAGATTTAAATCCATACATATATGGTCAATTAATACATGATATAGGTGCCATGAATATACAATGGGGAAAAGACAGCCTCTTCAACAACTGGTTTGGCAAAACTGGACGGCTACAAGTAAAAGAATGAAACTGGATTATTGTCCAACTCCATTCACAAAAGTAAACTCAAAATGGATCAAAGACCTGAATGTAAGTCATGAAACCTAAAACTTTTAGAATACAGTAGGCAAAAATCTCTTGAATATAAACACAAGCAACTTTTCCTGAACATATCTCGGGAAGGGAAACAAAATAAAAAATGAACAAGTGGGACTACATCAAACTAAAAAGCTTCTGTACAGAAAGGACACCATCAATAGAACAAAAAGGCACTCTTTCATAGGGGAGAATATATTAATAAATGACTCATCTGATATGGGGTTAACATCCAAAATATATAAAGAACTCATATGCCTCAGTGCCCAAAAAACAAATATCCTGATCAAAAAATGGGCAGAGGACCTGAACAGACACATCTCCAAAGAATAAATACAAATGACCAATAGGCACATGAAAAGATGCTCCACATTGCTAATCATCAGGAAAATGCAAATTAGAACCACAATGAAGTATCACCTCACATTAGTTAGAATAGCCACTATCCAAAACATGAGAAACAATAAATCCTGGTGAGGATACAGAGAAAGGGGAACCCCCGTCCTGTTGGTGGTATTGTAAATTGGTGCCAACTGTTGTGGAAAGCAGTCTGGAGGTTCCTCAAAAAACTAAAAATAGAAATACTATTTGACTCAGTAATTCCACTCCTAGGAATTTACTCAAAGAAAACAAAATCTCTGACTCAAAGAGACATATGCACCCCTATGTTTATCGCCACACTGTTTGCAATAGCCAAGATAGGGAAGCAACCTAAGTGTCCATCAATACATGAACGGATAAAGATGTGGTACATATGCACAATGGAATATTATTAAGCCATAAAAAGAAAAGAAATCCTGCCATTTCCCACAATATGGATGGACCTAGAGGGTATTATGCTCAGTGAAATAAACCAGGCCAGGAAAGACAAATACCCTATGATTTCACTTATTTGTGGAATATAAAACAAAGCAAAACTGAAGGAACAAAACAGCATTAGACACATAGACACTGAGAAGTGACTAGTGGTTACCAAGGGGGAGGAGGATTGTTGAACCACTGTGATGTACGTTTGATTAAAAAAAAAAAGTTTGGTGAAAGACTGACTAAACCTGAATGACTCAACATTTGGTGGGTGAAAGTATCTTACTGTGACAATAATAAGCTTGTTTTCACCCCTCTTTAACACCTTTGCTTCCCCTATATATGCACTGATGCTTGTCTAACACCAAAATTTAGAATCAGTTAATCTATCGAAAATCTGTCTTCCACTCTCAGCTCCTCCTCAAAATATTCGGATACCAGAGGTACAAACACATTTATGTACACCAATAGGTGTGTTGAGGTGACATAGATTAGAGGCAGTACAATGATAAGCACTGAGAAGTTTAACAGACTTTATCAGTGATGTCATTGAGATAAGATTTAGGTTCTTGGCTTAAACCATGAAGATCAAACAATGCTATCAGAGCACTACTGGGCAGTAAAGACAGTGCTCATAGTAAAAACACATCACTAAGTCAAAAGAAAAATCTGGAAAAAAAGATAATATATAAACACGTTCTACCAATCAATAAGAAAAAGACCAACACTAAGAAAAACAGGCAATGGACAACAACAGAAAGTTCACATGAAAGGAAATATAAATGGCACTTAAGTATATGAAAAGATAATCTTGATCACAATTAGAGAAATATAAAAGAAATCTACACTAGGTTACTTTTCAGCAATAACATTGGCAAAGGTTGAAAATTTTAACGACGTACCGCAGTTCTTGCTGTTGCGTAAATATTTGAGGAAAATTTTTCTGAGGAAATCAGGCATTTATACATAGCTTACGAAAACATAAACCATATCATCTCAGTGTAGGGCAGCTTGTTAAATATTTATCAAAATATAAAATGTTTGTGACCACAGACCAGCATTATTTAATTATTTTTTTATTATCAAATATATATCACCGTGGTTCAACAGTCTCCCTCCCCCACCCTCCCTCCTCTGCCCACTCCCCTCCCTCTTGGTAACCACTAGTCACTTCTCAGTATCTGTAAGTCTAATGCTGTTTTGTTCCTTCGGTTTTGCTTTGTTTTTATATTCTACAAACAAATGAAATCATATGGTATTTGTCTTTCTCCACCTGGCTTATTTTACTGAGCATAATACCCTCTAGATCCATCCATATTGTTGGAAATGGCAGGATTTCTTTTCTTTTTATGGCTGAATAATACTCCATTGTGTATATGTACCACATCTTCTTTATCCATTCATGTACTGATGGACACTTAGGTTGCTTCCATATCTTCGCTGTTGGAAACAATGTGGCGATAAACATAGGGATGCATGTGTCCTTTTGAATCAGGGATTTTGTTTTCTATGAGTAAATTCCTAGGAGTGGAATTACTAAGTCAGAATCAGCATTATTTTTACATAGCATTACTTATTATTGAGCTATATTCACACAATATCAAATTCACCTTTTTAAAGTGTATACTTCAGTGTATTTATTATATTCACTGTTGGGCCAACATCAACATAAATAATGTCAGAATATTTGCATCATCCTCAGAAGAAATCCTTTATCTACTAGCCATCATTCCCAATAACCCTGTATTTACAGCTCCTACCAACTACTAATCTAACTTACTGTGTCTATGGATTTGCCTATTTTGGACATTTCGTGTGAATGCAATAATACAACAGGTGATCTTCTGTGTTGGGCTTCTTCACTTAGTATGTTTTCATGGCTCATCCATGCTATAGCATGTTAACAGTACCTTTTTCCATTTTATAACCAACATTTGGGTTGTTTCTTTTGGTTGCCATAGTAACTGCTATGAACATTTATATACTAATTTTTGTGTGAACATATAATTTAATTCTCTCAGGTCTATGCCTAGGAGTGGTATTGTTTCATATGCTAATTCTATATTTAACTTTTTAAGAAATTGCCTAATTTATTTCCTTAGTGGCTACCATGTTTTACATTATTACCATTGACATATGAGGACCCCAATTTCTTTGCATCCTTATTAATAATTGTCTGTCTTTAATTATGGTCACCCTACAAGGTGCTGAGTGGCATATCATTCCTTTTCATTGATGAATAATATTACATTGGATTGATATAGCATTTCTGGTTTATCCATTCATCAATTAATAGACATTTGAGTTGCTTCCACTTTTAGCTATTATGAATAATGCTTCTATAAACTTCTGTGTACTAACTTTTGTGTGTGGACATGTTTTCAATTCTCTTGGGTACATATTGGGAATGGAGCTGCCTACAGTAACTTTTTAAATTGAAAACAAGTATTGTAAGCCCTCTAATTCATTATATAAATGGGCATTGATATTATATCACTACCTACATTTAGTCACACACCACAATTTATGTGCCAGGAGTTGTACCAATTGAATTACTGTGTTATATCTATATAAGATTCTTAATTGTTTGCAATGCTCTATGTATGAATTTAAAATGTAGTATTTTATTAGAAATGATTCATGGTAAGTATTAATAACTAGTAGGGATTCTCCAGGTCAATATGGCAATGTAGGATGATCCTAAATCACCTCCTCACACGGACACACCAAATCCATGAACTATATACAGAACAATTTCCTCTGGAAAAAAAAAATCCAAAAACTAGCTGAGCAACTCCCACACACTGCATAAATGAGAAAAAACTAACTTTGATTTGGGTTGTAGAGGCTAAAACACAGTCTTGCCATAAACACACACCCAGAGTGGACCCACAAATGGAAGGGAACTTACAACCCCAAGTTTCTCCCTGAAGAGTGAAGGGGTTGAACCCCATATATGGCTTTCGAATTTTTAAAAGATCTGAACACAACAATCTCTCAAAACCCCTAGCTTTGAAAGCCAGTGTGGCTTGAGACCACAAGATCAACAAGGCTATAGTGAAACAATTCTTAAAGGTCCTACTTACATGGACTCACCCGCCCCAGGATGCAGAGTAGGAGCAGCCAACAGAAAAGCAACCACGCTTGCTGTGAAAGAGTCTTGTTAGTTCATCTTGAGGCCTAAGAGGAAGGCATCTAATTTAATGCGTATCTAGGGACCTACTGAAACACTTGTCAAAGACAGAGGATGGCAGGCACCATCTCTGTGTTCTCCCTTACTCCAGATTGCCAGTATCTCTTGGAATGGAGCTTGTATATTCCTTGTATGAAGTCCTGATTTTTGAAGCTGCTGCCCCAGAGATACCTTTAGATTGCTCAACTATTGTGGCTAGTGGGGCTCAAGCTTACTGGTCCCACAGGACTGTAAGAAACAGAAAAAGAGTTCTTAACCAGCTGTCATTCCCAGGGTACAGCAGAGGGGACAGATTGAGGCTCCCAGTCTTTCTGTGAAAGAGGCCTACTAGCTTCTCTTCACAGTTCTGGCCAGAGGGGCAGGCTTCTTATTAAACACACATCTAAAGGGCCAACTGTAACTCTTCTGAAACTTCAGATTCAATACCTTCAAGCTCTACCTCTGCTAAGCTCCAAATCACCAATGTCTCTTGAAGAACTTGTACATGTGTGTGGTGCCCAGTTTTTGTACTGTCACCCAAAGCATACCCCTTGATTGCCTGGTTCTGGCGGCCAGGGTGTCTTGCATTCATGGGTCCCCTGGGACTATAACAAATGATGGAACATTTTTTTGGCTGGCTACCACCCCTAGGCACAGTGCAAAGATAGCAGAAACATCCCCAGTCTTCATGTGAAAGAGCCCCATTTGCTTGCACTGGAGCTTTGGCCTAAGGGGCAGGGTTTTGGATTAGCATGCATCTAAGAGCCTACATAGGCATTCTCTGGTGAAGGAGGCCAGTGGATACCATCTTTGCATTCTCTGCTCTGCCCTCCCTTATGTTGTTGGTGTTTCTAAAATAAGGAGCTTGTGTACACATCTGCCACTTAGGCTTTTTGTGCCTGCTGCCCAGAGGACACCTCCCTTGATAGCCTGGCTCTGGTGGCCAGCAGGGCTTGTGTTCATTGGTTCAACAGGGCAGTAGCAAACCAAGAAATAGTTCTGAACTGCCTACCACCCCACGGCTCAGCACAGAGGGAACCAACAGAAATGTCCATCTCCCAGTCTTCCCGGGAAAAAGGAATAATTGCATACTTTAAAAGCTGTTGCCTGAGGTCTGGTTTTCAATCACACTGAATCTAGGTGCTGACTCAGATCCTCCTCTTTGGGTCACTGATACGTCATGGCATATCCTTAACTACTGGGAGCCACTAAAAGTCACATAAGTTTGAGAGACAACCCGGGCAGGGCTGAACTATAAGGTTCAATATGGGGCCACTCCTTCAAGACAGGGAATGTCTGTTTTATCTAATTCACAGAAACCAACAGAGACTCAAAAAATAATGAACCTCCCACCCCAAAGAAAACAACAGAGGTGTATGTTCTAAATGAAAGACCAAGATAATACCTAAGCAAAAAACCTTAAGGAAAAGGAGGTAAGTAATTTAACTGATAGAGTTAGAAATAACAGTCATAAAAAGGCTCACTGAGCTCAGGAGAATGGATGCAAACAATGAGAATTTCAACAAAGAAAATATAAGTACATACCAAACAGAAGTCACAGAAGTGAAGAATTACTGAACTGAAAAATACAACAGCAGCCTAGATGATGCAGAAGAAAGGATCAGTCAACTCAAAAGACAGGGCAATGGAGCTCAGCCAATCAAAGATTTCAAATGAATGAAAAAGGGTGAAGACAGCTTAAGGAACTTATGGGACAACATCAAGTGGACCAAAATTTGTATTATAAGGGTTCCAGGAAAAGACAGAAGGGGGCATAAACCTTATTTGAAAAAGTAATGACTGAAAACTCCTCTAAGTTGAAGAAACAGATATCTAGATCCAAGAAAGGCACTAAAAAGATTCAAAATAGATGAACCCAGAGACCTACAGCAAGACATATAATAATAAAAGTATCAAAAGTTAAAGACAAGAAAAAAATCTTAAATTTTTAAGTCTTAAAAAACAACTTGTTATATAAAAGAGAACTCCCATTAAGACTGTAAGTATATTTTTCAGCAGAAACTTTTCAGGCCAGAAAGTCACAATATATTCAAAGTGCTGAAAGAAAAGAAACTGCCAACCAAGAATACTCTACCTGACAAAGTTGTCCTTCAGAATTGAGAGATCCGAAGTTTTCCAGACAAGTAAAAACTAAAGTAGTTCATCACCACTGGGCCAGCCTTACAAGAAATTTTAAAAGGACTTCTTTAAATGGAAACAAAAGGTTGCTAATTAGTAACAGAAAAACATACAAAAGAATAAATCTCACTGGTAAAGGTAAATAAATATATAGTAAAATTCAGAATAATGCTGTAAAGGTGGCGGGTTAATCACTTACAAAACTAGTATTAAGTTTAAAAGACAAAACTAGTAAAACAACTATAACCACAATAATTTGTTAATGGATACAAAAGTTAAAAGGTGCGAATTGTAATATCAAGAGCACAGTATGTTATGGGGGGTAAAAATGTAGAGGTTTAGAATGTGTTCAAACTTAAGTCAGACTGTTGTTGAGTTTTTTAATGTAAGCTTTCATGTAAAATATTAACAGGCCTAAAAGATGAAATAGACAGCAATACAGTAATAAGTAGGTGACTTTAATACCCACTTTCACCAAAAGATCACCCTTACAGAAAATCAATAGGAATCACTGGCTTTAAACAAGAGATAACAAATGTTGGCTAGGATGTGGAGAAAAGGAACTCTTGTGCACTGTTAGTAGGAATGTGAGTTGGTGCACCCATTATGGATAACAGTATGGGGGTTCCTCAAAAAAATTAAAAATAGAACTTCCATATGATCCAGCAATTCCACTTCTGGTATTTATCCAAAGAAAATGAAAACACTAAGTTGAAGACCTGTATTCACTGCATCATTATTTACAATAGCCAAGATATGAAAGTAACCTAAGTATCCATTGGTGAATGAATGGATAAAGAAACTGTGATATATACATACATACGTGAAGTGGAATATTGTTCTGCCGTGAAAAAAAACAGGAAATCTTGCCATCTGGGACCATTTATGGACTTTGAGGGCATTATGCTAAGTGAAATAAGTCTGAGAGAGAAAAACAAATACTGTATGATCTCACGTATATGTGGAATCTAAGACGCAGCAACAAAAACAGAATGCTGAGCTCTTACAAACAAAGAACAAACTGGCCGGCTGCCAGATATTGGGGGCAATATGTACGAAGGAGGTAAAAAGATACAAACTTCCAGTTATAAAATAAGTAAGTCCTGGGGATGTTATGCACAGCATAGTGGGTATAGTTAACATTTTATATTAATGACAGTTAACTCACTGTATATTTGAAAGTTGCAAAGAGAGTGTATCTTAAAAGTTCTCAAGACAAGAAAAAAAATGTGTAACTATGTGGTGATAGATGTTAACTAGACTTAATAACAGTGATTGTTACTATATTTATAAATATTTAATCATTATGTTGTATACTCAAAACCAATATGTTAGTTGTATCTGAAAAAAAATTTTAAATAGCTACCTTCTTCTAGTCTATCAATTCATGAAGGAGTTTCAATTAAAGCATAGAGTTCTATTTATAGTCTCCTCAAAATTAAATGCTCTTTTTTACCCTTGGTAGAATTTCTTAATTCTGCAAAATGTTTCATATTTGCAAATTAATTTCCAATCTTCTAAAATGTAGTATTTGGGAAAAAAAGTAGGTTATGACTGTCTGATTAAACTTGTTAATAGTGTTACTAAAATATCCTATTTGCTTGAATTATTATTTATTTGCTGCATCCATTACTATGGAGAGCATTCTCTTCCACAGCATTTTCTCTATCCTAATCAGTGAGTTTTACTTGACAATTACATTTATCATTTTCAAAATCTTTCATTGATCATTTTCTATGCATGCAATATCCTCTCTAATCATACCAATGTGAATTAGTTATTCTCTATTGCTGATGATAAATTAGTATTTATCAAGCATTCACTATGTTCCAAGTATTGTTCTAAGCATTGTACATGCAAAATTTTGTCTCTTTACCGACCCCAAGACTGGTGCTATTATTTATATTTTTACAGACATAGTGCTGGCTTTCCTCAAATGCTGGTGTCTGTTTTGTTAAATATTTATTTTTCTAGCTGAAACTCCCTGTCAGCTTCTTTATGAATCTTTTCTATGTATGCCTACTAGTGGACAACAAAGACAGACAGCTTGACCCCAATAACTGGTGAAGGATAGACAGACAGTGCTGCTAGTGAGTTGTGATAGGTACTCTCCTGGACAAAGTGCATTTTTTTCATTTCTCCTGATGTCACCAGCTCTCTGTGGGTATTGACTTGCCTATGTAATTCAAGTACTCATACTTAAAGGTAAACTTAGAGGTAAATGTTGCTAACTATTTACCACATGGCCCATAGGAAGCAATGACCTGACCCACCTGGCTGCTTCCATAGCGTGTACCTCCTCTCAAACAATCCTGAGTCTCCACAGCTCCCCAGAATCTCTCACCTGGCTTTAGTGCATCTTCATATCAATAGGTGTTTCTAAGGTGTGGAGAGAAGTAGTCCATCTCCATATCAATATATAACTACATGGATGAGACAGGGCTTATCTAGACCAGAGAGGTTGGATGGAGCTCTCTCTATTGCAGCTGGAGTGAGAGAGATGTGGGATGACAGATAGCAAGAAATAAATGGCTTTCCCTACATTATATCTCCCTTTGACTGACTTCAGTTACAAAGGTATTTTACCCTGGGAATTTCCCCGTGGAGTTACACCCCACTATACTTTGCTAATCAATGAATTAGGTACACTCCTGAAAACACTCTCTCATTTTACAAATTTTGTCATCTTGGGCAAGTTACTTCACTTCTCAGTACCTTGATTTTTCCATCTACAAATGGGAATGATACTATCCAGCTGCGTTGTTAGCACTAAATTTGGTAATAAAATTAAAGTAATTAGAGCACAGTGTATGTTAGAAATATGAACTCAATTTGCCACTTTCCTACAGAAATATTTTTTTATTCTTTTGGTATCATTAATGTACAATCACTTGACTAAATTACGGTTACTAGACCCCCTATTTTCAAGTCTGCCCCACAAAACCCACTACAGACACAGTCCATCAGTGTAGTAAGATGCTATAGAATCATTACTTGTCTTCTCTATAAATACAGCCTTTCCCGTGTCCCCCATCGCTGCATTATGTGTGCTAATCGTAATGCCCCTTTTGCCACCTTACCCCTCCCATCTGACCCATCCTCCCCAGTCCCTTTCCCTTTTGGTAACTGTTAGTCCATTCTTGGATTATGTGACTCTGCCACTGTTTTGTTCCTTCAATTTTCTCCTTGTTCTTATACTTGACAGATGACTGAAATCATGTGATACTTGTCTTTCTCCGCCTGGCTTATTTAACTAAGCATAATACCCTCTAGTTTCATCCATGTTGTTGCAAATAGTGGGATTTGTTTTCGTCTTATGGCTGAATAATATTCCATTGCGTAGAAGAGTTCCAGGAAAATGGCGACACGAGAAGGGCGGCGGAAATCTCCTCCCAAACTATATATATTTATGAAAATACAACAAATACAACTATTCCTAAAAGAGAGACCAGAAGATACAGGACAGCACTCAGCGTGCATCTGCACCTGAGAGGACTCAGCACCCCGCGAAGCGGGTAAGATACAAAGACGCGTCCTGGCCAAGCACTCCCCCACCTGAGCACACCGGCGGGAGGAAAGGATGCAGAGCCCGGAGGGAGTGGAGGTACAGGCCCGCTAAATAACCATCGCTGGGGAGCGCTGACACACATTGCATGGTGTATCGGAGATTGGGAGAGACACAGGGTGCAGAATCTGAGCCTGGGAACGCACCGGGTCCTCACAGTCGGTTCCCCAGGACAAAAGAAAAGTGCGTGCTTTTTCTTAGCGGTCTTAAAGAGATAGGGGTCCAATAGAGGACCAGGATCATTCCAGCACACTCGGCCCAGCAGGCAGGCAGTCCTGGGAATTTCAGAACCCTTGACTGGAGACTGAGAAAAAGTAGCCTTACTGAGACATCCCACAGAGATCAACAGCGTCCCATTTGTTCCCACCCTGGCCAGAGCTATAAAGGGCCCTGAGGAGTGGCGCAGCCGCTCCTGCAGAAGAGTGGAGCAACAGCGCCATGTACAGCATCCTCACAGAATCTACTCCCAGCAGACGTCTTTTTGTTTCTTTGTTTCTTTCTTTTGGTGTTTTCTTTTTTCTTTTCTTTACCTTCCTTCTTTCTTTTCTTTCTCTTCTTTCTCTTTTTTAAAGTCTTAAAGAGCCCAGCTGATATACGTGGCACCTACCAGCGACCACTTGTATCGCGAAGAAAAGACAGAGGAATATGGTACAAACAAAGCTTATCCAGACGCAGACACCAGACAGGGAGTCTGAAGGGATGGAAATGCACAATCTTCCTGAAAAAGAATTCAGAATAAAAGTCATAACCATACAGATGCATCCATAGAGAAATATGCAGGAGCTGAGGGAGGAAGTGAGGGAAGTGACAAAAGACAATGCATAAATGAGACAAGAAATCGACGGGCTTAGCAGCAGACTGGAGGAGATGCAAGGGACTATAAATGGAATAGAAATCAGAGAACAGGAATACAGAGAAGCTGAGGCGGACAGAGATAAAAGGATCTCTACAAATGAAAGAATATTAAGAGAACTGTGTGACCAATCCAAACAGAACAATATTCACATTATAGGAGTACCAGAGGAAGAAGAGAGAGAAAAAGGGATAGAAAGTGTCTTTGAAAAAATAATTGTTGAAAACACCCCCATGCTGGGGAAGGAAATAGTCTCGCAGTCCAAGGAATCCCACAGATCCCTCAACACAAGGGACCCAAGGAAAACAACACCAAGACACATAATAATTAAAATGGCAAAGATCAAAGATAAGGACAAAGTATTAAAGGCAGCTAGAGAGAGAAACAAGATTAACTACAAAGGAAAACCCATCAGACTATCAGAGTTCTCAACAGAAACCTTACAGGCCAGAAGAGAATGGCATGATATATTTAACGTAATGAAACAGAAGGGCCTCGAACCAACAATATTGTATCCAGCATGATTATCATTTAAATATGACGGAGGGATTAAACAATTTCCACACAATAGAAAGCAGAAAGAGTTTGCATGCCATAAACAACTTCTACAGGATATCTTAAATGGAGTGCTCTAGAGGGAAGCACACCTAAGGCTAAAAAGATGTCACCAAAGAAAATTAAATCATGCAAAAAAAGCAGACCATCCAAACACTAACTAAAGGATAAGAAAAAAACACCTAGAATATAAAGAATAGAGGAGGAAGAATAGGAACGGAGAGAAATAAAGAAACATCAGACTGTGTTTACAATAACTTAACAAGAAAATTAAGTTACGTTGGCAGATAATAAAGAAGCAACCCTTGAACCTTTGGTAACCACGAATCTAAAGCCAGCAATGGAAATAAGTACATAACGATTGATAATCACCCTAAATATAAATGGACTGAATGCACCAATCAAAAGACACAGAGTAATAGAATGGTTAAAAGAGCAAGATCCATCCATATGCTACTTACAAGAGATTCACCTCAAACCCAAAGATATACACAAACTAAAAGTGAACGGATGAAAAAAGATATTTCATGCAAACAACACGGAGAAAAAAGCAGGTGTTGCAGTATGTGTATGAGACAATATAGACTTCAAAATGAAGAAAGTAGCAAGAGATAAAGACAACACTACATAATGGTAAGGAGGTCACTCCAACAAGAGGATATAACCATTATAAATATATATGCACCCAACACGGGAGCGCCAGCATATGTGAAACAAATACTAACAGAATTAAAGGAGGAAATAGACAGCAGTGCATTCATTTTAGGTGACTTCAACACACCACTCACTCCAAAGAACTGATCAACCAGATAGAAAATAAGTAAAGACACCGAGGCACTGAACAACACACTAGAACAGATGGACCTAACAGATATCTACAGAACTCTGCACCCAAAAGCAGCAGGATACACATTCTTCTCAAGTGCACATGGAACATTTTCCAGAATAGACCACATACTAGGCCACAAAAAGAACTTCAGTAAATTCAAAAATACTGAAATCCTACCAACCAACTTCTCAGATCACAAAGGTATAAAACTAGAAATAAATTTCAGAAAGAAATCAAAAAGTCTCACAAATACATGGAGACTTAACAACATACTCCTAATGAATCAATGGGTTAACAACCAAATCAAAACAGAAATCAAAGAATATATGGAGACTAATGACAACAACAACACAAAGCCACAACTTCTGTGGGACGCAGCAAAGGCAGTTCTAAGAGGAAAGTATATTGCAATGCAGGCCTTTTTAAAGAAGGAAGAAAAATGAACAGTCTAAAGACACAATTATTGAAATTGGAAAAAGAAGAACAAATGAGGCCCAAAGTCACCAGAAGGAGAGACATTATAAAGATCAGAGAAGAAATAAATAAAATTGAGAAGAATAAAACAATAGAAAAAAATCAATGAAACCAAAAGCTGGTTCTTTGGAAAAATAAAATAGATAAACCCCTAGCCAGACTTATTAAGAGAAAAAGAAAATCTACACACATTAACAGAGTCAGAAATGAGAAAGTAAAAATAACGACGGACCCCACAGAAATACAAAGAATTATAAGAGAATATTATGAGAATCTATACACTAACAAACTGAAAAACATAGAAGAAATGGACAACTTCTTAGAAAAATACAACCTTCCAAGACTGACAAAACAAGAAACAGAAAATCTAACCAGACCAATCACCAGCAACAAAATTCAATCGGTCAACAAAAAAATACCCAAGAACAAAACCCCCGGACCTGATGGATTCACCTCTGAATTCTACCAGACATATAGAGAAGAAATAACACCCATTTTCCTTAAAGTTTTCGAAAAAACAGAAGAGGAGAGAATACTTCCAAACTCATTGTATGAAGCCAGCATCACTCTAATACCAAAACCGGTCAAAGATCTAACCAAAAAAGAAAGTTACAGACCAATATTTCCGATGAAGGTAGATGCAAAATACTCAACAAAATATTAGCAAACTGAATTCAAAAATACATCAAGAGGATCATACACTATGATCAAGTGGGAATCACTGAAGGGATGCAAGGATAGTACAACATTCGAAAATCCATCAACATCATCCACCACATCAACAAAAAGAAGAACAAAAACCACATGACCATCTCCATAGATGCTGAAAAAACATTTGACAAAATTCAGCATCCATTCATGATTAAAACTCTCAACAAAATGGGTATAGAGGGGAAGTATCTCAACATCATGAAGGCCATATATGACAAACCCACAGATAACATCATACTTAACAGTGAGAAGCTGAAAGCTTTTCATCTAAGATCGGGAACAAGACAGGGATGCCCACTCTCCCCACTGTTATTCAACATAGTACTGGAGGTCCTAGCCACGGCAATCAGACAAAATAAAGACATACAAGGCATCCAGATTGGTAAAGAAAAAGTCAAATTGTCACTATTTGCAGATGACATGATACTGTACATAAAAAACCCTAAAGACTGCACTCCAAAACTACTAGAACTAATATCTGAATTCAGCAAAGTTGCAGGATAGAAAATTAACACACAGAAATCTGTTGCTTTCCTATCACTAATGATGAACTAACAGAAAGAGAAATCAGAAAAACAATTCCATTCACAATTGCATCAAAAAGAATAAAATACCTAGGAATAAACCTAACAAAGGAAGTGAAAGACCTGTACTCTGAAAACGACAAGAAACACCTAAGAGAAATTAAAGAGGATACTAACAAATGGAAATGCATCCCATGCTCTTGGCTAGGAAGAATAAATATTGTGAAATAGCTATACTACCTAAAGCAATCTACAGATTCAATGCAATCCCTATCAAAATACCAACAGCTTTCTTCAATGAACTAGAACAAATAATTCTAAAATTCATATGGAAGCACAAAAGACCCTGAATAGTCAAAGAAATCCTGAGGAGGAGGAATAAAACAGGGGGAATATTGCTCCAGGACTTCAAGCTCTACTACAAAGCCACAGTAATCAGGACAATTTGGTATTGGCAGAAAAACAGACCTACAGACCAGTGGAACAGAATAGAAAATCCAAACATTAACCCAAACATATACAGTCAATTATTATTTGATAAAGGAGCCTTGGATATACAATGGGGAGATGATAGCATCTTCAGCAGCTGGTGTTGGAAAAACTGGACAGCTATATGTAAGAGAATGAAATTGGACTACCGTCTAACCCCATACACAAAAGTAAACTCAAAATTTATCAAAGACCTGAATCTAAGTCATGAAACCATAAAACTCACAGAAAAAAACATAGGCAAAAATCTCTTAGACATAAACGTGAGCGACTTCCTCATGAACGTATCTCCGCGGGCAAGGGAAACAAAAGCAAAAATGAACAAGTGGGACTATATCAAGCTGAAAAGCTTCTGTATAGCAAAGGACACCATCAGTAGAACAAAAAGACATCCTACAATATGGGAGAATATATTCATAAATGACGTATCCTATAAGGGGTTGACATCCAAAATATATAAAGAACTCATGCACCTTAACAAACAAAAAGCAAATAATTCAATTAAGAAATGGGCAGAGGACATGAATAGACACTTCTCTAAAGAAGAAATTCAGATGGCCAACAGACACATGAAAAAATGCTCCACTTCGCTAATCATCAGAGAAGTGCAGATTAAAACCACAATGAGGTATCATTGCACACCAGTGAGGATGGCCAACATCCAAAACACAAACAACAACAAATGTTGGCGAGGATGTCGTGAATAGGGAACCCTCCTACACTTCTGGTGGGAATGCAAATTAGTTCAACCATTGTGGAAAGCAGTATGGAGGTTCCTCCAAAAACTCAAAATAGAAATATCATTTGACCCAGGAATCGCACTCCTAGGAATTTATCTTAAGAATGCAGCAGCCCAATTCGAAAAAGACATATGCACCCCTATGTTTATTGCAGCACTATTTACAATAGCCAAGAAACGGAAGCAACCTAAGTGTCCATCAGTAGATGAACAGATAAAGAAGATGTGGTACATATACACAATGGAATATTACTCAGCCATAAGAAGAAAACAAATCCCGACATTTGCAACAACATGGATGGAGCTAGAGAGTATTATGCTCAGTGAAATAAGCCAAGCCGAAAAGAACAAGTATCAGATTATTTCACTCATATGTGGAGTATAAGAACAAAGAAAAAACTGAAGGAACAAAATAGTAGCAAACTCACAAAACCAAAAAACGGACTAATAGTTACCAAAGGGAAATGGACTGGGAAAGATGGGTTGGAAGGGAGGGATAAGGGGGAAAAAGGGGCATGACGATTAGCAGATGTTATGTTGGGGGCACACAGGAAGGGCTGTACAACTCAGAGAAGACAAGTAGTGATTCTACAGAATCTCACTATGCTGATGGACAGTGACTGTAATGGGGTTGGTGCGCGGGACCTGATGAAGGGGGTAGTTTAATAACCATAATATTGCACACGTAATTGTAGATTAATGATACCAATATAAATTTTTTAAAAATTCCATTGTGTATATGTACCACTTCTTCTTTATCCATTCATCCACTGATGGACACTTGGGTTGCTTCCATTTCTTGGCTATTGTAAATATTGCTACGATAAAAATAGGGGTGCATATGTCTTTTTCAAACTTCGCTGCTGCATTCTTAGGGTAAATTCCTAGGACTGGAATTCCTGGGTTAAATGGCATTTCTACTTTGAGGAACCTCTATACTGCTTTCCACAGTGGTTGAACTAGTTTATATTCCCACCAGCAGTATAGGAGGGTTCCCCTTTCTCCACATCCTTGCGAACATTTATTTTTGTTTGTCTTTTGGATGGTGGCCACCTAACTGGTGTGAGGTGATATCTCACTGTGGTTTTAATTTGAATTTCTCTGATAATTAGCGATGTGGAGCATCTTTTCATGTGTCTGAATTTCTTCTTTGTAGAAATCTGTTCAGATCCTCTGCCCGTTTTTTATTGCCTTATTTGCTTTTTGTTTCTTGAGGAGCATGAGTTCTTTATATATTTTGGATGTCAACCCCATATCAAATATGTCATTTATGAATATATTCTCCCATACTGTAGGATGTCTTTTTGTTCTACTGATGGTGTTCTTTGCTGTACAGAAGCTTTTTAGCTTGATATAGTCCCACTTGTTCATTTTTGCTTTTCTTTCCTTTCCTGGGCAGAGATGCTCATGAAGAAGTTTCAAACAAACAGATTTTCCCTATATTTTTTTCTAAGAGTTTTGTGGTTTCATGACTTACATTCATGTCTTTGATCCATTTTGAGTTTATTTTGTGTATGGAGTTAGACAGTAATCCAGTTTCATTCTCTTCCATATATCTGACCAGTTTAGCCAACACCAGCTGTTGAAGAGGCTGTCATTTCCCCATTGTATATCCATGGCTCCTTTATCATATATTAACTGACCATATATGCTTGGACTTGTATATGGGCTCTCTATTCTGTTCCATTGGGCTATGGGTCTGTTCTTGTGCCAGTACCAAATTGTCTTGGTTACTGTGGCTTTGTGGTAGAGCTTGAAATCAAGGGGCATAAATCCCCTTGCTTTAGTCTTCCTTCTCAGGATACCTATAGCTATTTGAGGTCTTTTGTCATTCCATATGAATTTTAGAACTATTTGTTCTAGTTCATTGAAGAATGCTGTTGTTATTTTGAGAGGGATTGCATTGAATCTGTAGATTGTTTTAGGCAGGATGGTCATTTTGACAATATTAATTCTTCCTAGCGAAGAGCATGGGATGAATTTTCATTTATTAAGGTCCTCTTTAATTTCTCTTAACAGTGTCTTCTAGTTTTCAGAGTATTGGTCTTTCACTTCCTTGGTTAGGTTTATTCCTAGATATTTTATGCTTTTTGATGCGATTGGGAATAGAATTATTTCCCTGATTTCCCTCTCTGCTGATTCACCATTAGGGTATAGGAATGCAACAGATTTCTGTGTATTAATTTTCTATCCCGCAACTTTGCTGAATTCAAATATTAGATTTAGTAGTTTTGGAGTGGATTCTCCAGGGCTTTTTATGTGCACTACCATGTCGTCTGCAAACAGGGACAATTTGACTTCTTCCTTACCAATCTGGATGCCTTTTATTTCTTTGTGTTGTCTGATTGCCATTGCTAGGACCTCCAGAACAATGTTGAATAAAAGTGGGGAGAGTGGGCATCCTTGTCTTCTTCCCGATCTTAAAGGAAAAGTTTTCAGTTTCTCATTGTTAAGTATAATATTGGCTGTGGGTTTATTATAAATGGCCTTTATTATATTGAGGTACTTGCCCTCTATACCCATTTGATGAAGAGTTTTCATCATGAATGGATGCTGAATTTTGTCAAATGCTTTTTCAGCATCTATGAAGATGATCATGTGATTTTTGTCCTTCTTTTTGTTGATGTAGTGGATGATGTCGATGGATTTTCTACTGTTGTACCATTCTTGCATCCCTTGGATGAATCCCACTTGATCATGATGGATGATCTTTTTGATGTATTTTTGAATTTGGTTAGCTAATATTTTGTTGAGTATTTTTGCATGTATGCTCATCAGGTATATTCATCTGTAATTTTCTTTTTTTTGTGTTGTCTTTGCTTGTTTTTGGTATTAGAGTGATGTTGCTCTCGTAGAATGAGTTTGGGAGTATTCCCTCCTCTTCCACTTTTTGGAAAACTTTAAGGAGGATGGGTGTTTGGTCTTCACTAAATGTTTGATAAAACTCAGCAGTGAAACCATCTGCTCCAGGAGTTTTGTTCTCAGGGAGTTTTTGATTACCAATTCAATTTCTTTGCTGGTAATTGGTCTATTCAGATTTTCTGTTTCTTCCCAGGTTAGCCTTGGAAAGTTGTATTTTTCTAGAAAGTTGTCCATTTCTTCTAGGTTATCCAGTTTGTTTCCATGTAATTTTTCATACTATTCTCTCATAATTCTTTGTATTTCTGTGGTGTCTGTAGTGATATTTCCTTTCTCATTTCTGATTCTGTTTATGTGAGTAGACTCTCTTTTTATCTTGATAAGTCTGGCTAGGGGTTTATCTATTTGGTTTATTTTTTCGAAGAACCAGCTCCTTCATTGATTCTTTCTATTATTTTATTCTTCTCAATTTTATTTATTTCTGCTGTAGTCTTTACTATGTCCCTCCTACCACTGACTTTGGGCCTCATTTGTTCTTCCTTTTCTAGTTTCATTAATTGTGACTTTAGACTGTTCATTTGGGATTGCTGTTCTTTCCTGAGGTAGGCGTGTATTGCAATATATTTCCCTCTTAGCACAGCCTTCGCTGCATCCCACAGATTTTGCAGTGTTGAATTATTGTTGTCATTTGTCTCCATATATTGCTTAATCTGTTTTTATTTAGTCATTGATCCATTGATTATTTAGGAGCATGTTATTAAGCCTCCATGTGTTTTTGTGCTTTTACGTTTTCTTTGTGTAATTTATTTCTAGTTTCATATTTTTGTGATCTGAGAAGCGGGTTGGTACAATTTCAATCTTTTTGACTTTACTGTGGGTCTTTTGTGTCATAGTATATGATCTATTCTTGAGAATGTTCCATGTGTACTTGAGAAGAATGTGTATCCTGTTGCTTTAGGATGGTGTGTTCTGTAGATAATCTGTTAGATCCATCAATTCTAATTAGTTGTTTAGACCCTCTATTTATTTTTGTCTGGTTAATCTGTACTTTGAAGTGAGTGGTGTGTTGAAGTCTCCCAAAATGAATGCATTGCATTCTATTTCCTCCTTTAATTCTGTTAGTATTTGTTTCACATATGTAGGTGATCCTTTGTTGGGTGCATAGATATTTATAGTAGTTATATCCTCTTGTTGGACTGACCCTTTTATCATTATGTAATGTCCTTTTTTGTCTCTTGTGACTTCGTTTTGAAGTCTATTTTGTCTGATACAAGTACTGCAACTCCTGCTTTTTTCTCACTATTAGTTGCATGAAATATCTTTTTCCATCCCTTTACTTTCAGTATGTGTATGTCTTTGGCTTTGGCGTGAGTCTCTTGTAGGCAGAATATAGATGGGTCTTGTTTTTTTATCCATTCAGTGACTCTATGTCTTGTGATTGGTGCATTCAGACCACTTACATTTACGGTGATTATTGATAGGTATGTACTTATTGCCATTGCAGGCTTTCGATTTGTGGTTAACAAAAGTTCAAGGGTAACTCCCTTACTATCTGTCTAATTTAACTCATTTCATATGCTATTACAAACACAACCAAATCTCTTTTTTTTCTCCTTTTTCTTCCTCCTCCTTTCTTTGTCTGTTATGAATCATATTCTGTACTCTTTGTCTCACCCTTGGGTGACATCTATTTAGCCTTAGGAATACTTCCATTTATAGGAGTCCCTCCAAAATGCACTGTAGAGGTGGTTTGTGGGAGGTAAATTCTCTCAGCTTTTGCTTATATGAAAATTGTTTAATCCCTCCTTCAAATTTAAATGATAACCTTGCCGGGTTAGAGTATTTTTGGTTCAAGGCCCTTCTGCTTCATTGCATTAAATATATCATGCCCCTCCCTTCTGGCCTGTAAGGTGTCTGCTGAGAAGTCCGATGATAGCCTGATGGGCTTTCCTTTGTATGTGATCTTTTTTCTCTCTCTAGCTGCTTTTAAAAGTCTGTCTTTATCCTTGATCTTTGCATTTTTAATTATTATATGTCTTCATGTTGTCTTCCTTGGGTCCCTTGTGTTGGGAGATCTGTGTACCTCCATGGCTTGAGAGACTCTCTCCTTCCCCAGATTAGGGACGTTTTCAGCTATTACCCCCTCAATGACATTTTCTATCCCCTTTTCTCTCTCTTCTTCTTCTGGTATCCCTATTATGCGAATATTGTTCCGTTTTGATTGGTCGCACAGTTCTGTCAATATTCTTTCATTCTTAGAGATTCTTTTTTCTCTCTGTCCCTCAGCTTCTTTGTATTCTTCTTCTTTAATTTCTATTCCATTTACCATCTCTTCTACTACATCTAATTTGCTTTTAAACCCCTCCATTGTATGTTTCATTTCAGATATGGAATTTCTTAATGATTGAATCTCTGACTAAATTCATTCCTGAGTTCTTGAATAGCTTTCTGTACCTCCATAAGAATGTTTATAAATTTTATTTTGAACTCCTTCAGGAAGATTGGTGAGTTCAGTTTCATTTGGCCCTTTTTCTGGGGTTTGTGAGATTTTGGTCTGAACCAAGTTCTTTTGATGTTTCATATTTCTGTGTGGTGCCCTCTATTGCACAGAACCTCCAGTCTCTGGAGCTGCTCAGCTCCTAGAGTGACATTGGGGGTTGTAGGGCAGCAGAGCTGGTGCATGGAGGGAGGAAAGATCTGTTTCCTGATTCCTGTCTGTGGTGCCTGTCTTCAATGTTAGAGCCAATGGGCCAAGAGCACATGTGTAAGCCTCTGTGCTTTGTATCTCTAGCTGTTGTAGGCGGGTCCTCCCTCTGACACGCCTGACGCCAGCACAGTGACTGCGGGTTTGCGAGCAGGTACCAGCAGGCCAGGACCAAGTCTCGGCAGGCAGTGCCACAGTGGGGGGCCTCAGACCTGAGTAGCCAGCCGCAGGTATGGAGTGCCTGAAGCTCCCCAAAGTTCCCAACCATCTGGGCAGAGTCCGCCCTGACAACCTTGTACAACTCTCCCTTCTCCCATGCAGCAAGTTCCATGTAATCCCCACCCCTTCAGCAGCCCTCTCGCTGTTAGGAAGCCTTTCAATCTGCCCGCCCTTCCTCTGACACAGAGCAGCTGGGTGTGGATCCTGTCCTCCACAACGGCTGGAATGTCAGTCTGCCAGACCCTCTGCCCATCTGAGCTCCCCAACGTCCAAAGCACCACACAATGTAGGCTTCTGTTCACAAAGCAGACCTCCAGGGCTAGGTGTTCAGCAGTCCCAGGCTTCCACCCACTTCTCGCTCCATTTCTCTTCCTCCCACTGGTGAGCTGGGGTGGGGGAAGGGCTTGGTTCTGCCGGATCAAGGCTTTCATACGTAACCGTTTCGTGAGGTCTGCTCTGTTCGTGAGGTCTGTACGCAGTCTGGTTCAGCCTTCTTTCTTCTTGCTCTTGTAGGGTTAGTTGTATTAATTAACTATATTTTTGTATTATTTGTGGTTTTGGGAGGAGTTCTCCATGTCACCTCTCCCGCCACCATCTTGAATCTCTCCTGCTACA
The DNA here is from genome assembly GCA_029783875.1 of Phataginus tricuspis. Lineage (NCBI taxonomy): Eukaryota > Metazoa > Chordata > Mammalia > Pholidota > Manidae > Phataginus > Phataginus tricuspis. Next base: position 37,437,327 of record JAQQAC010010508.1, read on the forward strand.
GAAAAATGTATTATCTGCTTTTTAAAGTAGGATATATAAAGTATTTTTAAAGAATATAAATACTGTATTTCAAGATGGTTCTATATAAGCTCACCTTTAAAGCAATCCATGGAACAATCATAAATATACCTCATAAAAATAAATGAAAGAAATTTAGAGTCTGGGAAGAAGTTGGATAGCTACTAAAAACTGTATAATAAAGATACTCTTTCCTCTGCTTACTGATACGAGATGTTACTGAATAGGACTTACAGGAACTGCATGCTAGAGAAGCACTTCTGAAACTGTGTGTATCCTTAGATGTAAAGTATGTTTCTTGTGGATGGTATAGAGTTGGATCCTTTTTTTCTTTTTAATCCATTCTGCTAATCTATGTCTTTTGATTGGGGAATTTACCTATTTGCATTTAATGTAAAAACTGGCATAGAAGTACTCTGTTCCTCTTTTTTTCCATTATTGCCTTCTTTTGGGTTTAGTTTTTTTGTATTGACATGTTTGATTCCCTTCTCATTTCTTTTTGTGTATATTCTATAGCTATTTCCTTTGTGGCAACCCTGGGGATAACATATAACGTCCTAAAGTTATGACCATCTATATTAAACTGAGAGCAACTTAACATCAATTGCATTTAAAAATACTACTCCTTTAGAGCTCTTCCCTACCTTCCCTCTTACAGATGTCACAAATTATTTCATTACATAGTGTGTATCCTTTGACATGTGTTTATAATTATTCTTTATGCATGTCTTTTAAATCCTATAGGAAATAAAAAGTGAAGATACAAAACAAAGTTACTTAAGAAGTTTATATTTTCATATGGCTTTGGGAACTTGTCTAGTGTGTTTTTCATTTCAATTTGAGGGACTCCCTTCAGCATTTACTGACTGTATGGAAGCTCTAGTGTAATCAACTCCCTCAGGATTTGCCTGTAAATGCCTTAATTTCTCCCTTGTTATTGAAAGTTTTGCTATGTATAGAGTTCTTGATTGACAGTTTTTGATTTCAACATTTTAAAGATGGCATCCCACTGCCTTTTGGCCTGTGAGGTTTGTGTTGAAAAATCCAGTGATCATCTAAGTATCCCTTCTTTGTGATGATTTGCTTTTTTCTTGCTACTTTCATGATTCTCTCTGTCTTTATTTTGCAACAGTTAAATTATAAAGGGGCTCAGTATTTATCTCTTTGGGTTTACCCTCCATGGAGGTTGGTGGGCTTCTCTATTTGTACATCCATGGTTTTCCTCAAATTTGGGGAGATTCTGTCCATTGTTTCTTCAAATAATCTTTTTGGGTCTTTCTCATTCTCTCCTCCTTCTAAGACTCCCACGATGCATATATTGATCTTCTTATGCTGTTGTATAAGTCCCTTAGGCTCTCACTTTTTTCATTCTTTTTTCTTCACATAACCTGTAATTTCAAGTGACCTGTATTCAAGTTTGCTGATGCTTCTGTTTGTTTGAGTCTGTTGTTGAACTCCTCTAGTAAATTTTTCAATACAGTTATTTTAGCTCCACAATTTGTTTGGTTCTTTTTTTATATATAATTCCTCTTTTTTCAGATTCTCATTTTGTCTATATACCATTTTTCTGATTTCCATTATTTGATTATTTGAGTTTTCCTTCAGTTCTCTGAATATATTCAAGTTTTCAACATCTGTCTAGTAAGTCTGATGCATAGGTTTCTTCAGGGACTGTTTCTAGAGATTAAAATTGTTCTTTTAAATGGGCCATCTTTCCATGATCCTTTGTATTTCTAGTGATCTGCTGTTGAAAACTGGGCATTGAACAAAAGCCACCTCTCACACTCCTTGTGGAAGACCTTCACTAATTAGTGAGGCCCTAAGCCTTAAGATCAGCCAAATGTTGAAGACTTAAGATCTTCTCAGACCTTTTCTGAGCATTTGTTCTCTCTGGGCCTGTGTGTGTGCACGTGCATATGTGTTTTAATTCCCTATTTCCACTATCTGGTTAAAATGTCTAATTTCCTTACCTCCTCTACTTCTCAAAGCTTTAGATGTTTTACTGTATTCCCCTGACATCCAGATGTCCATAGGTTTGCAGTCCCCCTGCAGTTTTCATGCATTGCAGCCTCTGCCACTGCTTCTTGTGGCTTCCAGTCTGAAATACAAACTGCTGCTATTCCCTATATAAACTCCAAGTAAGGTAGGACCAAAAGCAGTCCCTTGGGCAGCCAACAGACCATAATGTTGCAAACAAGTTCCATCTTGCTTCTTCCGTCCCAAGGGAGGGTATCAAGAATTAGGCTAATTCCTCCTCACCACAACATGCATGCTGGGAAAGGATAGGACAAATGCAAGTAAAATGCAATACAATATCCTGCCGTTTTGAATGTGGCTTTGTCTTGATTGATTGCTTAGTTGTAGATCTTTGACTGGTTTCCAGAGCTCCTTTATGGTTACTTAAGTCAATAAAAAGTTGTTTTTTGATGTCTCGTGGGAGAACAAGGGCCTGGACCTTCCTAGTCTGCCATCTTACATACAGTGTTTTATTTCTTAAGCTAAGTTTATACATACAAAGATTTTTTTCTGTACTTTTTTGTATATTTGAAATATTGCAAAAGAAAAATGTTTGGAACAGTGGAGTTACAGCTAGCAAAGAATACTTTACACTTGTTTGAAGACTTCATCTTAAAAGAGAACAAAGCAAAAAGAAAAATAAAAAGAACTTCATGTTAAGGATATTATTCTGAGTCAATCTCCATAAAAAAGATATAAATAATGGATTATTTTCAAAGTCTAAGAATTCTACACATACAACTTCCTAATACTGTGTAACACTAAAGAATATAGATAGATATTACAGATATAGTTCCCTTTTGAAATTCATCCAAGCACTAAAGCAGCAACTGAGAGTGTTTTTCAACTTCTCAGATGAAGTAAGTTAGAATGTAAGAAGATAAGTCAAGGGCAAAGATAATTTCATCTCTTGTGATTTTATTTGTGCACATGTGTGTCTAAAAAATTTTAAGAGAATAACTTGACCTTCCTTTTGGTTAAGAACATAGTATACCCCAATAATCACAGAAAGCTAAAGGGGTTACTTATTACTTACCAACCAAGTGTTCAATTAGTACTTTTTCTCAAGACTACTGTTCCAAGTGTACATATTGTAAAAAAGAATTTTTTTCTCTCCTACAGCAAACTGAGAAACTAATTTTGTGCATATATATTGGCGATCCTATAAATACAACTTTTAAAAAAGTTCCAAGATGTAGAAATTTTTTATTTCACCAATTAAAAATCCTGTGGGAAAATGATCAAAAGATTTGTCTTTACTAATCATTTTTAACTGTTAATATCTGATCTATTCCTAACATTATATGGTGCCTCAAATTTATATTAAAAGTAATTTTTTATTACAATGAAAAAAGCAAACTATTTTGGAAAAGGTACAATTATATAGTGAAAAAGAAGGAGAAAAAGAAGGGAAGGGAAGGAGGAATGAGAGAGACACACAGAGAAAATACAACAAATTCATTTAATAAGATGTATATGCACAAGGCTAAAGAACAAATACTAATGATTATGATGGAATACCAAATGGGTACAAACTGGACATATTGGTATATTACTTTGGACAAAGTAAGCTTGTTTAAAGCAATTAACTTTAAATTTCAAAGTTTCTAAAACAGCCTTACGTTTCTTTTTTAAGTGAATTTTTTTAATTTATTTTTTTTATTAAGGTATTATTGATATACACTTATGAAGGTTTCACATGAAAAAACAATGCAGTTACTACATTTACCTATATTATCAAATCCCCACCCATACCCCAATGCAGTCACTGTCCATCAGTGTAGTAAGATGACACAGATTCACTGTTTGCCTTCTCTGTGCTACACTAACAGCTTTACTTTTTAAGAAAATAATATGCACAAATACACAGCCATATATTTACCTCCTTATTCATCTTCCTCTATATTACTTTGGAGATTGACTAGTTTACACTCTTCCATGGTATCATGTTTGAAATTGTGTATTTTTTCTTAGCTAGTTCATTATTTGAAGCCTATTGTATGTGAGGCACTGTGCCACATACTGGGGTGAGATAAAGACTAGCCTCAAGAAATTTGTTAAGTCATAAAACATCACTGCAAGAAAACATTACTGTAACTGCCATAGGATACAAGAGAAAAGAGTTAAATTGTACCTTGGGGTGGTGATAGTAAGGAAAGGCTTTAAAAGAGAAAGTAAGGCTTTTGAGTCTTAAAAAATGTGAAGTTAGAGGAGAAAGGTCAAGGGTGAGAGGTGAGGGATGCAAGTCAAAGTAAATATAAAGTATTTCAGGAAGAAAAAGCAACTATAGCACAGAGTAAGTGATGACACATCTAATCTGTAAAATGTTCCATATCTAACCATTTTCAGGAACCTAGCTACTGTTATTTGTCTTGATGGCAGTTGTATACATTGTGATATTAACCTTTTATTTCTCTTATAAATCAATCCCGTTTCTTGTTGCAAATCAGGTTAGACAGTTGGGATAAAGGAAAACATTAACAACTTTTGTTTCCATGTGACCTGATCATCCTCCACATAAAGAATACTAAAAGGCCACCATGCGCAGGCTTAGTTTTCTTGTAACTAAAAATTCTAACTAAAAATCTAGCTATAAAAGTAAATTAAAGGTAGGCTCAATGGTACAATGAAAAGGAAAGTTGAGGAAAACAAATTTGATCCCAACTTTGCTTTCACTAGTTATGCTACTCTGGATAGCTTTAAAAAACAAACAAAAAACAATGAAAACAATGCCTGACGTGAATCCTGGTCTGAATACTTTCCCACTACAGCTCCCCTTAAACCTCCCAAGAATCTCTTTCTTCATATGTAAAATTAGGTGACCAAATGTTACTGTGAAAGTTGGTCAGTAAGTATCAGACTCACAAAGGGAACTTTACTGCACAAATCAAATAATGATAAATCCCTAATCATGGAGTATGAATAAGTATTTTTTAAAGCTTCCCAAAAGATTTGGAAGTATAATCAAGTTTGGATGAATAATCACCCTTTTGTTTTCTACAGTAAAATTATTATGAAAACAGTATCAAAGTAAAATATTAAAGTCACACACACGTGCGCAACATAAAACATAAAAGTCCTTTTTCATGACTGTACCAACCTTACACTTTCCTCCTTAGAGGTAACTGCTGTTCATGTATTAGTAATGCTGTAGTATACACATATACAGTAATTTTAATATATATGTGGATTTTAATATATTTTTGGGGTATGATTTATTTTAACTATGACTTTAATTTTATTTACTTGTTTTGGATTATTTACTTAACTGTGTTTTGTGGTCTTTCATGTTGGCATAAATACTTCAGTCTTTTTAATGAATGCACTTTTTGCCTTCTGGTGGTTGTCCCATACTTTATTAACTATTCTCCTATGAATGAGCATTTCAGCTTTTTCCATTACTATTTCCTATTACAAATGAGTCTACAAGAGAAATCCTTGTACAAATTTAAAATTTTAATACATGCTGCCATCTAGCTTCCAAAGATTTTTACTCTTACCAACAGTGTCTTGAGAATCCACTTTTCCCTGATCCTTTCAAATATAAGTATTATAAATCTTTACATTTTTGCTAATTCAGTATACAAAGAGTGCTATCTGATTGTAATTTTATTTGACCTCTCCCTGATTTACTAGTGCAATTGAGTATCTTGTATGTTTGTCATTCATACTTTCTGTTCATGCCATCTCCCCATTTTTCTATTAGGTTATCTGACTTTAAATTATTATTTGTAGAAACTCTTTTACATAATATGCTACGTATGTTAAGTGTTTCCCTCCAGCCTGTGGTTTGTATTTTAACTTTCTTTTCAGAAATAAAGCCTCTACAAGTTCTTCTTCACTCATTTTTTGGAGGGGTATCCTGTTTGGTTCTTCCACCAACAATGTCAGCACTGAATCTTCTAAGAAATACAATTTCTTGTCTGCTTATGGCACTCATTTTTATTGTGTGCATGTGAGCACACACATGCAATATTTGATGTTGGAGAGCAACAAAAGAGAGGAAAAAGGAGCTAAGTCTACTCCTGAAAAACAGAAAAACTGCAATGAGTGAGATGTATACATTTGCAGTTTTTGGCCTGAAGTAGTCTCAAATCGTGCACGAATCAGGAGACTGCATACTGACTCCAGGTGCCAGGGGACAGAGTCAGGCAGTAGTGGCAGAGCACCCCCCCAAAAAAATCAGGAGGAAATCCTGAAAAAGAGGAAGCAGCGCAAAGGATTAGCTCTAAAAACTACATAAAAGCCACCATAAAAATTTAACTGGCTGACACTTAAAGTTTTGCATGCACAGGAAGACCCAGAGCCCCAGGAAAAAGAAGCAGTTGGAAATTTTTAAAAATGAAAGGAGATAATTGTTCACCCAAAGGGTAACAGAATATGGACAGTGGATCTTAGCCAGATCGACCATACTGATTTCCAATGCACAGTGTAAGCTGTGACAAATAGACGCAGGTCATCATACCACCACCACAATCAATTTATTTCCATCAATCTTAAAATGTTCCCTGTGTCCTTTGCAAATCAGTACCCCAACCCGCCAGGCAACTACTGATCTGCTTTCAGTCACTATGTATCAGTTTTGCTTTTTCTATAATATAAATGGTGTAACATTGTATCATACATTGTTCCACTATATAAGGATGTTACAGTTAATTCAGCTTTGGGCTATTATGAATAAAGCTACTATCATTTGTAGTCACAGTTTCATATAACATGTTTTCATTTCTCTTGGATAAATAGAGAAAAGTGGGTGTGCTGGGTGGTATATATTAAATTTAGGTTTAATTTTACAAGAAACTGCCAACTACTTTCCAAAGTGGTTGTATCCTTTTAAAGTCTTGCCAGAGATTCTTAATAGTTGGTCCACATCCTTGTCAGCACTTGCTATTGTGAGACTCCTTTTAACTCTTCTAGTGGATGCATTGTGACATATCATTGTGCTCTTACTTTTCATTTACCTGATGTGCCTATAAGCGTTTAGTAGATATCCTTTATCAGAGTGAAGAAGTTCCTTTTTTTTTCCAAGTTTGTTGAGAGTTTTCATTATGAATGGATGTTGAATTTTAATCAGTGTGAATTGTGCTTCAGTTACAATGTTGTTTAAAAAAAAACCCTACAGCTAACAGCATATTTAATGGTGTTCAGTACTTTACTCCTGAGGGATCAAGGCTAGGCAGCATGATCCCATCACTTTTATTCACCATCGCCCTGGCAATCTTAGCCATGTAATAAAGAGTGAAAAATAATAATAATAAAGGCTGGAAAGGAAGAAGTAAAACTGTCCTTACTCACATATGTATGATTTACACAGAAAATCCTAAGGAATCGATAAAAAAGAAACCAATGGAGGTAATTAAGTAAATTTAGCAAGGTCTTAGGATAAAAAGTTAACATAGAATCAACTGTATATCCTGTAAATTTAAAACCTTATTATAAATGTAATCTACCATGTTTACATGAGAATCTTAGAAAATCCTATGGAATTTACAAAAACTGTCTAGAATTAATAAGTGAGTTTAAGAAGATTGCATAATGCAAAATCAATACATAAACTATATTTCTATAGACTAGCAATAAACACTAGGTAACTGAAAAAGAAAACACAAATGCAATGTTGCACATAGTGAAGTATAACAGACACCTTTCTATCTATTAAGTTGCCAGAGACAGAATCTAGATATTAACCTTGCATTCTCTTTTCTTCCTACACCTACTCTGTCTTAATCAATCATCAGGTCCTGTTGACTTTATTGCCTAAATATCTCAAGCACTTACCCACTTTTCTTTCCTTATAGAGCTATTGGTCAACTTTCCTAGTAACTTCATTATTACAAAAATCTCCCAATTATCTCTAGTTTGCGACTCTGTCTCTGGCAACACTGTAACCAAGAGATATGTCTAAAATAAAAGTCTCATGTTACTTGGGTAAATAAATCCTTAGGTGAGTATAATTTTATCATAAATTTTAAAGTACTTCATAATCTGATGTACTACTCAAACTTCATCTTTGACCCATATTCTCCGCTTGGTCTGTATTTGTTTGATGTTAAAATTTTTACTTCACTAAATGCAATCTTCCTCTCTCTTCATTCTGGAGCTTGTTTGCATATGATGCTGATTCTCTCTGAAATACTTCTCTGAATCCCAGATCTCTGTCGTTCCCTCCCCAAATGGCACAGGGTTAAAAGAGGCCAAAAGCAAAAATTTTAACATTTGGCAGGCTACCAAAGAGGTTTATACAATAGGTAATAACAGCCTGAATTAAGATATTACAGTAGAAACAGATCAAAGGAACATGAGAAAAATCTTGACATATGGTAAAAAAGCAAGCATTTTAGCAATCACAATATATTAAAATATGGCTTGTTGAAATAATAGTCATTCTTTATGTGATTTTTCCTATATTTCCTGAAACCTGATGAAATAATACAACTCTTGAGTTATGTAAAAGAAATACTCAAAGGGCAGAACAAGCTATTCCATAGGAATTGTCTTACTTCAGCAATTTTAATTAACAGCATATTGGGTTCAAGCAGTAATGTAAAGAATGTGGCTCCTTGGACTAGCAGCATTAACATTACAGAGGAACTTGTTTGAAAATGCAATGCTGCACATTGTGAAGTATAAGTGACACCTTTCAGGTATTTGCCTGGACTACAATTTCTTTCTGAAAAGGTTAGATTACTGACATTTCTACTTACTTCAACTTTCACATGTTTATTTTACAAGAAATAAATTCCTTTAAGACCCTGAAAAAACTCAGGTTATCTGGTAAAGGCATCAAGTATGAAGAAAGCTTACTTTCATTTTAGTATAAAAGGATTTATTTCCACTGAGACCAGGTGGACCTTCCTTTGTTTTATTCACATCATTCTCATAGTTTTTCATATAAAATCAGTAAATGATGCCAAGAAAAAGCAATATTTAACATCCCATATTTACTTTCCACTAACCATTTATTCAGACACCTACGATCCTGACCATGAGAGGCAGAGCAAGACAAGGGAAGTTAGAATCCTACCAGTCTTGAAATTTGTATTTTGTATAGCAATTTTATCAATATGGACTTTCAAATTAATTTCTAAAGCACTGATACAGGCAATCATTTCTTCAGCCTCCCAATTTTTTTAAACTATATAAAATGGTTTCTTCAAAATAGTTATTCTCCTGTATTAATCAAGAGAGTACCATATTCTTTTGTAAGACTCACTCTATAACCATATAAATTTACAAATAATTCAACATTTCTGTTATTTACCACATTGTATCTTCTTTTTACTATGATTTGATCTTTCCAATAAAAAGAATCATGATTACAATTAGTAAAGAATTAGTAACAATCTAAGGAACTTAACTAATGCCCAAGAATTGCAGAATTCTGAAATTTAATCTCTATTTCTTTTGGGAGGGTTTTTGAAACTTTCTACTTGGGAAATTTAAACTTAACGAATGAAAAATTTTGGTTTAAGACAATTGCCATGAATGCTACAAAAAACTAATTTCACCTTAATGCAGGCTTATTTATGTAAGACTCAAGATAAATTAAAATTTTAAATGTTTTATTTCAGTATTTTACCTTTATGCTCAATTTTCTCTCTTTAAGTAAAGAAGCATCAATTAGATTTGCTTTTCAGCTGAGACTCATAAATAAATTGGCACTAGACTCACTGACTTGTAATTATAAAAACCTTAAGGAAATTACCTTACAGATTAAAACACCAAGAAAAAGATGAACAAAGGCAAAAGAATTACCTATTATTCAATTTAAAATTTCAGAAAAGCTCACTAAATCAGTGAACATTATAAATCAGAAAGAACTTTATATTGTGAAAAGAAAGAAAATCTAAAATGAAAATGAAAGACATCACTTACTGGATTATCTGTGGATTCATCAGCCAACTGTAAACCAAAATAGTCACGCTCGGTCAAATCAAGATGCTTGAAGACTATATCCAACAGAACTTGCCCCTGATCATGTTTCTAGAAGAAAAATAAAAGGAAATTAACACTGAGAGGCTATACTTTTAGATTTTTAACCTCTTGATTCTCTCCTCTTCTATAATTGGCAGTGATTTCCAAGTCAGGTACATAATGCCACTGACTTAAAAAGTCTGAATTAAGACAAACTGCTTCAATGTGTATATAATAAATATGATGATATAAGGAAAACCTCTCATTGGAAATGCTTTCTACTTTCAGGCTATTATCATAGTATTTTAGTAATTTTATATTCTTATCAGATCAACACATGTATATATATATTTATCCATATCACCTCTCTTACTGTTTTTATTCTGTTTAAATTATGACCGGAAAGTGAGATGTTTGACCGAACATAGTTTAAAATTTGTGTATGTAAAACAAATGCCACAGAAGGGAAACAAAAGAATGAAAATTATTTGTACCAAACTGAAAAGAATTGTTATATTTTTATTTTGCAATCATTAATGTACAATTACATGAACAACATTATGGTTACTACACTCCCCCCATTATCAAGTCCCCACCACAAACGCCACTACAGTCACTGTCCATCAGCGAACTAAGATGCTATAGAATCACTACTTGTCTTCTCTGTGTTATACTGCCTTCCCCTAGTCCACACCCCCCTACATTGTATGTCCTAATGGTAATGACCCTATTTCTCCTTTATCCCTCCCTTCCCACCTATCCTCTCCAATCGCTTTCCCTTTGGTAACTGTTAGTCCACTCTTGGGTTCTGTGAGTCTGCTGCTGTTTTGTTCCTTCAGTTTTTTCTTTGTTCTTATACTCCACAGATGAGTGAAATAATTTGATACTTGTCTTTCTCTGCCTGGCTTATTTCACTGAGCATAATACCCTCTAGCTCCATCCATGTTGTTGCAAATGGTAGGATTTGTTTTCTCCTCATGGCTGAATAATATTCCATTGTGCATATGTACCACACCTTCTTTATCCATTCATCTACAGATGGACACTTAGGTTGCTTCCATTTCTTGGCTATTCTAAATAGTGCTGCGATAAACATAGGGGTGCGTATGTCTTTTTGAAACTGGGCTCCTGCATTCTTAGGGTAAATTCCTAGGAGTGGAATACCTGGGTCAAATGATATTTCTATTTTGACTTTTTGAGGAACCTTCATACTGCTTTCCACAATGGCTGAACTAGTTTACATTCCCACCAGCAGTGTAGGAGGGTTCCTCTTTCTCCATATCCTCGCCAACATTTGTTGTTTGTCTTTTGGATGGTGGGGATCCTTACTGGTGTGAGGTGATATCTCATTGTGATCTTAATTTGCATTTCTCTGATGATTAGGGATGTGGAACATCTTTTCATATGCCCATTGGCCATCTGAATTTCTTCTTTGGAGAAGTGTCTGCTCAGTTTCCCTGCCCATTCATTAATTGGATTATATGCTTTTTGCTTGTGTGTTATGGTGCACGAGCTCTTTATATAATTTGGATGTCAACCCTTATCAGATATGTCATTTAAGAATATATTCTCCCATACTGTAGGATGCCTTTTTGTACTACTGATGGTGGCCTTTGCTGTACAGAAGCTTTTTAGTTTGATACAGTCCCATTTGTTCATTTATGCTTTTGTTTCCCTTGCCCAGAGAGATATGTTCAAGAACAAGTTGCTCATGTTTACGTCCAAGAGATTTTTGCCAATTTTTCTTCTAAGAGTTTTAAGGATTCATGACTTATTCAGGTCTTTGATGCACTTTGAGTTTACTTTTGTTTATGGAGTTAGAAAATAATGCAGTTTCATTCTCTTACATGTAGCTGCCCAGTTTTGCCAATACCAGCTGTTGAAGAGGGTACCATTTCCCAATTGTATATCCATGGCTCCTTTATTGTATGTTAATTGATCATATGTACTTGGGTTTACATCTGGGCTCTCTAGTCTGTTTCATTGGCCTATGGGTCTGTTCTTCTGCCAGTACCAAATTGTCTTGATTGTTGTAGCTCTGTTATAGAGATTGAAGTCAGGTAATTCTCCCAGCTTCATTCTTCCTTCTCAGGATTGCTTTGGCTATTCGGGGTCTTTTGTGGTTCATATGAATTTTAGAATTATTTGCTCTAGTTCACTGAAAAATACTGTTGGTATTTTGATAGGGATTGCATTGAATCTATAGATTGCTTTAGGCAGGATGGCCATTTTGACAATACTGATTCTTCCTTTCCATGAGCATGGGATGTGTTTCCATTTATTGGTTTTATCTTTAACTTCTCTCATGAGTGTCTTGTAGTTTTCAGAGTAAAAGTCTTTCACTTCCTTCGTTAGGTTTATTCCTAGGTATTTTATTCATTTTGATGCAATTGTGAATGGAATCGTCCTCCTGATTTTTCTTTCTGCTAGTTAATCGTTAGTGTTAAGGAATGCAACAGATTTTTGTGTATTAATTTTATATCCCACAACTTTGCTGAATTCAGATACTAGATCTAGTAGTTTTGGAGTGGATTCTTTAAGGTTTTTTATGTACAATATCATGTCATCTGCTTGACTTCTTTACTAATCTGGATGCCTTTTACTTCTTTGTCAGGAACAGCTTAACTTCTTCTTTACCAATCTGGATGCCTTTTATTTCTTTGTCAAGGACAGCCTGACTTCTTCTTTACCAATCTGGATGCCTTTTATTTCTTTGTCAGGGACAGCTTAACTTCTTCTTTACCAATATGGATACCTTTTATTTCTTTGTCAGGGACAGCCTGAATTCTTCTTTACCAATCTGGATGCCTTTTATTTCTTTGTATAGTCTGATTGCCAAGCCTAGGACCTCCAGAACTATGTTGAATAAAAGTGGGGACAGTGGGCATCCTTGTCTTTTTCCCGATCTTAAAGGAAAAGCTTTCAGCTTCTTGCTGTTAAGTATAATGTTGGCTGTGGGTTTGTCATACATGGCCTTTATTATGTTCAGTTACTTGCCCCTCTATACTCATTTTATCATGAGTTTTTATCACAAATGGAGGTTGATTTTTGTGCTTTTTCAGCATCTATGGAGATAATCATGTGGTTTTTGTTCTTCTAATTGTGGGTGTAGTGGATGATGTTGATGGATTTTCGAATGTTGCACCATCCTTGCATCCCTGGGATGAATCCCTCTTGATCATGATGGATGATCTTTTTGATGTATTTATGAATTCGGTTTGCTAATATTTTGTTGAGAATTTTTGCTTCATCAGGGATACTGGTCTGTAATTTTCTTTTTTTGTGGTGTCCTTGCCTACTTTTGGTATTAAGGTGATGCTGGCCTCATAGAACGAGTTTGGGAGTATTTCCTCCTCTTCTACTTTTTGGAAAACTTTAATGAGGATGGGAATTAGGTCTTCACTAAATGTTTGATATAATTCAGCAGTGAAACCATCTGCTCCAGGAGTTTTGTTCTTAGGTAGTTTTTTTGATTACCAATTCAATTTCTTTGCTGTTAACTACTCTATTCAGATTTTTGTTTCCTCCGGGGTCAGCCTTAGAAGGCTGTATTTTACTAGGAAGTTGTCCATTTCTTCTAGGTTATCCAGTTTGTAAACATACAATTTTTCATAGTATTCTCTCATAATTCTTTGTATTTCTGTGGTGTCTGTAGTGACTTTTCCTTTTCCATTTCTGATTCTGTTTATGTGTGTAGACTCTCTTTTTTTCCTCATAAGTCTGGCTAGGGATTTATCTATTTTGTTTATTTTCTTGAAGAACCAACTCCTGTTTTCAATGATTCTTTCTATTGTTTTATTCTTCTCTATTGCATTTATTTCTGCTTTAATCTTTATTATGTCCCTCATTCTACTGACTTCGGGCTTCTTCCTTTTCTAGTTTCATTAATTGTGAGTTTAGACTGTTCATTTGGGATTATTCTTCTTTCCTGAGGAAGGCCTGCATTGCAATATATTTCTCTCTTAGCATGCATGACCTTTGCTGCATCTCAGATATTTTGTGGTGTTGAAATATCGCTGTCATTTGTCTCCATATATTGCTTGATCTCTGTTTTTATTTGGTCAGTAATCCACTGATTACTTAGGAGCATGTTATTGAGCCTCCATGTGTTTGTGGGATTTTTTCGATTCGTTTGTGTAATTTATTTCTAGTTTCATACCTTTGCGATCTGGGAAGCTGGTTGGTGCAATTTCAATCTTTTGACTTTACTGAGGTTCTTTTTGTTGCCTAGTATATGATCTATTCTTGAAAATGTTCCATGTGCACTTGAGTAGAATGTGTAACCCGTTGCTTTTGGATGGAGTGTTTTGTATAAGTCCATTAGGTCCATCTGTTCTAATGTTTTTGAGTGCCTCTGTCTCTTTACTATTTTCTGTCTGGTTGATCAGTACTTTGGAGTGAGTGGTGTGTTGAAGTCTCCTAAAATGAATGCATTGCATTCTATTTCCCCCTTTAATTCTGTTAGTATTTGTTTCACATATATAGGTGATCCTGTATTGTGTGCATAGATACTTATAATAGTTATATCCTCTTGTTGTACTGACCCTTTTATCATTATGTAGTGTCCTTCTTTGTCTCTTACTACTTACTTTGTTTTGAAGTCTATTTTGTCTGATACAAGTACTGCAACTCCTGCATTTTCCTCCCTATTAGTTGCATGAAATATCTTTTTCCATCTCTTTACTTTCAGTCTGTGTATGTCTTTGGCTTTGAAGTGAGTCTTTTATAGGCAGCATATAGATGGGTCTTGTTTTTTTATCCATTTAGTGACTCTATGTCTTGTGATTGGTGCATTCAGACCACTTACATTTACGGTGATTATCGATAGGTATGTACTTATTGCCATAACAGGCTTTAGATTCATGGTTACCAAAGGTTCAAGGGTAATTCCCTTACTATCTAACAAATTTAACTCACTTCCTATGCTATTACAAACACAACCTAAAGGTGCTTTTTTCTTCCTTTTTCATTTTCTTCCTCCTCCTTTCTTTGTATGTTATGAATCATATTCTGTACTCTTCATCTATCCCTTGGGTGACATCTATTTAGCCTTAGGAATACTTCCATCTGTAGGAGTCCCTCCAAAATGCACTGTAGAGGTGGTTTGTGGGAGGTAAATTCTCTCAGCTTTTGCTTATCTGAAAATTGTTTAATCCCTCTTTCAAATTTAAATGATAACCTTGCCAGGTAGAGTATTCTTGGTTCAAGGCCCTTCTGCTTCATTGCATTAAATATATCATGCCACTCCCTTCTGGCCTGTAAGGTTTCTGTTGAGAAGTCTGATGATAGCCTGATGGGTTTTCCTTTGTATGTGATCTTTTTTCTCTCTTTAGCTGCTTTTAAAAGTCTGTTTTTATCCTTGATCTCTGCCATTTTAATTAGTATATGTCTTGATGTTGTCTTCCTTCGGTACCTTGTGTTGCAAGATGTGTGCACTTCCATGGCTTGAGAGACTACCTCCTTCCCCATATTGGGGAAGTTTTCAGCAATTACCTCCTCAATAACACTTTCTATCCCTTCTCTCTTCTTCTTCTGGTACCCCTATAATGCGAATATTGTTCCGTTTTGATTGGTCGCACAGTTCTGTCAATATTCTTTCATTCTTAGAGATTCTTTTTTCTCTCTGTGCCTCAGCTTCTTTGTATTCCTCTTCTCTAATTTCTATTCCATTTACCATCTCTCCTACTACGTCTAATCTGCTTTTAAATCCCTCCATTGTATATTTCATTTCAGATATGGAATTTCTTAATGATTGAATCTCCAACTTATATTCGTTCCTGAGTTCTTGAATATTTTTCTGGACCTCCATAAGCATGTTTATGATTTTAATTTTGAACTCTCTTTCAGGAAGATTGGTGAGTTCAGTTTCATTGGGCCCTTTTTCTGGGGTTTGTGAGATTTTGATCTGAACCATGTTCTCTTGACATTTCGTATTTCTATGTGGTGCCCTCTAGTGCCCAGAAGCTCCAGTCTCTGGAGATGCTCAGCTCCTAGAGTAAGGTTGGGGGTCATTGCGGAGCAGAGCTGGTGCCTGGGGGGGAGGAAAGATCTGTTTCCTGCTTCCCATCTGCGGTGCCTGTCCCCAGTATCACAGCCAGTGGGCCGAGGACACAGGGATAAGCCTCTGTGCTCGGCGTCTTTCTCTGGCTGGCCTGACGCTAGCGCAGTGACTGCCGCTTTGCAAGCCAGTGCTCTCAGGCCAGGAGGACGGCTCAGCAGGCTGTGTGTCATAGTGGGGTGCCTCGGAGCTGAACAGCCAGCCAGGGGGATGCAGCGCCTGAAGCTCCTCAAAGTCCACAACCTGCTGGGCAGAGCATGCTCAGACAACTTTGTCTAGCTCTCCCTTCTCCCATACAGCAAGCTCCATGCAACCCCCACCCCTTCAGCAGCCCTCTCGCTGCTAGGAAGCCTCTCAGACCGCCTGCCTTTCATCCGTCATAGAGCGGCTGGATGTGGATCTGGTCTTCACAAATGGCCAGAATGTGAGTCTCTCTGGCACTCCACCTGTCCTAGCTCCCCAACCTCCAGAGCACCAAACAGAGTTAGGTTATTGCTCGCAAAGCAGATCTCCAGGGCTAGGCGTTCAGTAGTCCCAGGCTTCCACCCCCTCCCAACTCCATTTCTCTTTCTCCCGCTGGTAAGCTGGGGTGGGGGAAGGGTTTGGGTACCGCTGGATCAAGGCTTTTGTACGTTACCCTGTTTCATGTGGTCTGCTCTGTTCGTGATGTTTGTATGCAGTCTGGTTCAGCCTCCTTTCCTGTTACTGTTTTAGGGTTAGTTGTATTAATTAACTATATTTTCATACTATTTGTGGTTTTGGGAGATGCTCTTTGTCTCACCTCGCACATCGCCACCTTGAATCTGTCTCCAGAATTGGTATTTTTAATTATAAAAGTATTTAGAGAGTTTTAGAAAAACATTTTAACTGCACACCATTTCTATCATATAGGTATCATTCATTATCCACAATTATCTTACTATTTTATTAAGAGTAATTATCACTTCCCTAAGTCCCACAATTACTGTAAAGGACATGACTAGATAATTACCCCCCAGAATAAATGTAATTGATAAATAAAAACTGAGAAACAATCATGTTCAGTAATAAAAGAAATCAAAATAGAAAACTATGACATGCCATGAGCAAACAACCCAAAAACAAACTACAATGAGTAAGATAAAAATACTTTTATTGCTAACATCATAGATATAATCTGTTGTAAAAGCAATTTGGAAATGTTAAACAAGAGCAATAACAATATTGACTATTTCTGTCACCCTACTCTGACTGAAAAATAAAATCCAATATTGGGGGAAATAGTTATACATACCAGCATGTTCACTGCTGTATTATTTATACAAGACAAATACTAGAGAAACATGTTAGTAAACAGTGGTATACTTTACCACTGATTTTTCCTCTCATTCGCTATAACAGTTTGGTAGCTCCCAGTTACAAGTTAGAATCAAAATTCAGAGCTGAAACTATAAGAACACATGTTTTTTCATATAATGTAAGGTACAGAAGTATGTCAGTCTCCAGCACTGGCTAATACAACAACTGAGAGATATGATGAAGTACCAGATTTCTTTCCATCCCTCTTACCTACCTTCCTGGTGTTGACTGCATTTGTAGACTGTTAGCAAGATGGCCATAACAATTTCAAAATTAAACCTATACATAAACTTGTCAATGGCAGGAAGTATGTGCTTCAAACAGTGCTTCTTTGAATAACCTCAGAATAATTTTTATATTGATGCAACTCACCTTCCCCACCCTCTCCCATTCTCATTAAATTGGTCCAGAATGAAGATCACACATTTGTCTTTCTTTAAAGTTACTACGGTGAGTCTAATGTACTCTTCTAGAGACAACACGGAGTAAGATGGAGTAGATGCATTTCTCTCTATTCCTCCAGATAAGTGAAACAATAATAGAAAATAGATTAAAAATGAGAAAGCTATAAAAGGTGAAAAGAAAGTCGCAGCCTGGCTACAGAACTTAGGTTTCCTTACTATTTCTTGTTGAGGTAAAATTCATGTATTACAAAATTATTCATCTAAAAATAGTGTGCAGTTCGTGGTAAAATATACCACCATTTACTATCATGTTTTTCTAATATTTGTCTTGTATAAATAATACAGCAGTGAACGTTTAGTACATTCACAATACTATGCAACCATCACTTCTACCTACTTCCAAAACATTTTCATCAAACCAAAAGAATACCATACCCATTACACAATATTCCTTCCTCCTATACTTCAAGCCCTCACAACCAGTAATTTGCTTTCTCTGTGCACTTACCTATTCTGGATATTTCATATAAATGGGACCAACCTTTTGTGACAGGCTTCTTTTGCTTAGCATAATGTTTTCAAAGTTTATCCATGTTATACCATGTATCCACACTTGAATTCCTTTCCTATGGTTAAATATTATCTCATTATATGGATACACCACCATTTCTTTACTAGTTAATGGACATTTGGATTGTTTCCACATTTTGCATACAGTGAATAATGCTGCAATGAACACTGATGTACAAATATCTATTTGAATATGTGCTTTCTTTCCAATATACAGGTAAAAGTGGAATTGATAGACACGAAATTCTGTTTAACTTTTTGAGGAACCACCAAACTCCTCTCTACAGCAACTGTGCCATTTCACATTCCCACCAGCAATGCATAAGGGTTCCAATGTCTCCACATCTTTGACAACACTGATTATTTTCTATTCTTTTGAGTAAAGCTATCCCAGTGGGTATGAAGTGATCCTTCACTGTGGTTTTGATTTGAAAATCTGTAACTAATGATGTTTAGCATTTTTTTCCTATGTTTGTTGGCCATTTGTATGTCTTTAGAAAAATACCTAATCAAGTCTTTTGCCCATTTTAAAAACTAGGTTGACAGTCTTTTTGTTATTGAGTGCTAAGAGTTCCTTTTATATTGTGGAGTTAGACCCATATTGGAAATAAGTACTTTGTAAATATTTCTCACACTTTGTAGGTGTCTTTTCACTTTGTTGATCATATATTTGGATACACAAGTTTTACATTTTTGTGAAGCCAAATTCATTCATATTTACCCTTTGATGCTTGTGCTTTTGGTGTCTTATCTAAGACCTAATTGCGAACACATGATATCATGAAGAATTGCCCATGTATTTACTTCTAAAAGTTGTTTTTTAATTGATGCATTGTTGACATAGTAGCCTCAGATGTATGACATAGTAATTCAAACTTTCTATACACTTTAAAATGATCACCATAATAAGTGTAGTTGCATCTGTCACCATACCAAGTTATGACAGTATTATTGACTATATTCCCCTTGCTTTATACCTTTCATCCCATGACTTACTTATTTTATAACTGGAAGTTCATACCTCTTATTAATCTCCTTCACTTACTTTACCTTCCCCTCATCTCTCTCCCCTCTGGCAACCACCAGTTATTCTCTGCATTTATGAATCTGTTTCTGGGTTATTCACTTGTTCATTTGTTTTATAGATTCCAAATATACATGAAGTTAGGTGGCATTTGCTGTTTGAC
The DNA here is from genome assembly GCA_029783875.1 of Phataginus tricuspis. Lineage (NCBI taxonomy): Eukaryota > Metazoa > Chordata > Mammalia > Pholidota > Manidae > Phataginus > Phataginus tricuspis. The sequence continues at coordinate 37,456,832 of JAQQAC010010508.1, forward strand.
TTACTTCAATTAGCATAACATCCTCTAGGTCCATCCAAATTGTCAGAAATAGCAAGTTTTCATTCTTTTTTAGTGACTGGATAATATTCCATTTTTTATATATACCACTTCTTTATCCATTCACCTATGGACAGACACTTGAGTTATTTCCATATCTTGGCTACCGTAAATAATGCTGCAATGAACATATGAGTGCATATATCTTTTCAAATTAGTGTTATTTGTTTTCTTTGAGTAATACACAGAAGTGGAATTAATGGATCGTACCATATTTCAATTTTTAATTTTGTGAGAGACTTCCATGTTTTCTATAGTGGCTGACCACTTTATATTCCCGTCAACAGTGAATGAGAGGGCTCCCTTTGCTTCATATCTGTACCAACATTTGTTACCTATTATCTCCTGGATAATAGCCATTCTGACTGGTGTGAGGCGCTATCTCATTACGCTTTTGATTTACATTTCTCTGATGACGAGTGATGTTGAGACTCCTTTGATATGTCTCTTGGCCATCTATATGTCTTCTTTGGAAAAATGCCTACTGAGTTCCTTTGGCCATTTTTTATTTTTTGGTGTTGAGTATTAGGACTTTTTGCTCTTTTGGTGTAGACTATTAAGAGTTTTAAAATATATTTTGGATTTCAATCCCTTATCACATATGTCATCTAGAATATTTTCGCCCAACTGTAGAGTGCTTTTTCGTATGGTTCATGACTTTTTTGCTGTGTAACAGCTTTTTAACCTGATGTAGTCTCACGTTTATATTTGCTTTCGCTTCCTTTGCCTGGGGAGATATACACACTAAAAAATTGCTAAGGCTAATGTCCCAAAGTTTCCTGTTCATGTTTTCCTTCAGGAGTTTTACAGTCTCGGGTCTTAAATTTACATCTTAGATCCATTTCAAGTTTGTTTTTACGTATAATGTAAGAAAGTGGTTCAGTATTACTGCATGTAGATGTACAGCTTTCCCAAGGCCATTTATTGAAAAGAATGCCCTCTCCATATTATATATTCTTGCCTTATTTGTTAAAGATTAATTGACCACATGAGCATGGGTTTAAGTTCTGGGTTCTCTATTCTGTTCTGCTGATCCATATGTCTATCTCTGTGTCAATACCATTCTCTTTCTATTATAGCTTTGTAATAACTGTTAGAAATCAGGGAGCATATTTCCAAGTTTGTTCTTCTTTCTCAAGACTATTTTGGATTTTTGGTGGGTTTATTTTTTTTGTGTGGTTCCATACAAATTTTAAAAGTATTTGACCTAGTTATGTAAAAAATGCCATTGGTATTTTGATAGAGATTGACTTTAATATGTAGATCACTTTGGGTAATATAGCCATGTAACAGTATTAATTCTTCTGATCCATGAGCATGGTATATATTTCCTTTTTTTTCTGTAAATTTTTTTTTTTATTAAGGTATCACAGATATACAATCTTATGCTCAGGTTTCACATGAGCAACGCTGTGGTTACTACATTCCCCCTATTGTCAAATCACCACCACATATCCCCGTCACAGTCACTGTCCATCAGCATAGTAAGAGGCTATAGAGTCAGGACTTGTCTTCTCTGTCCTATACTTCCTTCCCCATGCCCCCACTATATTATGTGCACTAATCATAATGCCCTTAATCGTCTTATTCTTCCCTTCCCGCCAACCCTCCCCAGTCCCCTTCCCTTTGCTAAATGTTAGTCCATTCTCGGGTTCTATGAGTCTGCTGCTGTTTTGTTCCTTCCGATTTTCCTTTGTTCTTATACTCCACAGATGAGTGAAATCATTTGGTATTGTCTTTCTCCACCTGGCTTATTTCCCTGAGTATAATGCCCTCTAGCTCCATTCCATATTGTTGCAAAAGTAGGATTTGTTTTCTTCCTATGGCTGAATAATATTCCATTGTTATATGTACCATATATTCTTTATCCATTCATCTACTGATGGACACGTAGGTTGCTTCCATATCTTGGCTATTGTAAATAGTGCTGCAATAAACATACAGCTGCATATGACTTTTTGAATCTGTGATCCTGTTTTCTTAGGGTAAATTCCTAGGAGTGGAATTCTTGGGTCAAATGGTATTTCTATTTTTAGTATTTTCAGGACCTCCATACTACTTTCCACAATGGTTAACCTAATTTACATTCCCACCAGCAGTGTAGGGGGGTTCCCCTTTCTCCACATCCTCACCAGTAATTGTTGACTGTCTTTTGGATGTCAGAGATCCTACGTGATGTGAGGTGGTATATCATTGTGGTCTTAATTTACATTTAGCTGATAATTAGCAATGAGGAGCACATTTTCATATGCCTGTTAGCCAAGTGAACTTCATCTTTGGAGAGTGTCTGTTCATATCCTCCACCCATTTTTTAAAAGGGTTATTTACTTTTTGGGTGTTGAGGTGTGAGTTCTCTACATATAATTTTGGATGTTAACCACATGTCAGATATGTAACTTACAAACATATTCTTCCATACTATAGGATGCCTTTTTGTTATACTGATGGTGTCCTTTGTTGTATAGAAGCTTTTTAGTTTGATATACTCTGGCTTCTTAATTTTTGCTTTTGTGTCCCCTGCCCAAGGAGACATGTTCATGAAAAAGTTGCTTACGTTTATATTCAAGAGAGTTTTGCCTACATATTATTCTACATTTTTATGGTTTCATGTTTTACACTCAGTTCTTTGATCAATTTCTAGTTTACTTTTGTGTACGGAGTTAGACAGGAATCCAGTTTCATTCTCTTATATGTAGCTGTCCAGTTTAGACAACACAAGCTGGTGAAGAGGCTGTCATTTCCCCATTGTATGTCCATGGTTCCTTCATCATATATTAATTGACCATATATGTGTGGGTTTATATCTGGGCTCTCCATTCTGTTCCACTGATCTATGGGTCTGTTCTTGTGCCAATAACAAATTGTCTTGATTATTGTGTCATTGTAGTACAGTTTGAAGTTGCAGAGCATAATGCCTCCTGGTTTATTCTTCCTTCTCAGGACTGCTTTGTCCATTTGGGGTCTTTTGTGGTTCCATATGAATTTCAGAACTATTTGCCCCAGTTCTTTGAAGAATGCTGTTATTATCTTGATAGGGATTGCATTCAATATGTACATTGCTTTAGGCAGGATGGTCACTTTGACAATATGAATTCTTCCACCCAAGAGCATGGGATGAATTTCCTTGTATTATTAATGAGTGTCCTCTTTAATTTTCTAAAGAGTGTCATGTAGTTTTCAGGGTATAGATCTTTCACTTCTTTGGTTAGGTTTATTCCTAGGTATTTTATTCTTTTTGATGCAATTGTGAATGGAATTGTTTTCCTGATTTCTCTTTCTGCCAGCTCATCATCAGTATATAAGAATGCAACAGATTTCTGTGTACTGATTCTATATCCTGCAACTTTGAATTCAGATATTAGTTCTAGTCATTTTGGAGTGGAGTCTTTAGGGTTTTTTATGTACAATATCATGTCATCTGAAAACAGTGACAGTTTAACTTCTTCTTTACCAATCTGGATACCTTTTAATTCTTTGTATTGTCTAATTGCTGTGACTAGGACATCCAGTACTATGTTGAATAAAAATGGGGAGAGTGGGCATCCTTGTATTGTTCCTTATCTTAGAGAAAAAAGCTTTCAGCTTCTTGCTGTTAAGTATGATGTTGTCTGTGGGTTTGTCATATATGGCCTTTATTATGTTGAGGTACTTGCCCTCTATACCCATTTTGTTGAGTTTTTATCATGAATGGATGTTGAATTTTGTCAAATAATTTTTGAGCATCTATGTCCTTCTTTTTGTTGATGTGGTGGATGGTGTTGATGGAATTTTTTAATGTTTTACCACCCTTGCATCCCTGGGATGAATCCCAGATGATCATGATGTAAGATCCTCTTGATGTATTTTTGAATTCGGTTTGCTAATATTTTGTGGAGTATTTTTGCATCTATGTTCATCAGGTATACCGGTCTGTAATTTTCTTTTTTTGTGGTATCTTTGCCTGGTTTTCTTATTAGAGTGATGCTGGCCTCATAGAATGAGTTTGGAAGTATTCCCTCCTCTTCTACTTTTGGAAATCTTTAAGGCAGATGGGTATTATGTCTTCTCTAAATGTCTGATAAAATTCAGCGGTGAAAGATGCACCCCTATGTTTATTGCAGCACTATTTACAATAGCCAAGAAATGGAAGCAACCTAAGTGCCCATCAGTAGATGAATGGATTAAGAAGATGTGGTACATATACACAATGGAATATTACGCA